>CAMZMU010000053.1:23870207-24069008 GCA_947311845.1 Poa pratensis | reverse complement strand
AGTGATCGACTGCTGGCATGGTGCCCGCAAGTACCTGCATGAATATCACGAAGGATGGCTTGGCCATCTTCAAATGCTATGCAACGTTGGAACATACCTGATATGCTGCGTTTGTAAGTTCACCGTTGATGACAGTGTATGCTTTAGATCGTCGAGTGACACGTCTTGACTCTGTTATGTCTTCGGGTACCTCGCCGCGGAGTATGTATGCGAGGAAAGGTTGAGTCCAAGTTGGCTCGATGAGGAGTACCTCGACTGGGGGTCCTCTGTGCTAGGTGCTTTGCTCTTGGCTGGTGCGGCTGATGTAGGAGATGCTCGCTTTTTCTTGATGGATGTGCTCGATGCGCTCGAAGAAGACACCAGGTGGAACTGGTGCTTTGTCGCGCCAATGTTGGCTAACTTATCTGCTTCTTCATTGCTTCACGCCCTATGTGCCGCAACTCGCAGCCTTCGAAGCTGCCCTCCATGATGTTGTACAGGTCACGGTAGGCGATCATGTTATCTGCGATTGCATCGCAGGCCTTCATTGTTTGCTGCACCACAAGATTCGAGTCACCGTAGATCATCAGTCGAGTGCACCCGAGGGCTTTGGCCATCCTCATGCCATGGATCAGGGCCTCATACTCGCTTCGTTATTGATGGGAACTCGAATCCCATTGTAGGATGTAGCGAGCTTGTCGCCTTTTGGTGATATGAGGATGACACCGCGCCTGCGCCTTCGTTTTTCTTCGAGCCGTCAAAGTACATAGTCCATGAGTTGGACACATCTGGCGCTCCTGGGAGCTGAGCTTCATCCACTCGGTGTGGAAGTCAGGTAAACTTGTGCTTTGATGGCCTTCGGGTAATCATACTTGATGTCTCGGTGCTAGCTCGATGAGCCATTTTGCTACTCGCCCAGTTGCGTTGGGGTTTGTGAGGATGTCCCCGATCCCTGAGGTGCTGATTACAGTGATCGGGTGCTCGGAGAAGTAATGCGTCAGCTTCCTTGAGGACATGAACACGGCGTAGGCCAGCTTTTGATAGTGCGGGTACCGCTGCTTTGATATGGAGAGCACTTCACTCAAGTAATAGACTGGACGTTGTATGCTTTGGGTGTGTCCCTCCTCCCTTCGTTCGACTACCAGTACGGTGCTCACCACCCTGTTAGTTGCAGAGACATATAGGTACAGTGGCTCGCGTTCCCTTGGTGCGAGGATTGGAGGGCTTGTGAGGACTCGCTTGAGGTCCGTGAAGGCTGCTTCGGCTTCTTGCGTCCACTCGAATTTGTCTGCTTTCTTCATCAGTCGATAGAACGGGAGTGCTTTTTCCCAGCTTGCTGATGAATCGACTGAGTGCTGCTACTCGACCCGCAACTTTTGCACGTCATGGAGCTTTGAAGGCCTTTGCATCGTCAAGATGGCCTGTATTTTCTCCGGGTCTGCCTCGATTCCTCGAGCTGAGACTAGATACCCGAGGAGTTGCCCGGCTGGCACGCCGAACGTGCACTTCTTCGGGTTGAGCTTGATGTGGAAGCGTTTGAGGTTTGCGAATTCTCTCGCAAGTCATCGAGTAGTGTGTTTTCCTCCTTGTGGTGATGACGATGTCACTACATAGACCTGGACGTTTCGCCCAATTTGCTTCTTGAGGCAATCTTGCATCATGCGCTGGTAGGTTGCGCCTGCGTTCTTGAGCCCGAAAGGCATTGTGGTGTAGCAGTAGACCCCGAGTGGGGTTATGAACGCCGTTTTCTCTTCATCCTCTTCCTTCATCCTTATCTGGTGGTAACCGAGTAGCATCCAGGAAGGACAAGCGAGCGCACCCGGCGGTGGAGTCGACGATCTGGTCGATTCGAGGTAGTGGAAAGTGATCCTTTGGACCATTTATTGAGTGCTGTAAATCTACGCACATCCGAAGGATATCTGTGTGCTTCTTCTCTACGAGTACGGGGTTGGCCACCCATTGTGATTTCTTGATTCTCTGATGAATCCTGCTGCGAGTAGCCTGTCGACTTCGGCTTCGACTGCAGTTCTTTTTGGGCCGGATATGCGGCGCATTGTTTGCTTGACTGGTTTAGCATCTGGAAATAATTGGAGAGAGTGCTCGGCGAATTCCCTGGGAATACCTGGCATGTCGGCTGGACACCATGCAAATATATCCCAGTTCTCACGGAGGAATTCGACGAGCGCGCTTTCCTATGCGATAGGCAGACTCGACGAGACATTGACTGTCTTGGTCGGGTCAGTCGGGTGCACCTGATGCGATCTTGTGTCATTGGTGGCATTGAATGCTCTGTCGACTGCCACCTTTTTGTGTTCTGGCATAAGTGTTCGATCGTTGGAGACCGCTAGATCAGCGAGTGTTGCTTCCATGCCAAACATCTCAGAGATTTTGCTGAATTCTCGGTCGCAAGAGTCAGACTTTTGGAAGTTCCCTTGACTGTGATTACTCCTTTTGGTCCAGGCATCTTCAGCTGGAGGTATGCGTAATGTGGCACCGCCATGAATCGAGCGAACGTCGGGCGTCCAAGTATAGCATGGTATTGTGACTTCCAGTCGACAACTTCGAACTCAATCGATTCTGTCCTGAAGTGGTTCTTGTCCCCAAACGTTACGTCGAGTTGTATGGTGCCTTCTGGGCTTATTGCTTTGCCTGGGACGATACCGTGAAAGGTATTTGAAGACCTTGGCAGGTTTTCGACTGACCTGTTCATTTTGCGGAGCGTATCTGCGAAGATGATGTTTATGCCGCTGCCACCATCCATGAATACCTTGGACATGGCGTAGCCTCCAATTTGCGCGTCGAGTACCAGAGCAGAGTGCCCGGACGAACAACCGACGGAGGGTGGTCCTCTCTGCTGAAGCTTATTGCGGTTTCAGAACCCTTCAAGAATTCAGTTACAGCGGGAGGGACATGACCGCCATGTTTACTTGTCGAGTGCGAAGTTTTTGCTCCCTGTTGGAAGGTCGACCTTTCTGTATCATGTACATCTGCCCTTGGGGCGGAGGGTACTGTGGTTCGTCCACCCGAGGTATGTGCTGTATGGCACCCGCGAGATTTCCGCCTGCGGCAGGCTGTGGTGGTGGAGGTGGTGCCATCAGAACAGGCACATTGTTTGGCTGAGGCACGGGTGCAGGTGCTTGTGTGGCTGCTGCCTTTCTGAGATTTACGTAATCAGTCGCCATTTGGTCGAACTCCCTGCAGTTTCTCATCGAGTGATTGGAGCGCAGTTTTCCGTCGCCCTTGTACAGGTGGAATCTGCAATCAGCATCCATCTTTTCTTCGAATGATCGCTCAGATTGTGCTCCGGATCGTGACTTGCGCCAGTCCTTCCTCTTGTAGCTATCACTGCGTTGGCCGCGGTCTCGACTGTCCGACGATCATCTCGACTGTCCCGCCGATCATCTCGACTGTCTCGCCGATCTTCTGACCGTCGGTCGCTTCTGTCTGGTCATTGCGGGGTGTGGAGAACCCAGCCGCCATGAATTCGGGTCTGTCGTCGTCGTAGTGACGTTTTGAACGCTTGCGCCTTCGGTCGTCTCTGTACGAGTCTGCGGCTTCGACTGCCGCTTTCATGATTGTCACGGGGTGAGGACCCGCGTGTGGTGCGCGCCATTCTTCTCCGTCTGCCCACTCAGTCGCGGTCATCAAGAGGTTAGCCACAGAGGTTGGCTTTTTGCGACCAAGTGCTTCTTTGAGGTCCCGCCTGGCGAGTCCCATTATGAAAGCATCCATGGCCATATCTTCTGAAATTACTCCGACTGAGTTGCGTATCTCAGTCCATCGTCTGATGTATGACCTCAACGTTTCGTCTGACGTTGAACGCAGGCTCGCAGCTCCTCGAACGTTTTTGGGCGCTCACATAGAGGCTCGAAGTTTTTGATGAAGTCATGCGGAAGTGATCCCACGAGTCGTATTTGATGGAGGTAGCTTGAGCCAGTCGCGGGCTGTGCCTTCGAGCATGAGTCGTATGTATTGCATGGCTGTGGTGTTTGTGCCTCGCTGGCACGCGACAGCCAGCCTGTAGTCTTCCAGCCACCCAGAAGGTTCCTGTCGACCCGTGTACTTGGGCTGTTCAGATGTGAGTTTGAACCCTTTGGGCATCCGTGTCTCGCGGACGCGTCGAGTGAAGCACAGAGCTCCATGTGGCTCAGGCTCTCGATCAGAGTATGAGTCGCTACTGTAAGATCTGCGTGATCTGCTCCTGGACCTGCGCCTACGCGAGCCGCTTCTTTCCTTCGAGTGGTGGCGGTGACCACTGTGATTATGCTCTTCCCGACGCGCGTCGACTAGGGCACGGTCTCGACTCCCACCTGGAGTTCTTGGATTTGGCGTATGGCCTTCGCCGCTAAGGCGAGTGATTTGATCTGCTGGCGATGCAGTTTTGCATTGGGGTCATCAGCTGGAGGCTTGATTGCCTCTAGGTATGCTGCAGCGGTGAAGAGGGCACCCGCAGCTGTTTTGGGTACTGGCACTCTCTTCGTCGTATGTCATGAAAGAGTTGCCTAAGTTGCGGGTGAGTGCCGCCCTTTCGTCTGGCGAGAGGTGTGACAACCTTGATCTGGGTCTTGTGTCTGCTCGCCCGGTGGAGCTCAGGAGAGAGCTGTCTTCTTCGCGCACTCGACAAGCTAGCTTGCTTTTTGCGTTCTTCGAGTGTTGCTCTGACCTGCCGCAGTCGAAGTGATTCCTGCCAGTTGAAGTACTGGAAGGTCAACATCTCCTCTTGTGTTGCGTCTGCTGGCATCATTGTGCACTCCTTGATGACTTTATCTGCTTTTGCTGCCATCTCAGCAGTGATTGTGAGAGTTGTGACTCCGTCCGGCATAGTAACTGTGCACGGGAATTCTGTAGGCCTGCGGCTGGCCGCAGCATCTGATGATTCTGCGGCGATGGCGACGTAGACCTGCTGGGGTATCACCCGAGGGTATGTATGTGTGTCTTCGAGTCCGTCATGGACTCGACATCGTCATCAAGGCTCATGTCGGAGTCGATATGCCCGTCGAGTGGTCCGTCTGGACGGATCTCGCTGTCGATGCCTTCATCGCCTATGCTCATCTCGGCGTCGACGAAGTTGTTATGAATCTCGAAGTCGAGGTTGTTGTTGTTGGTGCAGATCTCGGAGTCGACGTGGTTGTCGATATGAGTTTCGGGTTCGTCGAAGTCGCTGAAGGAGATCCCGCAGTCGAAACTATCCTCGAGTGAGAGATCGAGCTCGGGATCGTTTGTGCGGTATGCTGATTCGGCCTCCTCGCCCTGAAGTTCTTCGATGAGCTCGTGCATCTCTCGTGTGGACATGGTTGTTGCAGACGAGCAAGCTTGGAGGATCGACGATGGTATGGACGCAGTTCAGGGATCCGCAGTCGAAGGAACCGCAACCGATGAGCCTCGGGTGCGGAAGTCACGAGTTGGCGTGGATCCGTCAAGTCCTGCACACCAAGCTTGTTGACGAAAATATTGAACGAACCAACGGTTAAACCCAAACCTGACTCGAGATCGGAGAAGGCCTCCTGGAATCCTGGCGAGTGTGGCTCGAAATCCATCAGAGGATCCGATGCGCTTTTTGCGGGTGAAGCTGGCGTGTTGCCGTTTGTCGAGTGAGCCGGCGAGTTGCCGTGTGCCGCCTGAGTCGGCGAGTTCTGGTTTGTTGATGCAGCCGGCGAGTTGCCATTTGTAGATCCGATCGGCGAGTCGCCGTTTTCCGATGGAACCGAAGAAACCGTGAGTCTAGCACTATTCTTTCCCACAGACGGCGCCAATTGACGAGGATTGCACTCATCAAATCCCATGGTTAAGGACCTAGGGTTGAGATTATGGGGAGAGAACGTGGTAGTACTGGTAGTTTTGTCGGCTGACAAGCAGAGACAAAGATTTACCCAGGTTCAGGCCCCTCGGGTGGAGGTAAAAACCCTACTTCCTGCTTGTCTGTTATTGATCGCGTGAGATTATGAGGTTACAAGGTGGCTCCGGCGAGATGTCGATCTTGCTAGAGCTTTGGTGGTTTGAGTATGGCTTGTCCCAGATCGGCGCCCCTCCCAGCCTTTAAATAGGCTGGGTCTCGGGAGTACGTAACCGACCTGGTTTACATATAAGGAAAGCCCTAACCGACTATACCTATGTCTAAATCTTGGAGGGTACTCCATCTTCTTTGGGCCTCCTGTCTTGGGCTTCGAGCAGGCCCTTCGTGATTAGACCTTAGTCATTACGTGCACCAGGTACCCTCATGGTAGGGTACCCGAGATGTATACCTATGTCAACCGCCGTCGAAGCCACCTACAGATTTTGAAGGCGGTTGTGATGGTCTTTGGAGACGAATATCTAAGAACACCAAATGAGACACACACGGCTCGTCTCTTGCACAAGGCCAAGCAATAGGATTTCTAGGGATGCTTGAAAGCATCGATTGCATGCATTGGAACTGGAATAACTGTCCGTTCGCTTGGCAAGGGATGTACAATTCAGGGCATCACGGAAAGTGCAGTGCTATACTTGAGGCCGTGGCAGATTATGATCTTTGGATCTGGTATGCGTATTTCGACACCGCCGGTCCGCCAATGACATCAATGTGCTCCAATGCTCCCCGGTGTTTAAGAAACTTTGTGATGGCCTAACTCCACCATGCAACTATGTGATCAATGGCCATGAGTACGCTAAGTGGTACTACCTTGCGGACGGCCTCTATCTCACTTGGTCGACATTTGTGAAGACTATCCGCAACCCTGTCGGCGAGGCAAATTGCCATTTTGCAAAGAAGCAAGAGTTTGTTCGCAAAGATGTGGAGCGGACATTTGGAGTGCTTCAGGCCAGGTTTGCCGTCGTCCGCTACCCTTGTCTTTCATGGTTGCTAGCTGAAATGTGTGAGATCATGAGTGCTTGTGTGATCATGCACAACATGATCATTGAGAGCAAGCGTGATACGAGGAGGCAACTGGTCAGCGATGTGTATGATTTTCAGGGGCCTATGGCCCATCCACAGTCGGTCGTGCCGACGCAGTATGCAGAGTTTCTTGCCATGCACCGGGAATTTCATGATGGAACAATGCATCTGTAGCTGCACAATGACCTCATGGCGCACCTATGGGCTATCAAAGCGACTCAGCCAGCGGCTGTCTGATATGTCATGTTTTAAACTTGAATTCCTATTTAAACTTTGCATTCGAATTTGAACCCGTCTTTTAATAATTATTACATTTTCTATCTTTCATTCGTACTGAAATGCAAAACCACCGCCGATGTGTTGATGATTTGTTTTTTTTTGGAATTGGCCTTTGCAGTGCGCCGCTGTGGGCGACAGCCCCAATTGGCCGGACACATGTCCGGCACCACAATTGGGCCTCAATTGGGGGGGGGGGGGGGGGGGTGCCGGACACCGATTTGGAGGCCCTGGTGGAGATGCTCAGCATTACACATGCGTTGTACGTGTACGGTTACTAGACAAGTCCAAAGAGGAATTGAAATTGGGTGCTACCATTTGATTTCAACAACAAATAGTACATGCAAAGCCAAATAACAGAATTTGAGCCTGGAGGTCATTTCCTTTCCATTTTGAATTTGGTATTCCCGGTCTAGTTCCGAGCCCGTGTGAGAACTGACCAAATCGGCGGGCAGACATTTCATTGACGCATCAATGCCTCGACGATATACTGACAGCGGAGACCACAGCAACACAGACGAAATTCCTCTCCTCCGTTAGACCATGACGGGCTGACGGCCCCGGCGCTCGACGATTCTTCGTTATCTATCTCGAGGCCGTGGCCCGCGTCTTTTTAGGTTGGCCTCGGCCTGTGCGGTGCAGCTGTGAGCCTGTGCCCCTCTTCTTCCTCCTCCGCTCTGTCTCTGTTTGCATTGCAAAACTGTGGAAGCTGACGAAAGGACTGGTACCAGCCTGGGACGTGACGGGGCCAAGCCAAAATCGCACAAGTTCCGCCGGCTATCTTTAACTTTTTAGCCTGACAAGAAGGGTGGCGTGAGCATAGGAAAGGCTAGGCAAGGTCACGGGTCACGTGCCCCGATCCAACCGCCGGATTCGTGGGAGCTCTGCCTACGACCGGTGGCAGGCGAGGCCGCCGGGGAGTGGTTGCCAATAGACGGACATGGATATTGCAGCGGTGACCGTTTTTTTATAGGGATGAATCCCGGGGTGGTGACTGGTGACCATTCTGGAGTTTCTGGGCTGTCGGAGGCTGCAGCCAGTTCATCACCTAGAGCCGTGGAGGAGGTGCCGCATGTAAATGGGCCACAAACCCAATACACTTTCACAAAGGTACCCCTTGTCGCATTCGAAAAAAAAGACTTCATTCTGACCTTTTATTTCGGGAAAAATCATGCAAACAGTAAACAATTCCTAGCACAAAAGCTTCGTCGACTACAAGCACAAGTAAGCAGTGCACTGTTTTCAATCAGGTCAGTAGGTCACCACTCCTAAGCAAAGTAAACACAGCTGAACTGCCGCCGTGGATTTGCGGTCTCCTATCGTGGAGATACGGTGGGGATTACGGTTAATGATTGCTATGCTACTTACGTGGATCATGTCGGACATTAATCATTTGCAATGGCCCGGTTGATCGAGCGATATCCTCCTCGTTGGTCCTCGTTAATCGCGAAAGCTATCGCAGCTAACTCAAGCGACAACAAAATCGAAGGCAACTCAGGCCGCACCCCCTCAAAACATCTAAGCTCCCTAGAAATGGTGAGCTCTCCTTTCTCCACCGGTTTACACGTTTGTGTTTTGTTGGATAAAAAGTGGATCCATCTTAACCATTGATTTGGTCAGTTCAGCCATAGTCGGTTGGTCTCTGCCCAACTTGTACACGTGTCCCACCTTGACTGTCTGGTCGTCCCCTCTGGACTGAGATCAGGTGCCTCGCTGAAGACAAGTCACATGGTGTCTCGACCCCCCATATCCACCGTCCAATTAAATCGAACGGGCAACAGTGGTTCACAACATAGCAAGACTGCTTCGTCCCCAGCGCACGATCCTCTCACGCACGCCGACAAACGTCGACGCGTTAGACGAAGCTCTGCCGTTGCCGCCGTGGCAAAGGGATGGACCGAGCTCCGGCGGTGAGAACTGGAGAAATCTGCGCCGGCATGCATCCTCTCAAAACTGAATCTTGACATAAAAGTCCACACAAATCAAGTTCAGTCCCTGCTAATCAAGTTCCAGATTAGCATGTTTTTTACTGCTGACATCTACACCATGTTTAAATACCTGCTAATCAAGTAGTGCTAGGTTATTTTTTTTTTTTTTTTGAGGATAAGGATCCGATCCATATATCAGCATGCACAGTACAACTTACAAGGAAGTCCAAACAAAGAAACGAAATTACAAAGAGGACCCTGCAAATTGCACACAGCACCCCGAGCATCCTGGTAGAAACTCGATCAGATCCTCCGCCGCGCTCCCGAAGAACCTAGCCGCCGCCGGCGATGCCGTACCTCAAGCCGCCAGGGAGGAGGTGCCACCACATGTTGTAGAAGACCGCAACATCCATCCGCCGCCGTGCGACGGAATTTGACCTCGATGAACGGACACGGCCAGAACACCAGCTCCCGAGCTCCACCCTTCTTCCCGCCACCGCAGCGCCGCCCAGGCCAACCATCCTCGACACCCTGTCTTCCGCAGACGCCGCTCCCCCCGCCACCGAGGCCGGCCAGAACAGAGCCACCGAAGACGACGACCACCAGCTGCACCAACAACAAAAACGGCACACGCCCAACCACCCGCTTCTCCCCTCGCCTCCACCGGTGCACAACAATGTGTGGATTTCATCAATATCAACCGTGGCGAAGTGCAAATCCATGGGAGTAGCAACTAAACACAAGGATGGAACATGATTGATGTGTCCAGTGCTAGAGGACGACGTGCCGCCGTGTCGCCGCCGGAGCGGAGGGCACAGTCAGAGCCCGTCGGAAGGGGCGGACCGTCTCGGTTTCCCGTGGCGGCTGCTCTCCTCGGTTCGCAATGGCAGCGGCGCCGGGTCCGTCGGAGATCTGACCGCGAACGGCCACCCTTTCCCGCGGCGGCAGCGGCGAGAGAACGGCAAGACTCTGGCCGAGCGCGCAAAGCTCTGTTTCCTGCCTGTGCTCGTTCTGTAACTACGCGCTTGCCCGTGAACTGCTGCTGGCCGTCAGATGAGTTTGGACGATGGATGGGAGGGGCGAGGAACGCTATGACTTGGCCACAGCAAGGCACTGGATCTCTGTCCGCTCCCAGTAGTAGCATCGTCCAATTTCCCCCACGACGGCGCAATCGACGGAAACTGCGGTGGAGGAGAAGGGATTCGGTGGAGAACGGGGCAATGGAGTTGAGGAGAAATGGGGAACGACCACCGCTCTCTTACTGTCTCACTCGTCGCGGATAGGCGTACCCCGGAAACTACCAAACTCATTCGCTGCCAACGCCGCGTCGCGCGCAACCGTCCGATCACGATCGCGTGGCTACAAAGCGTGACCTCGCTGAACGTTAGAACGATGTCACTAGTGATTTAGAAATTGCGATACTTAATGGATAGTTGAAGAAAAAGTAAGTACAAATGGTGGGGGATAAGTGAGCCCTCTATTCATACGCACGCCGCCTCGTTAAAAACCTCTTGATCCCGTCGGCAAGAGTAAAAAGAGTGCGGAGAGAGAGAGAGAGCTCAAATAAATCGAAAGAAAACTACTACAAAAAAAGACTACAAGCAATTTATTCCTCGTTAAGTACTGTACCATTTGTAGTGTGACGACTGCGAGAAGTTGTTGTTTCGTTGTGATCCCAATATTAATATGAAAGCTATGCAAATAAAATGCTAACTTCTGCTGAAGCGAAGCGAGACACGTGACCGGGTAGGCTTGCACATTAGTAGCTAGTAATTAATTATTTTATTTCAGGCTAGGGGGAGGGGGCGACGACCCCCTAGCCTCCAAGAAGCTCCGCCGTTGAACACGACTATACTAGTCCGGGGAAATAGCAGCATCACCCCGCAGTCCACATGACACATGCTGATGGGTTGTCATGATATCCTCTCTATGCTCTCTAGTCTCTACGTTTATGCCAATTTTCAACTCGAAATAGTTTGTATCTATTCCGGCATATCTGAAAATGACAAATCCTGACAATTTTTGGAGTTTTTAATCTAAATTTTATCACTTTTATACATCATAAATTACAAAATATTTCGCATTTATTTTTTGCACACTCGTAGAAGTCATCGTCATGTACGTATAGAATTATATATATATTTTTAGAACTTATAACCATATATTTTGAATTTCTAAAATACCGAGGTACATGCAGTCCGGTCTACGAAACACCACACTCAGCTAGCGGCACGGTTTGTATGTCTTTTGACTCGTCGGTCAAGCTTAGGACACCAGGCGTGTGATCTTGGATCTGGTTACAGGCTTACGACATGTAATGGTTTACAGTCAAAAAACATGTAATGGTTATTCATTGCGCTCGATGTTTTCCTTGAGTGATGTTATGCATAGCTGACCTTGCAATCCTGCAGTGGCCACATAGTCGAGATATGTGTACATGAGCGCTCCGGATTTGCTGAGTTGTTGTGGGCTAGTGAGCCAATGAACAATCCTGCTGCCTTTGTGCACTGCCAGTGGATCACAAACAGACCATCCAGATCAGGTGCTATTGTACGATCTGCACAGTGATTTTGCAGTGTTTTCGCTTAATGGTTCATAAATAGTACATTCTGATCAACGCGAGTTTCATCTTAAACGAGCTAAGTCAGCATACTGTAGCTGTGACATAGACACACAAAGTCAGCCAAGCTGAACCCGTGCATGAGGTGTTGTGATAACGAGTAAATATCTAGTGCTCCCACCCCTCTACATGCTACAAATGATACCACTCGAAAAACAATTTTAGACGTGCCAAAAAATTGTACGAAAAATTGTGAGTGCTCATGAAGTATGTCCCTACAACATCCCAAAATTTCATGTCCAAATTCGACATGGACATTGAGAAACAAAAAAGAGAAAATCAGCATTAATAATGCTGATTTTCTCTTTTTGGGATGTTGTAGGGACATGCTTCATGAGCACTCATAATTTTTCGTATAATTTTTTGACACGTATAAAATACATTTTTCATGTGGTAGCATTTGTAGCATGTAAAGGGTATGTAGCACTAGATATTCCCTCATAACCTTGTGATAACGATGTAGAATTTGCCGCCTAAGGAGACACTGAAGTCTGAACAGTCCTTTCCCACCTATGGTTACCTGCCGCAGTGCCGCTGCATCTACCAACCAACTACCCTCGCGCTCCGGCCGTTTCACTCAGAGTCAGACCATGACAGTAGCGACTGTCCACTGGGGTCACGTGGATCGCACAGCGGGAGAGAAAATCGAGAAACATTTCGCAACGTTGTCTTGTTTGGAGCAGGACAGACAGCCAAGACCCGCTCGCTCGCTCGCCCTCCCGCGGGCGACGGGCGAGCTCCTGCCACCTCTCTCCCCCGCCCCCCTCCCCCTCCCTCTTCCCCTGTCGCCGCCGCCGGCGTTGACCGTCGGGCTTCTCCTGCGCTGGGCTGGCGGCGGCGGGACGACTTCTCCCCGCGTGCTCGAAGGGGGTGCGGGACCTCCCGACGGCGGCGGTGCTTCTTGGATGGCGGCGGCCCGGCTCGGCGGAGTGAAGTCCCGCGTCCGGATGGCGTCCGCAGCGGCGGCGCGGCCGTTGGCCGCTGGGAGGAGCGGTAGCCTACTCGCGGCCAGCGACGCCTTGCTGCCCCAGATCTAGGCCCTTTGGGGCCCATCTGGGCCTGGGCGGGCCGCGGCAGGCGTGGTGGCTTCTCCTCCGGTGGAACGACGAGCAAAGACAGGAGCTTCGGTTGGCGTCGTCGGTGGTGCCCCTGCTGCAGTGCGGCGGCGGGACTTCACGGGCCCACTTGGGCTCGGCCGGGCCAGTGAGGGCCTGGTTTGTCCTGCTGCTGCATCCGGTCGGCTACCGCCTCCCGACGGTGGAGGTAGTTCCCTCCCGTGTGCCGCTGTACCGCTGACCTTCGCCGGTGTTTTTGCTTCTCGATTTTAGCGGCCGCGCAACGTGGGCCACGGTGAGACTGCGGTGATGATTGCAAGAGCGTGGTGGCGTGCGCTGGTGGGTGGCAAGTTTGGTGGAGCGTCCCGAAATGCCCGGGGGTGTAGTTTTTTGGAGGTCGGGAGAAATCCTTGTCGTCTCGGCACCGACGCGGTGACGCCTGCGGGTGTCGCCTTCTTCATGAAGGACGTCGGGTGTATCTCTTCCCCACCCCCGTTGCGGACCGAGGGAAACCCTAGGATTTGTATCGAGGTAACCCATGGAACGGTCCGGGCAGCGGTGTCGTTGGCGTCATTCCCTTCTTGGAGGTGTTGCTTGGTTCGCGGCGTTTCGGAGCGCTAGGAGCGTGGTGGAACTTCTTCGGAGGGCGCAGCGGTTGAGAGTCATCTCCGTTTTGGTCGATCCGCCGGTGTCGACTTTGTTTTCTCTTTTTTTCCTTTTTGTTTCTTTTGGGCGTACTCTGTGCTGTTTTGCCCCAGCAGTGATATCATAGTTGTATCGGATGGTTGCTATATTAATATAGCGGGGCGCAAGCCTATTTCGTGGTCTTGTTTAGAGCAAGGATAATAAGAAAGTTGGCTGCCGACTCTACAGCCGTGCCACGTCACAAATAGCCATCCTAAAGCCGGGATAGTATAATAGGATGACTATTAGACTAACCATAGTGGGAGTAACATAACTAGTAAAATAGATGTCACGTAGGTAAAAAAGATGATGTGGCATGCAATTAATAAAGAGAGAGACAAATTGAGTAACATAGGTAGTTACCGTAACATCACATATTGCACACATATTGAAATGCAATATGAGTCTACAATGTAATAAATACACACTTGCATTACATCACATATATGTTACTACGCACTATATAGCTAGGAACATAGACTAGTAACAGGTGCATGTTACTATTCTATGTTACTTCCCACCCTGAGCAGCCTTAGACCACCTGCTAAGTTTTCTTTATTAAAAGGTTAATTACTAGTCTTGCATGCAAGGACACACGCGATTGGCAGGAAAAGCCGAAAGGCAGCTTGCCGCTAGCAACGTTGGCTGCAAGCCAGCTGCTGTGTGCCTCGTACGCTGCGCTGTAGGGGGAGCTTGGTGGAGCGCCGGCTATGCTCTCTCTCCTCTTCTCTTTATTTCACGTAATATTTTGATGACGTGGCAAGTGCTATAGCCCGTTGAGTAGAACTTATTATACTTGCTCTTAGAATACCATAGTGTAGATTAACATTGCTAATAACATAAGTGTCACGTAGACATAAATGATGTTGTTGCATGCAATTAAAGAAGAGGGAGAAATGGAGTACGTACATCACATATCTTAAAACAATATGATTCTACAACCTAATTAATAAAACCTCGTATGATTCCATACATATGTTACTACCCACTATGAAGGCAGTGGCGGAGCTGCTCATGGATTGTGTTGCCGAGCGACAACACAAAATATTGATAACCAAGAAAACCACAACTTTGAATACACCATAACTGACCCCATAAATGCTAATTTCCAACATCACTGTGATTTCTTTGTTTGACATCACTGGCTGCTACTCTTGACTCCACCAATGCATGAAGGTAGTAACATAGACTTGTAAACTGTGTATGTTACTCGTATTTCTCCCAATCCCAACATGACTAGCCTCACTTCATGAGAAACGAGATGAATAACGAGCCAATGGATCTGATCTCGATTTTGTTTTTGCAGATATGGTCTGAAACCTAAAACCACATCGATGGTTCTCATTGCGGGGAATGAGAAACCACAGCGAACCCAGGTAGGACGGCGCATTAAAGTCCCGTTACTTTAACTTTTTACATTTCCTTTTTTTTTCTTTCTTTCTTTGATTGATTATTTTTAACATTTACCTTTTTTTATCTATGTTCCCTTTGTTCTTTAGTTGTACCGTATCAATAGAAATAAATTCAGGGGAGAAAATAACTTTTGTGTTCACTTGCAACATGGGTTTGACATTAATAAAGAAAGTAAAGATTAACACAAGCAAGACCATGTTCGCGTGATTTAACTGCAATTTATTTCAAATTCATGAACAGTTTTGACAGTTTTTTTTTGTATAGATGGATCCCGCGGTGATGACTTGTGAAATTTTCTGGGCCGTCGGAGGCAGCCAGTCCATGACGTAGAGAAGACGTCATTTTAGATGGGCCAAACTGAATACACTTGACAAAGGCCTCCCTTATCGCATTCGAAAAATTATGACAGTATTTTAGGAAAAATAACTGCCTTTGAACGTTTCTAACGCTAACCTCCCGACAGTATTTTAGGATCGGAGAGAGTATTTATTCTGAACTTTTTTGGGGGGAAAAAATTATGCAAGCAGTAAACAGCTCAACTGAAAGAAAAAACAGTCAGCAACTTCCTAGCCCAAAAGCTTTGTTTGACTACAAGTACAAGTAGTGAATACTACAATGTTTTCAATCAAGCCCCACCACTCCAAGCAAAGTAAACCAGCGGGAACACAACTGAACTGCCGCCGTGGATTTGCGGGCTCCTATCGTGGGGATACGGTGGGGTTTACGGTTAATGATTGCTCTGCTACGGTTAATGATTGCTCTGCTACTTACGTGGATCATGTCGGACATCCTTGGTCCTCGTTAACCTCGAAAGCTATCGCAGCTAAACTCAAGCGACATCAAAATCGATGGCAACTCAGGATGCCGTAATGTGTACCACCGTTGCACTGCGACTGCGAGTAGTGTATTCTGTCGCAACAGGGCTTACGGGGCATGTTCACCACTTCATTTGGTCCTTTTGTGCTGCCTTCATGCCTTGCAGACTGCCTGGTAGCACCAGCAATTCAGAATCAGTCGCCAGTTACCAAAGAGATGGATGAGCACTGTGCGTCTCTTTGCAGCAGAGAAGAAGAACTGATCGAGTTTGGATTCCGGCCGCCGGTTTTCCGATGTGGAAGAAGACCAAGTACTGGTCCGGGGAAACCGCAGCATCACTCCGCCGTTCACATGTGACATGGCCATGGCACATGCTGTTGGGAAAACTGGACACACCAATTAACTCTTAATGGAGATTAGCACACTTGTGATCTGAAAATACGCAGCGGAATAAATGTAAACTTCAGCACCACTGATGTACTAACTCACGGATCGTTGCTCGTGTCGGACAGAAACATATGCATCCAACATATATGGAGATACTAGGTTCAGCCTGAACCTAGGACATGTCCTAGTTGCAGCTGCTACAAGTACTAGCAGATTTCAGCAAGCAGGTAGTACAAGTACTAGTTGTTCTTAGCCCAAAAGTGCAGCAGCAAGCATCAACACAGAGACACCAGATTTTACGTGGAAACCTCTCAAGGTGAGAGGAAAAACCACGGGCCGAAGCCACCCAAATCTTCTTCCACTATTATCAGAGCGGGATACAACATGTTCTTACCTAGAGAGCACTAGAAGATCTCTTACAACAAGATTTGGGGCACAAGATTTAGGGATTGGAACAATCTCATCAAAGATGGTGGAATCACAGCTTGAAGGTGACAAGGTAGTGGATCTGGACGTCACAACTTTGTGGGCAGGGCCCGTGCTTGATCTCAAGCTTCTTCCTCTTCCCTTCTCTATTGGTTTTCTTCTCCAATGGAGATTATCCTGGATTTTTGTCACCCTCCTTGCTGGAGGCTGGTTGGGAGGCTTATCTTCCCCCCCATCCATCATGTGCAATGTCCAAAATAACCCTTGGTCATAACCCTAATGGATCTTGGGCTTCTACACCTGTTTGGGCCGCCTGAAAGGCTTCACATGGTCATCTCCTCACAACCCACATGAGGAGGATACCCAACACATGCTGCTGCCGGGTTGAGCAAGCCATGGCTAGCGGCACGGTTCCTATCTCTTTTTGACTCGGTGGTCAAATCTCAGGACACCTGGCCTGTGATCTCGGATCTGGTTTGAACATGTAGTAATTGCTATTCATCGCACTCGATGTTTTCCTTGAGTGATGCATAGCTGACCTTGCAGTGGACAGAGAGTTGTTGTGATGACGATGATGAATTTGCCGCCAAAGGAGACTCTAGCAGGGCCGGGCCCACTGTGGTGCTGACTGTGCCGCTGGCACAGGGCCCACGATTTTTTGGGGCCCCAAATTTTTTATATGTGTATATATATTTGTATAGCATTCTGAATAATATTAAGCTTTATCCTGCAAGTTGGGCCGCATTGCGCGCGATACTGGGCCTCTCCAGTGCGCTACGCTGCTGGCCGCTTCCATGTTGGGCTGATGTGCATAGGGAACGATGGAGAGATTCCATCGATCTGGTCATTAGTCAGTACGCCAGACGCCCAGTCGCCCCGATTCCGATTCAAGGCCCTGCCTCGAGTGGAACCGACAGCCGACGCCTCCACAACACGCCGTCGTTGAACGGATCAATCTCGCGATTCGACAGTAGCGTCGACCGACCATAGCGTCGCTGCGCCGACGACCAGCGACGGTTCTTCTTCATCGCCTGATCGGCTCACCTTAGAAACAGGTATAGTCCGGTTAGTTTTTTTGTCCAGTTGTCCACAATCCTAATTTCTGATCGTATGTACACTTTAGTTTAATTTTATTCATCTCTTGTATATTGTGTGTCAATAACACAGATTTGACATGGGGAAACATTAGGCCGGTTCTCAGAAACGTAAGAGAAAAGAAAAAGAACAAAATTTGATTAAATCTCAAAAAGGTGCCATAGACAAGTTTATTAGAAAAGATGAATCACAAGTGTTATGATAATGGGTCCAATATGAAAGGAAAACATCAATGGGTACAGAAGCTAATTTTGGATGTAAATCCTAGAGCTTTCTATTATGCGTGTGGTTGTCATAGTGTTAATTTAACACTTTGGAATCATCCAATGCATCTATACAACTTTTTGTGATCAATCTTGAGGCTGCTCTTAAAACGGATGCACAATCTGATATTGATGCCAATGATCTATTTGCTGAGCTGAAATTTCTTCAAAAATTCATGTCAAAAGAAAATATTAGGCATATTGATGTTTTGAAGTTTATAAAGCGACATGATTGTTTTCCCAATGCAAGTATTGCATATAGCACTTGAGGGTGAACTGTTGGGGAAGATTGATTATGAGAACATGATTGAAGATTTTATTTCAAAGAACACAAAAAGGATGATGATGCTCAAATAAACGTTCGAGTTATATAGGTATGATTCTCAACATATTCAATTGTTACGTAAAATATTCTCTTATATACATTAAATTTAATTATTAGTTAATTTTTTGTGTAAGATAGGACCGTTTTAGATTTTGGCACAGGGCCCCGGATTTTGCCAGCCCGGCCCTGGACTCTAGACAATCCATTCCCACCTACGTGGTTTTACCTGCCGCAGTGCCGCTGCTTCCACCAGCCAACTATTCCCCGCGCTCCGGCCGTTACACATCGAGTCAGACCATGACACCAGCGACGTCCACCGCGGGTCCCTGGAGCACCCGCCCGTGGAGCGCAAGGCTGGACATAATCCAGAAACCAGATGAATCACGAGCCAAAACTATATCGATGGTGGGATCTGATCTGAAAGTTTTTTTGTAGGAGAGAAATTTTTTTTAGGGAAAGATCTGGTCTGAAAGCTAAAACTATATCGATGGTGCTCACTGCGGGCAATGAGAACCCACTGCGAACCCAGCTAGGTTCACCGTTGTATAAACTATATCGTGGTCCACTAAAGGCCCATTAATTTACCCCTTTTCCTTTTATTGATTATTTTCATTTTAAATTACCTTTTTAAATCTATCTTCCCTTTATTCTTTATTTGTACACATGTATCACTAGAAATAAATTCACCATTGTATAAAAAATATTCAGGCATGACCTATTTTTGTGTTCACTTGCAGTATGGGCTTTTAATTTAGTTTTGATAAAAGAGGAAAGATTAACATAAGCAAGACCATGTTTGCGTGACTTACCTACAATTTATTTCAAATTCATGAATACATTAAAAAATATACATGGATATTTTTCTTGGAGCTTAAACAATGTTCACGATATGTTTCAACACAAACAACACATTTTATAATCTATTAAAATAGTATTCACATATTGTATTTTTTTTATGAACTAAGGAAAACAATTTCCACTTTGATTAATTTTCTCTGAAAAAGAAAGGTCATACTCCGGTCAATTCATCACTTTGATGGTCACATCCATGTTTTTATTAAAACTAGGCATTTGCTCATACGTTTCTACATGTGAGACTCCCTGCCAGCCCCGCGCTTCTACTGACTCATCAGTGGCTTATGTGTGTGTGCATTTCCGTGGGATGGGATTTTTGTTGGTAGTGTGGAAACGAAATATAAGTTATGGTGATTGATCTGCTGATAAAGGAAAAGTAAATATTGGTGATTAATTGGTAGCGTGAAAAAATATAAATTATGATGATGATTGATCATTGATGAAAAAGAATGTAATTAATGTGCGAGAAGGGATGTGGGAGGTAACGGACGAAATGTGGAGCGAAATGCGTACCGGTAGAAAACGGAACATACATGTTTTTAGATAGTAGAGATAAGATGTAGGGAAAAAGCCAAACCATCTTGCAATCATAGTACAAGAGTGGACCACGATATTATACCATTGCATGATGCGACAAAAAGATCTACGACCAAGTCACCAATCTTATGTAACAAACACAATTAAGAAAGGGGTACATTGCACCGACATCTTTGATTATAGGCTATGAAGGTCAGGACAAGGGCGGGGATATCTCTTCTCCACGAAATGAAGGTCAGGACAAGAAATTCTATCCTCATGGAAGAACCAACCAATCAAGCGCTAGAGCATGGGTACAAAGACAACATCTTCAACAAATAGACGACGATGATTATTTTTGTTAGGTCTAGCTACCGAAGGCTAGATCATAAGCTTTAACCTTAGATATGAGTAGTGTTTGGTTACCATCTTGAAAGGACACGGATGTCGCCTAGAGGGTGCGTGGGTGAATAGGCGATTAAAATTCTTGCGGTTTAGGCTTGAATAAATGCGGAATAAAACTAGCGTTTAATTTATCAAGCACGAAACCTAAACAAGCTAGGTTAACCTATGTGCACCAACAACTTATGCTAAACAAGATAAGCAAATATGTGATAGCAAGATATATTACTTCAAGCTCGATGGCTATCACAAAGTCAATAGCATAAGTAAGAAGCTCGGGTATAGAAATACCGAGGCACTTGGAGACGATGATTTATCCCGAAGTTCACTTCCCAATGGAAGCTACGTCTCCGTTGGAGCGGTGCGGAGTCACAAAGTGATCCCCGAATAGCCGTCAAATGGCACACCGTAATCTCCTTCGTGCCTCTACCAATGTAGAGTGCCACGAGCCACTATGGGACACTTGAGGGTGGTCACCGAACCCGTACAAGGATGAGGCACACTCCACAACTTAATTGGAGGCTCTCACCGGAATCCCGTGGCTCCCAAAGCCACAAGACTCACAAGGTTGGGGCATGTCTCCACAACTTAATTGGAGGCTCCCAACAATCCCGCGAGCCACCAAAATTCCGAGATCAACAAGGACCGTCTAGGGCACTCCAAGTACCCAAGAGGACAAGCTCTAGGGCACCCCAAGTACCCAAGAGTAACAAGCTTCTCAACTTCGATTTCCACGTATCACCGTGGACAACTCAAACCGATGCAACCGATGCAATGGGCAAGAACACAAGAAGTGCTCAAAATCCTTCACTCTCAAATCCCACCAAAGCAACTAATGCTATTGGGGGAGAAGAGAGGAAGAACCAAGAAGAACACCAAATTCCTCCAAGATCTAGATCCAACAGCTTCCCCTCACTTAGAGGAGAGATTGATTGGTGGAATGGTAGATCTAGATCTCCTCTCTCTTTTCCCACTAAATGGAGGCAAGAATCATGGAGGGATAGAGAGATAGCAAGCTCAAAGAAGGTCAACAATGGGGAAGAACATGAGCTGCAGTAGTAGACTGGCTAGAGGTAGGTGGAGGGGTATTTATACCCCTCCCAGAAAAAGAGCCGTTGCAGACAGAAAAATCGGATATTCCGATATAAGTCATGATCGGATAATCCGACTGGATCGGATAGTCCGAAACACAAAGTATCGGATAATCCGGCACAGCCGAATAATCCGGGTAGACCTATATCGGATATTCCGAAAAACTTCAGTACACCACAAAACAGGCAGCAAGAAGTCCTTAGCCGATTTCGAGAGAAAAACTTAAGAATCGGATATTCCGAATCAGCTTGATCGGATATTCCGAAAAACTCCAGTATGCATTGTTTTTAAAGTCCTTAGCCGAAATCGAGCAATCTTGAGAATCGGATAATCCGGGTCGGCTAGGGTCGGATAATCCGATTCCCCTGCTTGAGCAAATCTTGACAGAAACAGCAAAACCTGAAATGCAATAACTTTCTCGTTCGAACTCCAAAACAGGTGAAACCAATTCTGTTGGAAAGGTAACGACAAGAGTTTTCCTACAAACGCAACAAGTTTCCAACCCGAAAACGCACATGGAAATGTGTGGACCCTATCTCGAAGGTGGACCGATAATATTTCCAACCGGAAACGCAACAAGTTTTCCATACGAAATCCGTTTTCGGAGAACTTGGGCTTGTCATGAAGATCACAACAAGCACCAAAACCCAACAAGGAGAAAATCCACATAAGAACCAAGAAAGATGATGAAGACAAGTATGCAAAGGTTTGAGCTCTCTCCAACTGATACGCTAAAGCTCAATCGAGAGCCCCTCTTGATAGTACGGTATCTATCCTATAACCCGGTCTCCCAACTAGTACCACGAGACCGGTAAAATAGAAACCCTATCATACCTTTGCCTTGCGCATTCCACTTGAGCTAGATGACGTCGATCTTGATCTCTTCAAGTGGACCACCTTTCTTGATTGCGCTTCGCTTGGTGAAGACTCAAACATTGCTCCCCCATACTCCACTATGGGAGAGCCTCTCTTAGGCACATCTTCACATGAACATTATCTCTAAATGGGTGGCAAGCTTCAAGCCTAGGATTTCTTCGAGATGCTCCTCTCGAACTTGCGCTTCTCAACATTGATGACGAACACCACTTGACGTCATCGATCATGGGCTATATGAAATCTTCATTTGATGCAAGCCCATAGAAAGATACCAAGAGATACGTGATCCCACTTGGTATATATCTTTTAGCTTTGTGAGTTGATCAAAATCTTGATCAACCTTGTATCTTTTCTTCTATTTTCAATAGATGATGTCTTGAAGATAACCATGAATGATCACTAATCCTTTTCTTCAAGACATACTCTTCTTCTTGATCTTGATGCCAAATACTTCATTATATCAGTATATTCATGGCATCAACCTTGAATCCAACATAGGGAGTTCAAGCATGGTCTATGGACAGACACTACAAGTACAACTCAATGCAACCATTAGTCCATAGGGATTGTCATTAATTACCAAAACCACACATGGGGGCGCCATGCCCTTTCACATCTTACTGGTGGATCTTTCAAGAGCTACTCCACAAATTACTCTTAATTAATTCATAGTGATGTCCTTCCAAGATAGCCAACCCAAGGTTAGCAGTGTAACTCCCGTCGAATCGTGCAACGACTTAGCCAAAATAGTCCCCGATTTCTGTGACAAGCTTAGAGTTTTCATGAAACACAGAGATGGTGGTGATATTAGGGACACGAGAGATCCATAAATGCGGATCCCCTAGTTGACATGTTATGCCTATGACCATGGAGTAAGGCTTCACCGCTACGTGGTCACACAAAAACCGAATACGAGCCAAAGAGTGAGCCAACGCTCCTACCATACATCCAATGGAAGGAAACTATGTTGCATGTTGTTGATGGTAGCAAGTGAAGCAGTGCCCCGAGGAGCATCAAATTTGACCATGCAAAAAATCCCCAACATTTGATCCGCGATCTAACCGTGGACGTTCCCGTCGCTGTGTGTCCATGCAAAATATTGGAGCGTATCCACTATAATGCCCTTCGCCCGTGAGAAGACACCTGACCGGAGAAGACCATGTGTGTTCAAACAAGTGAAATCCCTATCCACACGGCCAAAGTGATGGTTAGAACGCCGCCGCCAACCAAATGATAGCCAATTTAGTGAAAGAATGGTACAAGTACCAATGATCCACATAACCACATTTAGATCACAATGTTGTCTTCGTCTAGACATTGCCAATGTAGGTCGAGTATATTCCTTTGTCATGGTGGCAACTGAGGTGGAAGCGTAGTTTTTTAGGGTTTTGATGATTTCGTACGAGATTTTTGTGAATTCATTAGGCTTTTTGAGCTATATTGGGGTCCCCTATCAGTATCGGGTTGTGGTATAGGGTACCATACCCATGACCCCATGTGCCCATCCCCAGTATACCCTATGAGAGAATAAATTAGTTCGGCAAAAATCTCCATGTAACCTCCATACAGCATACAGGAGCTGAATTTCTCCTTTGGGAGAAAAGAAATGGCCATCAGACCGTCCAAACGAAAAGGCCCGCTTTGGGCTGTGAGCCTGTTATCATAGCACGGTGTTCTTCAGGGTAAAAGGCCAGAAAATTTGGTCCTAATTAGCAAACCGGCCTACAGAATCTGAGTGCACATTTAGTGAGAAACGCATTATAAAATACAACTCCCTTCAATAATTCTTGTCGTGATTTTAGTTCAAATTAAACTAAAATCATGAAAAGAATTATTGCACGGAGGGAGTAACAATCGTAGATACTTTTCCTTACAAAATAACTCTGAGTACTTTCTGTCCTCTAAAAAAATCGTCATCGCACGCCATGTCGCACGGTTTCATCTGAAAATTTGAGCACAACGACGATCTGTATCGAAACAATTGCCTCGCGTAGACAAAACTCAGTCTCAGAGATCTCACAATGATTTAGTAACTAAAAAATTCCATATCTTTAAGGACAACCCATACATCAGTCGAACTGCACTATCAGTACATGGTGTGTTATTTTTCTAACCGCGACTTGATCACACGCCTGCACGGTTCAAACAAAAACCTTTGGAAGTTAGGGGGGGCATATACCAACAGAAAGTTCAGTGAACGCCTCCAGATACACATTGACGGACGGCTCACTCATTGCTTAGTCATAGCAATGTGTGATTCATACGCGTGAGTGAGCTGCTGGGCAGCAAAATCTCAATCCTGTGATTTTGTGCCTGCGGGTGAGATCTTGTCGCCGGGAAAAGGTCTGTCTTGATCACTTCCCTAATATAAACTCCAACTTGCACTCACATAGTTGTTGACGAAGTCTCTAGACGCTATTCGGTAGTATAAGATCGTCCTGTGCAATCTACGCCTTTCGATACGCAAACAAAGATAGCCCAACTTAAATCAGGGACAAAAAATTGCATGGGACATCAACATGTTTCAAGGTTTTGAGTTGGAAGAGATCTCATTCAAAGTTCAAGTTGGTTGGTGGGTCTTGGTTGCTCGAACACAACGGAAACCCGAGGCTGTTCTGTCAGGTAACAGCTAGGATTGCCGCCTTATGCAAGCAGTTTCCACGGCACAATAATTTTTAGATCTGCAGAGAATTCCTGGCTTTGCATTATTAAGCCTGGATGTTAACCTGCCACGCGACATAGCGGCGTTGTAACAGTTACTGCTGCTTCTGCCCTGAAGGCTAGGCTGTTTTGGATCATTATTATTAGCTTTTCTGACAGGCTGAGAACAACTGGAACTTTCAGGCATGGCTCCACTGAACAATTCTATGTACACATCTATTATGCTCACTTTTCTCATTTGAGATGTATGGACTGATTTACAGACAACACATGGGTAGTTTACTAACCACATGGAAAACGAACAACCAAAGTACAAAAACCCATTTTGGATCCACGAGAGGTGGTACTCGGTAATTATAACTGCAGTTCTAACTAGGGATGTGTATCCTATCACTAGACTAAGTATATGGTTTTCCCTAAGTGACCTAAAAAAATATGATCTTTGCAGACACAATCCTGTGTTTAACTGCACTGACCAAACTGCCCACATGTCAAAAAAAGCTTTCAGTTCTTGGGGAAGAGCTGGATGTCAAAGCCATCAGGGAAGCCGAGGCCCGGGGTCCGGACTATGTTTCCTCCTTTCACCGTCCTCCATCTGACATCACAAAGATACAATTGTTCAGGTTCTGTTTGTTCACAGCATAATTAAGGAAGAGAGATCGCTACATTTATTTATGAGATTACAGGTGACAAACCATACCTGTATTTCGTAACCAAATTGTGGATGAACGTTGCCATCAAGACCTTGGTGAGATCAGTTCCGACGCAGAACCGAAGGCCACCTCCAAATGCCATGAAATGCTTCGTTCCACCGGTGATTTCAGGCTTGCCCTGTTCAATAACGACCAAATCAGAACCCTTGTTTCACTATTCTTGCATTTTATTTTTTGCAATACGGTGCACATCGTGGAGACATGTCTTAGATATGCAAGGCAACTCCCTGTTTATAGATTGCAGTGCACTTTGCCCTATATTTCTTTCTGTTCTTTTACTGGGAAGTTGTGAAATAGCAAATCTGGTTCACCTACACTACCGAGATACTACTGTCGGGCTAGAACCCTGAACCACAAAAAATGAAAGTAAACAATGGCCACGAAATCAACTTGGCTTACTGCAAAGTCTGCAACTAACCAGACACACACTGTGCATATGTTTCCTACTGAACGTACTTGTTTAGTTACACTATCTAGACATATATGCATCTGGTACCATTTTGACCTCCTTGTTAAACTACTAGGCAAGGAAGTTTCGGCGATAGTTCGGTTTCACATCCTGCATGGGCACCAACCGAAATCGTTCTTGATCTCTGTAGCCAAGTTGGCACTCGGGATCAGAACCTTGATATCTTATACTACTACTTGTACCCCTGCTAATAATTGGAACTCTGCAGTTGATTAAATTACTGTTTTTCTTTCGATTTCTGTGTTAGCGGTGAGACTCGAGAGGAGAATATATGTGAGTTCGTTGAGCGGATCTGATCATGGCACTTCCTACTTCCTTGGTAGCTTCAAACAATAGGCCAGGAGCAAACTGAAAGACCAGATCCCATGACTTGGACTGCCATCAACTCCTTGAAAGATGGTAGAACCCTAACCTACGTATCGTCGAGGAGATACGTGTACGGCGTGAAGCAAGCAGAAAACCATAGTTTGAGAGATCAAATCAAGAGGGCGAACCTGCCACCTCCATGGGTTGAACGCCAGTGGATCTTGGTATATCTCAGGGTTTAGGTGCACTGCTGGTGGACACACCATGACACCCCATCCTGCTGGAACTGTGTAGCCTGAACCAAAGATGGCGACCAAAACAGTGTTAAATTCAGTACAACTTGCTAACAAGTACATGTTCTGAAAACAGATGCCAGGCATGTGCACCGCGGAATTTGTTTTGTCATCCTACCTTTGATCTCAACGTCTTGCAAGGCCCTCCGGAAAATCGCTGGCACGATGTTCGCAAGCCTGACAATCTCCATTATGACCTTCACAAAGGAAATTATGGACATGGGTGTCAGTTTCAGAAATTCAGAGTTCAGAAGCCACATGATAAGGGCATCTACAGATATATAACACTAGTTGAACCTTCCAAAGGAGGTAACAATTTTATTTACATTTTTTCTCATTGTTAATGTTAAACAGGCTTGTTCTAGAATGCCCCTAAAAAAGTTTATCTATCAGCATCGAACACTGGGCATCGGTTAAACAAATCAGGGAACACAAACTCCGCACTTGCAGAGTTGCAGCGTGCGGCGTTGGGCTCCTCTAACTTTGAAACGGCCACTCGCTCGTTCAATCCCATTATTTCTCAAAATATGAATATGTGACTATGGTGGCAAGAAAGCAGCTGTACTATCTTAATAACAAGGCAACTTGCACAGTTGCACTAGCTAATTAAGCTAGGGTATTCACGAATCCAAGCTAGGCTCACCTGAGACGTGAATTTCATCGATTTGTACTCCGCCCATGTGACGGCGGCGTCTGGGTCCTCCCTGTTCCGGATGATGGCTTCGTGCTCTTCCTGCTCGCGTAACAAGGTCAATTTGTGCAATCAGTTTCGCGTAATCAACCTCTCAAGGAGATCAGTTAAAGGGAGAGTGAACTCTGTGTTTCAAAAAAAAACTCTGTGTTTCTGTAACAGTGTACTAACCGTTAGCGCATCGACGACTTTGGGGTTCTCGGCGAGCAGCTTGACGCCGAGGGTGAGTGCCAGCGCCGTAGTCTCGAAGCTGGCGAAGAGGAGCACGAACATGAGGTCCAGCGCGATGGTTTCCGTCAGAAGCGGCTTCTCCCTCCTGAGTTCCTGGATCACATGGTCGAAGAAGTCCTCGCACTTCCTCTCAGGATCGGCCATCCTCTCCTTCATCATGCCTTTGAGCACCTTCATCGCATTCTTCCTCCCCTGTAAATTAACATATTTCGTCAGGTTTAAGGAATGCATGCGTGCCTGCTGATTAATTTAGTGTCTTCGCATTTGCACAATATTCACTTTGTTGCCATGAACGGCATTGGCATACACACCTCCATGCATTCGTGGTAGGCTGTGCCAGGAATGTTGAGAGGGAACGATATCAAGCCGCGGATGAACGACGTGAAGTTCGTCCTAAGGCTCTCCGACGACTTGGACGGCTCGTAGCCGATCAGCTTCTTGGCCGTAAGGTCAAATATCATCTGAAAAAGACATGAAGAACCTGCATTAATCACCTATATCTATACGCCTCGAGCAGACCGCAATCAAATGAAGTTGGCATCAATAAGGTGATCGATCGATCTTACTGTGGAGAGTCCTTCTTTGATGTCGACGCTGGGCTGCGCCGCCCAGGAGGCGAGGCTGCAGCGGCAGGCGGCGTCGGTCTCGGCCAGGAGCACGGCCTTCAGGTTCTCCTGGCCGTACAGCCGGAGCACGAGGGTCTTCAGGTACTTGTAGATGAAGCCGTGGAGGGAGCCGACGTTGTCGCGGCCGAAGATCTCGGTGAAGGTGGCCGGGTACCAGCTCTCGAACAGCTTCCCTTCGTTCTGGAACACGTAGTGGTTCACGTCCGGGTCCGCCGACACCACAATGGGACGCCCCACGATGCTCGTCTTGAACATGCTCCCGTACCTCTTCACCCTGCTCTTGACGAAAGGGGAGAGGTCGCAGGTCGGGTTGGGCGAGAAGAACTGCAGCGTCTCGCCGATGATGGGGATGCCCATGGATCCCGGCGGGAGCGTGCCGTTGCATTTCGGGTGGCGCCACCTGTAGACATAATGGACAAGGGCGAGGAGGACAGCCAATGCTGCACCCCAGAGGGATATATAGGCCATGGAAGCCATGGCCACAGGAAGGTTCGTGCTATAGATTCTCGGGGACAGAGGGATGGTGGCGGTGGTGATCAGGCGGAGAGAAGCTAGCTCAAGATATGGCTGCATGTGCGAAGCCAAGGGAGATGGATGCTAGCAAAAGAGGAGAGGGGTTATGTGTGGGTTTGTGGGGAGTATGAGCTAGCGATTGCCTTATATAAGCTTGTAAGGTAATTTCATCACCATCCTGAAGGCACCAACAAACAAGGCACGTACGGGCATAGGAAAGGGAGGGAAGAACAATTGTATTCTCCCCTTACACCTTTGCTATTTTACGAATCAGCCCCTTCACCTCACTGAAATATTTTTCAAGCTTAACTATGTGGAAGAAGCACCCACTTATTCATACTTTTTCCACGCGAGGCTCAGGGCGGTTCTGCTGTCTCGTAAAACACTCAAATCATCTAGCAACAATCTCATTTTTGAAAAAAAACATCCCATGATAATATCTTTATACAGACACTAATTACTCGCAAACACTTCTCACACATGTGATGTAGGATCTCCACACACTTGTCACGACCCTCTCTCTAATCCCACCTGTCTCTTTCCACTGTTTGGGACCACCACAAATTTGCTCCCAATGGCGGCAATGCTTCCCCTCCCTCGCCTTGTTTAGGGTCATCAAACTTCATCCCCCGTCGTCTATGTTTGATGGTGGTTTGATTGTATGTAAATATCTAACACATGAGTGTGGAGTGACAGTCTTGGACCCTAGGGGACTAGGTGGAGAGGAATCATGGTGGTATCAGTGAGGCTTGGGTGCGTGATGTGGATCGATGAAACATCAGCCCTAATCACCATGGCGACGGCCCCTTTTGCGAAGAGGTGGGACCTTTGTCTGCTATGATGAGCCGTGAAGATCGGGCCTTGGCCCCAGACCTCATCGCGGGCTCCCCAGGCATGCTAGCATGGTATGACATGACCTTTCTTGTGGACTATGTGTGGCCTGGTTAGCAACAATGTGGATGCTGCGACCTGATACCCGTAGGTCTTGTTCGATGGATGTGGTTGATGGCGGGAGGACGGGTGGTTGTGTCCACATGGTCGATGTGTGGGAATTGAGTGTCACCTTGGGTTAAATCCCTGTGTCGGTTTGACTAGGCCGACGTTAACCTTCTTGGAGTTGCCGTTGTAGTGCTACCCCTTTCGTTCATTTTTTATCCAAACTTCGTGGGGAATCTTTGTTCCACTCCTGGGACAGACGATGGAGGCATGCCGACGTCGTTTCCCTTCTTGGAGGGAATTTACATTAGTCCTTCTAGACCTCTTGGGCCTATGAAGCTAGTGTGTCGAGGATACAAGAGTTTTTGCGGTGTTTGTTTTCTATTCCAATTCGCTTTCATCAGCCTTATTATGGGCAAAGTAGAAGAATCTTTCTAAGAATCCTCTTCCCGTGGCAACTTATTTTAGCAATGAACACGATATCAGGTTGACCAGGGTCTCGCCATGGGATTCGTAGATGGCCTGGCCAGCGGGTTCGATTGGTTTTTCGTGTTCTTTCTCCACCGTGGAGTCGGAGATGCCATGGAGGTTAGGTGCTGATGAGGGCATGTGAAGGGTGCTCGTTGTGGGATCCTCCGTGGTGTCAACCCTGCATATTTCTCATGTAAATCTCATTGTTGAAGTCGATGTTGTGTGATTGTGGGCCTCGTGGAGCATTATCAGGATCTCATCGTTGATGCTAATCTACGTAAGATCCGAAGTCACTGGATTGAAGTCCAGGGTGATGACGATGATGCTTTGGGTAACCTCGGCGGTGGCTCTCTTCTCGACGGTGTATGTGGTTTTTTTGGTACCCATGTTGACCGGTGGTGCACTGTTTGCTGGTGTCATGTCCCATAACGGTTGGACTTTGGACTGGTGGTGACCTGGATTCGTCCGGTTTTATCTGGTGAACCTCGATTATAAATTGTGGCATTGAGCTCTATTAAAAAAAAACACTATTTAGTGTAAAATTGTTGCTCGGTCGCAAGAAGGGCACACCCACCATGAATTTGAGTATAGTAGTTTATGCGGATTTAATCATACATGGTGTGAGAAAATTTATGTATTTGCTACCTTCTTAATATTAATATATATTTTCTTTATAAGAAATGTCTGAATTTTATTGTGTGAAAGGACGACCACGAACATTCTCTTTCTCTTGGCACACGGGTTAGGGGCGGAGACGCTACTGTTCCGAGCGGTTCCGCTGGGTGCCTGCATTGGTTGTGAGAGCTGTCTCTAATGGGTTAAGAACCCATAGAAAAAAAACTGCGAAGTATTGCCCGGTATGTCGCCAGAGACCATGGATTATTCTGCTCTCCGTCACAAGTGTCAGATGATGCCTTTGTTGATTTCTTTACGGACAGCGTAGGTAGCACCGTAGTATACTAGTATTGCACCTTATCTTGCTCAATCGAGGGTGAGATCTCACTATTTAAGCCTCAACTTCAAGTGGAATGGGAGCAATAGCAGTGTACCTGTAGTTACTTGCAGCAGCTGAAAAGATAAAAGAGATGATATTCAGGCATCTTGCAGTTGCAGGTCATCAGAAATGTAGCATTCATGCAAGGTACATTGTGGTTCGTGGCCTACGTGCTAATCACAAGACAAATGGTTGAATATTCACCGGCACGCGGCACTCCAAGCTGAGAAGGGTACTTGGTGACGGTATGAGTCACCATTTCAACTTTCTGAACCTGAACAGAACGTCTCTTTCTTTTCCTGGCTGTCCAAATAAATATACGTCTCTCCTAGTCTAATCTCTTACTTTCGGTCTCATTTGTGATAGTAGACTATTCGAGCAGCTAGCAAGACATAAAGTATGTAGAATAAGTGTTTCTTCTAAGCTATTTTATCCAGAATTGCTAGCCTGAATCCAGCCCAGAAGAACAGAATATATCAGACCAATCTTATCTCTTCTGGGAGATCTTCCAGGAAACATCAAGAAGCGGTCCCGGACACTGCATTCTACGCGTAAATTCGTCCGATGTGTCCAATAGATTCGACGTGGTTGGTGATGTTCAGTGGTTGTGCACCCATTCCAATGGATTTTATACAAGGTTATGCTTTTCATTTGACGCCTTGTTAACCCAAGAACCCTACACGAAATGACGGCCACAGGAACTGTCTGAACTATTTGCAGCAAGTGTCCAAGTTCAGTAAGGAGAACAGCCAGAATCCAGACAGTCTTTGTATGTCCATCCTCTCTTGGAGTTCTTGCTGGAATATGCAAAGGAGTTCCCAACCAATGCATGCATCTTGCAACATGCGTACGTGATGGAGGTACAGATCATTCGGATCCGTATGGGATGGAGGTACGAAACAGCTGGGGACGCGCACGTACAACACGAGTGGCCCCATACCGTACTGCGAGTAACATGATCAACAGCGAAACATCAGAGATGGGCTTCTCCAGTCTCCACTGGTGTATTTATTTATTGATTTATTTATTCATCAATCCAGAAGAATGAGATCCAAATTATATGGAGTGAAGCGGAGCAAGAGTAGACCTGTACATCTGGACTGGAGAAGCATCGAAACTACAAGTGTTATCCCGGTGGCAGATCTCTTGCATGTCTGTTGCACCTTCCCAAGTTGCAAGCTTTGCAACTGCAGAGCCAGTGTGCTCTTGTACAACAGAAAGGAAGGCAAGGTTAGTGGATGAAGAATAATTAATCAACTAGCAGGGCTTGGCGCGGCGGCACGCCGCGCCCGTGGGTAGGTCTGCCAGGTAAGTTTTACCGTGCGAGTATATATAGCATGCCCATTTAATAAACTACTCATTTCTACAACTATGTTAGTATTAGTACTGAAATTTTCTAAACGGGAAACAACTAATGTAGAATTCATCTGATGCAGAACACTCGCACAATATGCTCATGCACAATAAACGAAGTGGAGGTAGGCAACGCATCAATTATCACGTACAGTTTAAACACGATTAGAGAATCCTGCCGTCTTCACATCGGAGCGTGAAGCACCACGTAACAAAGGCAACTCAACGGACTGCTGTAACTTTTAGCTGGCTGATCGGGCTAACAAAGGTTGCACTGTAAAGTCAGTCTTCACAAGAGATGCATCGCCAACCGAACAAGCGGTGTCGCCGATCCATGCGCTCAAGTTCCCGGGGGCTGCCAACAACGGCACCAGTGATTGGCGGAAAAAACCACGTTTTCATCAATCGAGGCTACACCCAGCCCGTCTATACTTTACAGCCTACAGCCGTCATAGAAATCTGAATCATCCTTAAAGGCTGCACTCAGTCATTCCTCGACTATCCACATCCGTAAACACGACCTGAATAGCCAACCGTAGACTCCTCGGGTGTTGGCTAGTTAGATGTAATAGCTATGCAGATCACCTCAATGTTGTATGAACTGGAAGGTGCATTCGCCAACAAACTCGCGGCAACATATATGTACGCGTCCGTTGGGCGGCCAGATGTACACATTTCCGAGGCATCTCCGTGGAATCCTGAGTCCATGGATCTAATCGATGGCAAATCTTATCTTCTCTACAATATACATAATGGTAAAAAAAAACGTTTGCTTGCTCAACCCAAAGAATACTCTAGGGGCAAAAGCGTAGAATTGTCGAGCATATCAAGGTATGCTTGCAGGGTACCCGATATCGGACTTACATATGCGGCCAGACATGGGGTTGTAACGAATTTACTTGTCCGACAACAATATAGAGTCCGAGACCTAGCCAGGCCTAGTCTACCGCCTTTAACGTGAGCTTAGTGACTGCGTGACTTTTGAACAGGCCTTCTAGTCGGCCGCCATCCGCCTTCCACCTTGTATACCAACTATCTAGCCGCCCATCAGGTATGCATGTAGACTACACGTAGCCTCCTATACAGGCGGTCAGACCTAGGGTTTACAACGAAGTTACTTGTCCGACGACAGTACATAGCCCTAAACCTAGTCGGCTTAAACGCGTATCCGATTTAACCGAGTAGACGTCGTGTCGACTGACTTGTGAGTCCAACTTTCGGTGTAGACTGGTATCCTTACGTAGGAAGGCTCGTGCCGCTATGACTGAGTAGCGACTCCAATTCTCGACACGAGTGACTACGCGAGCAAAGATAACGTAGCTAGAATTTTTTTTTCATGGGTAGCTAGAATATCATTAGGTGCACGCATGAAGCGCGGTTAACTATGTGTAATGTGCATACTTCCTTGCTCCCAGCCCCACGCTCGTGGTTGAAAGCACCAACTTCACGTCAACATGCTGGCCACAACCTGGTCCACCTAGACTGGACACTTTCTTCACTCCCCGTCTATCGTCTAGATAGGCCTCCGTGAGTGTTCTTGATCTCCGTCTAAGCGAGCCCTGTCGTTTGCTTTCGGCCCTCTTCTCTTCTAGGCTGTATTACCTCTGTTACCGTCCCATCAGGCGGATTCGACTCCCGACGTCATTTCTCGACGCGCGCTAACATTATCGCCTAGCACGGTTCGTCTCGTCTCGGCCGACGCGCGGCCTTAGTCCTCTTCACCGCCTAATGGCTACCTAGGCAAACAACACATAATTAGCTTAGCATCAAAGATCTCCCCTTCCCCCCTCGCTCCCGTCGTCCCCCCGTGGGCGACCGGGGCGTCCCCTCCCTACCCGCAGGCCCCCCTCCCCTCTCCCTCCCCTCCCCCGCCGCCGCCGGCGGGCGGCCGCCGGGCAAGGCCCGCGCGGTGCCAGCGGCGGCGGATCTCGATTCCCCGCGCGCTAGGAGGGTTTGACGGGGCGGATCCCGGCCTGGCGGCGGTGCTGTGATGGTGGCGACATCAATCTCGGCCTGGTGGCGGCGTGACGACACGACGGCGGCGGGGCCTGGCGCCGGTGGCGGGTGTTGAGGCGGCGCGCCCTGGGATGCAGATGACAGCTTGGGCTGCGGGTTCGTCGCCCAGATCTGGGCCCGCTTGGGCCCGATCTGGGTAGCGCGGGCCCTGGCTGGGAATCGTGATGGTGAGCGCCTGCAGGTGCCTACCGACGCGGATTTCCCTCCTCCTCGCTGAAGCAGGGCAGGCGCGCTAGACCCGGGCCAGGCGGGCCTAGGTCCGGCCGCCGCCGCCTGATTGACGCAGAGTTGGAGCGCCAGACCTTGGCCAGGCGGGTCTAGGTCCGGCAGCCGTCGTGTAGACCTTGTACAGGTCTGCAGGTTGCGTCTTGCGGGCGACACGGTGGTGCCATGTTCGCTGCGGCGCATCGCGCCTCTAGTTCCCGTGTTTTGGCGTTGTCCTACCCCATTGTGTGTCCGTGGACTCGTTGTGGTGGTGTCTATCGTCCCACGGGTATGAGATCAGGTATGCCGGGGCGGCGGCCCTGGAAGGTGGACTGCGCGGGCGGCTTTCCGGCGAGCGACGTGGCGGTGGTGATGGTTTCCCTCCTTGGCCATGAGGATGGCGAGGAGGTTGCAGCGGGAGATCCTGGTGTTGGCGGCGACGGCGGCGCCCAGATCGCGTCATGGAGGCCTCACTTGGTGTTAGCGGGTGGTCCGTGAAATCGGCAGGTCGTGATGTGAAGGTGTTTTCGGGCGAAAGCCCAGTGCTTCTGCGCCAGCGGCGGCGATGCCTGCGGGTGTCGTAACCCTCTTGAGGGCGTCGTTGTGGATACCTTCCCGCGTCTTGGCTCCGGGTGAAAACCCTTGACCTTCTTGGTCTCGATGACGGCGGCGCATTGCGTCGTCACCCTCTTGAGGGCGTCATCGTGGAGCTCCGGTACCCATCGGTTTCACTTTGTTAGCATCGGTAGGCATTTTCAGGTCCTGTCTCGGGGCACTTCCGACACTGGCACGAGGCGTTCTCGTAGGGCCTTCTATCTTATACACGTGTCTGTGTTATCACCTCTCTTCGTCCTCGTCGTCTGCTGGCAGGATCGGCGCTCCACGGCCCGGAGCGAGAAGGCAGGCGGCCATCTCCGGTGACGACTTGGTGGGTGTGGTGCGACGTAGTCCAATGATTTCACAAGGAGGCTGGGAGACACCTTTAGCTAGTAGTTTTGAGTGCTTCTACAGGGTGTGGCTACTCCTGTATTCTTGTTTATCTTTGATCTGGTTTGTAAGAGGGTTTCCTCATCACATTGTATCGGTTTGGCCGTGTGGCTTTATTTATAAAGCGGGGCGAAAGCCTGTTTCGTGGAGCTTAGCATCAAAGATACATATTCAAACGGTTCCGTCAACAGTCCAGGGTATAAATTCTTGCCCATAACAGATTATTTTACACAGTTTTCCCGTAATTGGTTCAATTCAGGACACAACAAAACGAGACGACCACACTAACCTACTCCCTCAAGACTCTTGATCAATGTCACGCTGGCCCTATGTCTCGTGGATCAAATATGTCAGCGAACAGACATCAGACTCTCAGCTCTTGCCTGGAGTAGGGTGCGTGCACACGCAACGGGTCTCAAGGGCGCCGTAGGCCTGGAGCTGGAAACCCCGCCGCGAACCCAGGTATGTGGACGCTACAGAGATTGTGAACGGCATTGCTCAATTCCCCTGTGGCATCTTCTTCGTCCTGTATCAAGGAGCGGGATGAGAAGAAAAACCAAAATCCTCGGGCGCTCCTGGATTCAAGTGGCCACACGAGCCTGAGAAGATAAGCAAACTGGTCATCCGCGGATAGCTAGACGCCTCCTTCCTCAAGCTCTTCAACACCTCGTCTTTACGGGAAGCCAGCGTCACTGCCCGCTCAAGCGCGCCCGGGCCGGTGATGGCGGCGAGTTCCAGAAAAACTATTGAAGCTCTGGGGCGAGACACAACCTCCTCGTCTTCGGCTGCCCGAGCACCAGATTTCCGTGGTGCCTCGGCCATTCGTCGGGCCGCGGAGACCGTCGTCGACACGGCAGAGGACGACACATCTGCTTCGCCTGACATTGCCTTCCAACCTAGGGAATAGCGAGGAACCGACGAGGAAGAAGAGGGATGGGATGCGGCCTGGGACTCAAGGGATATCTATAGGGGTCCGTTCCAGTTCACACGGAGGTACGTAGAGCGAGAACAAGTTTGACCGCTAAGTTATTCACCGGAAATATACTTAAATCATAGTGGAAAGAAGATTTTAATGTCACGCCTACTGTAAAACAAATTTCAGGGTTCACCAACAAAACCAATTGTTGAAGACTCGCTTGTTTCGGGCCAGATAACCCTGGCTGACTACCAATTTGAACTCTTGATTTCACCTTCCTGCCTAGCAATATTAACGCCTACAGCTGCTCCTCAACGGAGGTTGGTCTCCTTGTTTTACCGGGTCCGTATCACCCTGGCAAAAGCGCACAGGTCTGCGACTACTAAAGTAGACATCACATAATCAGCCCGATACTGGACACACATGTATAAAGACATCCGTCAACAGCAGCATGCACATTGCCTGGGTACAGAACAGAGAGTTTTACATAAGCTTCTTACAACCATTTTAACCTCGCCTGACAACAGTCGAGGACGATAACCGCACACGGGTCAAACGTGGAAAAACAACGAACCAAAAAAGAACTGTCACCACGTGTCTGTACTCTAATTGTCACCAGATGGATAAACTTTTTGTCCACCTAGACTCAGAAATAGCTGTAATACACCCACGAGATCAAGGTTACCATTACAGACAACGACACCAGTACAAACACCGTCAAGAACCACGAAGCCAAGAAGCACCAAGCAAGGGTCATCGCGTGCGCTCCTTTCGATGTTCCCAGGTTCGACGCAGAGGCACGTTCTCCATCCTCAAGACACCCAGCGCGGCGTCAGCCTCCCTCTTCTCCTTCTGCGCAAAAAAGAATTAAAAAACACAAACCAAACACTCCACATAAACGAAAACAACATGAACAGACATAAAAAAACCTCCACAACCTTGTTCAACAGCTCCATGAGATCAGCTGGTTCGACACCACGCATCTTGCTCTGAAGAGTCTCGAGTACGCCAGCGCTATCAGGAATACCCTGAAAAGGACGCGTGTAAGAAGGACCCTAATACACCGGCTGTACCCAGCATGAAGAATCCTCCAGCCAGAGAGAGAACAAAGAAAGTAACCGCAAGCAACAGCTAGCACCGTCGTTCACGCAACAAGAACAAAACGCATACAGAAAAGAAGGAACTCACCAACGCATCCGGGTTCGCACAAATGTAGGCAGGCCGATTCTGCGTGCATGGATTCCCCACACGGAGACGGGAAATGGATCGCACCCATCCCGCCACCTGATGATGCGAGAGCGCCTGAATAGATATCCGAGTATAGTCATCGGCATGCGACCACTCCCCTATCCCGTGCATACGAAGCTGAAGCGGCTGCACCCATCGGAGCATCCAAGTAGTAAGCAAATCCAACCCCGTCAGTCCCTCGGCCACCAGGCAATCCAGCCACCTAGCAAAGACATCCAACGCACTGAGGTCACCAAGCCCTTCTGAGTCCCAGTTCTTCCTAGAGCGATAGGGCAAGATAAACCGGACGATGATGCCCGTCCGAACGAAACCTAGAGCGATATAACGCCCAGGCCAACGTTAACCGCCGCGCGATCACCAACGCACCGGTGACCCAGCGCGCATCCCCAAAGGCCGAGTCCCCGAGAGCCACACGACACCTGGCATGCGACCCCTCGTACTCCTGACCAAATGGACGATCCCACCCCACTACTTCAGTAGTTACTCCATCACACGGGCCACACGCAGGCAACATTACAGCGCACCGCCCGCTGCCAACCACCTCCACCCCCTCCCCACCCACCATTCCCGACGCCGCCTAAAGCAGCCAAAGCCGACGCTCTCCCAACGTAGCCTCGGTCGCCCACGACCGCCGTCTCTAGCAGCACAGAATCGACTAACACGGAATGTCGCCTCGTCCGACGCCTGCTCGGGCACCCTTCACCACAGCTCCCGGCTCCACGGGCGCAATCAGCGCCACGCAGGGAAACACAGAACACTGCCTCCTTCCGAATCCCAAGGCAAATACACTCCACCAAGACGGTGCGGCAGCGTCCGCGTAAGAAGGCGCGAACACAGCAACACTAAACACAGGCAACGAGTCAAACACAGTTTCCCAAAAAAGTTCTGAAAGTAGTGTCCGCGTGTACGCGTTACCCACCGGTTCTACAGGCAAGCACTGTAGTTTTTTTAGGCGCTATATACACCGCCTTTGCTCCCGCTGTGCTCACCGAGTGTACTGACAGATGGAGAAGCCTAAATACCCTCGCGATACCACCCTACCCGCTCTTTATGTAAACACACGTAGGTACTCTGGGAAATGCTATAACATACATAACCGGAAGACGTCGACAACACTGTCGCGCTCGTCGTGAAATCTCTACAAACCACCACTATAGATAAATTAACTGGCGCACAGTACACTCGTTTCTGCACTCTTCATCGAGCCTCGACAAGACTGCACAAGTCTCAGACCCTTTCAACGACGCGCTGCCTGTTTTTTTGTACGTACGCTTACAGGGATGCCGGAAAACACCACGACCAACCTAGACGGCAGCCGTTCCCTTCGTTCACGCGTCAGGCGCTAACCACGCTCTCTCTGTATCCACAGAGCTATGGACATTTCTAGTCAGACAACCGATCGCGTCAACTCGAAGCAGTCGAGCAGTCCCAGACTACTCTCTTCCAAGCCTGAAAAGGCAGCTATCCAAACTACCACCAAAAAAGTCAAGGGTGGTAACAAACACGCACCAAACGACAGCATAACACCCGACAAACCACCGTAACAGATGAAAAACATACGAAAACGTGGCACCCAGAGCAATCCGGCCCGAACAGAGACGTACAAAGGAACGTATGCGAACGTCGAACCAGGCTAACCAGTACAACACGCGCCCTACCAACCCAAGTCCGAAAACAAAGATACTAAACACGGCACAAGTCTGCGCACACGTACGACCCACGCCATTCCCCGAACATCGAACGAAGGCTCTGACACAGGGAAAATAGACAAAGCAGCACAAGCGCAACATAAACGACAGAGGCAAAGGCACACGACATAGCCCAAACATTCGAAGCACAACAAAACCACCAAAGATCTGTTATTATTACAACTACTGACACCGGTACAGGCATCGACGAGAAAAACAGAGCTAAGACCCATTGCCTGGAGACCTTCCACACCCAGCGAAGAGACACTGTGGCTTCTTACAGACGATCACACCAGCACAAACATAATCAAGAAACACAAAACTACTACGAACGAGGCATGCATCCTCACGTAGAATCCTCCTGCCGCTGAAGAGCATGACGGAGAGCCGCGTTTTCCACCTTCAGAATAGACATTTCCACGTCGATCGCTTTCTTTTTTTCTGAAAAAGAAAAATTAACTAAAAATCCAGTCACTCCACATAAACAAACATAATATAGACAGGCAGAAAACTACATACTTCCAACGCTTTACTCAGCAGCTCCATCAGCCCAGCCAGCTCAACACAACCCATCTTGCTCTGTAGAACCTTAAGCACAACAACGCTATCCGGGATACCCTGGGAAGGGTACTCATAAGAAGGACCTTCAGAAAACGGCTCCAACCGGCACGATGGTTCCTCCAACCAATAAGAGCCCGGGGGAAGCAACTGCGGGTAACAGACGACACCATCACGTAAGCAACAAGATCAGAAAACATACACGCATCAAAGAATAGACTCACCAGCGGAGCCAGGTTCTCGAAGCAGTAGGCATCCCGACCGTGCCTGAACGGAAAGACCACGCGAAGCTGAGAAATGGATTTAACCCAGGCCGCCAATCGACGGTGCGGCAACGCCTGGGTAGACATCCGAGTACAGTCATCGGTAGACGACCACTCTCCTATCCCATGCACACGAAGCTGCAATGGCTCCACACGCCGGACCTTCCAAGTAGTGAGCAAGTCCAACCCAGTAAGCCCCTCGCCACCAACTCATCCAAACGCCTACCCACAACATCCAAAGCGTCAGGGTCACCGTACCTTCTCAGGTTCCAGTTCCGCCTTGACAGGGAAGACCAAGCTGAAACAGCGGGAGGCTAGGCCCGCCCAACGAACTCGACAGCTCGGGAAAATAGAAGAACGTGGCTCCCATCCAGCGGTGCACCCAAGCAACCCAAGATCAAGGTAACCAGAGCGCCGGGGCACCACTCTCACGACCCCACACTCCCAGTCGGCGTCGTCCTCATCCGCAATCTTTCTGGTAAGGAATAACAGAGAGCACCATAGACCAAGGTGAGGAGGAATATTGAGGTACCCCTCACAGAGAGTAATATAGCAGGAAATCCAAGTTATACAGTCCGGGGTAAGATGGTGGAGCTGAATACCGTACAAGGTAAGAACCCGCCCAAGAAAAGGATGAAGCGGCGGAGAAAGCCCCCTCTCCAAATGGCTACTGAAAAGAACACACTCGTCGTGACGAGGGAGCGGCGCCTGTTCCTTAGCGGGAGCCCGCCAGGAAATCCGCCAGGCAGCGGGGATAAACCCGTCGGACGCCAAACTGTTTAGATTCCCAGTCGTCACGTGGGAACCCGTCCATGGCAAGCCACCGTCCACGTCCGCGCAACGGAGCTCGGAGTTCGCCATCTAAAGACGAGCAGCGAGCAGATAAGATCAGGGCAAGCAAGAAGAAATGACGAAACAAACGGAACAATGATGCCCATCCAAAAGGAACCTACGAAGATATATCGTCTGGGCGAGCATTAACCGCCGCACGATCACCAACGCAGACGTAAACCACCTCGCAACCCCGCAAGCCGATGAGAAAACATATTTACCGTGAGATAAATGCCCGGACACTGCAGCAACTCCTTCTGTGGTCTTCCTTTTGTTTGCAGCAGCAAGGTGTGATCTGTTTGACCGAACAAACCACGCCGATCGAGTGCCTAGGGGAAAGAAGACGAACGGAGGAGCGGTAGATGGTCTATTTTTTACCAGACGGACAAGGCCGCACTTAAGCGACCAGCGCACTGAGATCATAGAGCAACGGTGTGAACACCACACTATCAAGGCCACGCGTCCTCCTTGCGACCGGTAATTTCATACCCACTCAACGGCGTGTTTTGCCATCTGACCACGTTGTCTCGGTAATTACGCAAGTATTATTGAGAATTACGATACATATATATTTCATGGACAACGCCATGATATATCGTTTAACACGGATCGGCGAAAAAACATACAATGCAGCCTCCTATATTAAACATACCCCTGCCTAGATGAACTGGCCCTTTAGCGCTGCACCCAAACACATGCCTTCTTCCGCACGTCTACAGCAGGTCAGAAAACATCGCCTCCCGTTCCACATCCACGCGACACCAATACAGCCTTACCACGGAGAACAGGTGATGTGTACATGATCCTACCCCACGCGCCTTCCTTAGGCTGCAAACCCCACTTTACCCTTGTCAACTGGCTACTGGATATTCAACACGGCCTTCCCCTCGCCTCCCTTATTTTTCACTCTAAACCAAGCGGATCGGTAGCAGTGTCTTCATCTCGTCTCCTCTTTGCTGCCTTCCAAACCAGGTCGCTCACTGACAAACAATATAAGATTTGATCAGCAAATATGATAGATGTATAAATGCACGAGCATATATGAATAACCACCTGACCTAGTGCTATGCGTAGGGATATAAAGTGAACGAAATAGTTTCAAGTCCTAGCTTTTTCCACCGCATCATGATGATATCTATTTGGAATACTCCTTCCTTCGCCCGTACAAGCACAATATCTCTACCCTCCAACGCGCGGAGAATCCTTACGGGTGTGTCCAGTAACACGGATAGGACGTATCAAGGCCAAGGAAAGCAGCCAAATCAACAATCTTGTGAAGCATCCAAGCATGATCTCCCATTGACGATCCTGTACTGTACCACATCTGCAGGGTAAAACCCTGACGACCACAAGGCCAACACCTCCATTACGCCCCCTGATGACGTGAACGTTGCGCCTGAATATATCACGTGTCTCCTTGGGGCATTGAACATAGTACAGAGTCGTCGTCACGTTGTTGAAGGCAATGATGTAGTTGGACTTAGTTAGCCTGTACAAAATATCCCCTACGAGAGTCGCTAGCCTGTTGTCGGTCACTGACATATTGGCAGTAGATGCAACCCAGTACTCCCAAGTTCCTAACTCTGACGAGTTCCTCTTGACCTTGGCAAGGCCAGGATATCTACTCGTTGATATCCAAACAACCCAGAAATTGTCTGACTGACAACAGTGTGTACTCCATCCACCACCATTTCTTGAAAAGATAACTGTGCCATTGAAAGGCTCATCACGACTATAGATGTATGGTTTCTCTATCAGTGTCTCAGTCTTCCTGATTGAATCCCAGATATTTAACAACGTGGAAGTACGATACCCACCGTTAAGTAACACATGACCGTCGCGACACCCTAGGACGTATATTCGACATGAACAATTATCTTCACAACTCGGAAGCGACAGCGATTTCAAAATGTGTAGGTCAAGACTGTGCTCTGTGATAAACCGTTTGTCCTCATAGAAGTTGGTAAAGAAACCTAACAACGGAGCTCCTCCACTGTGTGACAAGATTAGCTCCTTGAAAGAACTGCTTTCCGTATATTGCCTGAACATTCTACAAGCGCCTGACATCGCCAGTAACCAGCGTGGTTATGGAGGAACCCTGACAAGAATCTGAGCGACTGCATCGTCTGGCATTCCCGTGATGCTTGGACTAAAACCGATAGCATCGAGTTAATAGCGCAATCTGTCATTAGAATTACCTAGCAAAAGTGTACTGTAAAAAGTATCTAGGCAAGCCATTCTCGTCATACTTGTCTAAACGGTACAACGCATATCAAAATCTCTCATATTGCATCACTTGAAAGTATAAAAAATGAGTAGAACGTACTTATAAAATACGTAACCAGCACAGAGCATCGGACGAAGTACCTAAAAACCGAGTGCGTCGTAAAATATCTAACGGTAACGAAACAAACCACTACCTTACTTGTTTAGACAGCACAACACGTAATAAAAAACAACTACACAACACATAACACATCACCAAAATTAGCAAAACAACAAGATTCATCATCGAACTGCCTTAACCGCAGAACGCATAAGCAAAAGCATACAATGGAGGAAGTCATAATATAAGTTGTCAAGGCTGCATCATGCAACATCAAAATCACCTTCTGCAGCAAATACTGCATAGCCCAAACCAACTGACCACGAAAAACAATCATCTAAGCTTATTGCACCTGAAAAAGGCTGGGTACAACTTACGAAGAGGTCGATGAGTCTCGAGCAGGTGCCGAGGCCGTCGCCAACGAATGACAAGGTCCATCCGCAGCCACAACCTCACCCATTGACGATCTCTCCGCAGCCGCGGGCACATCATCCATCAAAGATACCATATCCCGGTGCGGTACTTTGTTACGCGAAGGAAGCCTCCTAGCAACAAAATAGACGCGAACCGTAAGCGTACCAGCAAAATCTGTCTCAAGAAATCAAATGTGCAACCAATAGTGCAAAAAAAGGCCGGAAAGATGAGCGCCAAAACGCCAGCAGAAAAGCCAAAAGTTAAAACCAAAGTTAACCAGCCAAGAACGGCCCATAATTCGCAGGAACTCGTCCGCGCCAATACCTAGAAGTACCCAACAAGAAGAACATATCATTTCTACAACCGCAATCAAGAACAAACGGAGCCGTAAACTAGCGAGAATACTTCTAGCGTCACGCAAATGGAGTGCTATCTTTCGCCCTATACTTGAGCTCTTGATCCGGTACGACCAAAAAAGACGGGTCGACCAAAACAGCAGGGGAAAATCAACTGCGCCAACGCTGAAAATGACAATAGCAGTGCAAAGCTACGCAGGCGCGCTCACCCGGTGGTCCATCTCCATTCCGGCCGGTGTGGAGCTCGTGTTACCGCGATGTCGCTCCAGCAACGCGCCACTGAAAATGACCCGAAGAGACTATTCCAGGTAGTCTTCTAAGGCAAGGTATATATATATAAGCACAGATAAGATAAGCAGCGTATCCGCTGACCTCTTACATGTTCGTAAGAGTGCACGTGTGCCTACACGTGGCAAGGACATGATTGCGGTGGCAACCAGGCGAGCCGCTGGTAGCCGGCAATCGGACGCGCCGCTGACCCCAGAATCTCACACTTACGCGTGCCGTACGGAAGTGCAGCCCTCGGTAGCATAACCACTGGGGGATAAGAGTGGCCCGCATGCGAGGAGTAAAACACAACATGCGACGCTGCGCCACAAGTATACAATACCTGCGACGCCTCCAAATATCACGCCGACTCTAAATATTTAACCGCCATTCCAGGATCAGAACCCATAAAAATAACGGTACTGCCAATTTGAATGGCATAGCAAACCAACAACAAGAACAAGACTGACGAAGTCGAACCACACGTAAAAAATCTAAGCTGCATCTGAACAGGCTACATGGATAGCCAAGCAGACTGACATCCGCTCTTCGAATTCCAAAGACGTTCGTATCCGGAAACGTCAGTCCACGTGAACACATCGTCTTCCGGTATGGTCGACCCATAGAGACTCGCCTCACCTCCGGATTCCCGCCTAGGAGGGTCCCCGCATTCGATCTCGACTCCCGCCTTTCCTGCCCAGGCCGTCACCGCGTCCGGGTCCAACCACGCTAACGATACCCCGACTGACCTACAACTCCAGTGCTTGATATTGCCTGATATCGTTGCCCAAGAAAGATCACGTCGCCTTAACCGAGTAACAACTAACTTGTGACGCGCATCAGTGACCACGTGCGCAACAATAGCGTGATTTACCTGGTGTCCTGTGTGCCTCGGAGGGCAGCGTCGTAGATGGTATCTTACCTCTTGCACGACAACAACGTGTCCTTACCACGCCCGGCGCTGTAACATACAGGCACATAGCCTACACAGGACGGTGAACAACACTGCTACCCTATAGGGCGCAGTAAACACATGATCTCCCTTACACAACAACAACGTGTCCAACCACGCCTGGCCACCGGGACGCGTAGACGAAGAAGTACGATGGCTCAAACACAAAAAAAGGAAAACAACACAATAAAAAATACGTGTAGCATCAGGAAGGACCGGGCGTAGAAAGAAAAACGCCTTAGCACACAATCTCCTAAACCACTTGTTGACGACAAGCCTTCTTCCTCACATCTATTGCCTCAATTTTGGAACCGCAATAGATACGTGAAATCAAGATAGCCAACGGCCGATGACCCCCAATAAATTCCCGACGCACACTCCTCCTAGCCCTCTTCTTCTCCACTCGTGACGACCAGCCATGTCGTCTCCACCGATCCCGTACCCTGCTCCAAACGAGGATAACATCACAGGAGGACCTAAACATGTCCAAGCAGCCCGGTATTCGTTCCATCATCTCTTCTTAGTTTTGTTAGAACTTTCCCTTTCAATACATACAACCGTCTCGACTCATCTATGCTTCTTCGCACGCAAACCTACAGGGCTGGTAGTTCCAGCGTCGCCGTCTCGGATCCATCTCAGCAGAGGAACGTATTATCCGCGCCTCGAAGCCCAGAACATAGCCCGGACAGACCAAATACTCAGGACCCTCCAGCAAACCGTCGCATACCTCGAGTTGTCAAACAAGGCTTACACCGACGCGGAGGCAGCATACAAGAGGTCCGAGCAATACACCAGAGCCCTAGAGAGGAGCCAGGCACGCAACATAGGCCTGATTGAGCAAATCAAGCAACTCGAAAACCAGATTCGCCTACAAGACCAGGAGACCGACATCCCGTCTCCCGCCTGTCCCGTCTCTCACCTACCATCTCGTCCAAGCTGTAACGCCCTACGTAGCTACCCGTTTAGCCTACTCAGATGCAGCTTCAACTTCTCATGTGTGGTTCGACTACCCCAACTTTCCCCCAATCACTGAGTTGCCGCCTACCGCGTGCCCCGATCCATCATCTCCCGCCCGCCCCATCTCGCGCGTACCGTCTCGTTCAGTCTAAAACGCCTTGCCGACCCCATAATCCCATATTAGTAGAATTTCTGCTCCCCTCGCCGTTCGTCGATTCCAACCGTGGACACGTAAATTTCTCCTAAATACGCATTCAGATTGTAATTAGACGTTCACTTGATGCACACAGCAACCTGATTATTTCACAGCCAGGGACACATATTATGGGTCCAAAATAAAAAGATCTACATAAGTTTCTTACAGTCGTCTATTCAGCTACAACTAACAACAGCCGGACACAATCACCTTGGATGAAAGGCACATTCAAACACCTGCTGAACGTAAGAGTTGTACTTGTACACTTCAATGTCAAAACCACCATCGTCATACGCAAAGACAACGAGATCGCCCACGCCCAGATCTTTTTCTCTGACAAATTCCCTCCAGCCCCTGAAAACAACAAGATCCTCGTCGAACCACTGGACCTGCACAAAATACTCGCAGCATCTAGACCAGCGGATTGGCACGGAGGTCTTAGGCTGCAGCTGAGACTTGGATTTCTCAGGCTTAACTTTCTCAGCAGTAGCGGCTTCAGCTCCGAAGGAATGACGATGGCCTTCAGGTCGCAGTCGGTGAGCTCAACGTAGAACCTCCGTGGCCCTAAATAGGAAGCCTCGTTTCCCAGGTGTGGACGATGGCCTTTCACCTTCTCTCCGTCAAAGGCCCTCCTCTCCATCTCCTTCACAGCGTCTTCAAGACCCTGCACAACAACCCTTTGAACCACGGGCTCGCCGTAGCTGCACCCCCGACGGGACGCTAAAGAGGTCGGCGGCATGTAGCCAAGCGCTTCCCGGGCCTGCAAAAAAGCGGACAATTCGGTCAATCGTTTCGCGAAGACACCGCGAGCATGCAAAGTCAGATGCCGCTTTCGCTGCAACTGTCAACGCATGGACGACACTGCCATCTAAAATACACAGGTCGCAACGCAGCAGTTTCTGGATTGACGTAACCACATTCACCTTTACATCAGGATGTCCACACCCATCCCATCCATTGCAGGCCCAGCGAAGTCCATCACAACACTTACGCTAGAGACCCCACCTGCTCACCGACGACCTAATCCAACGCAAAAAACCTCAAGTACATAACGGAAATCGGAAACTTACCATCGGAGACCACCCTGGCTCTATATTCTTTCTCTTCCTTGAGGTGGCCATCGCGGAGTCGACCTTGACGCCGTCGCGGCCCATGCCAAAGCAGTCAATGCCGGAGCTACAGGCCGAGAAGCCTCTAACGACATAGTCGCAAACGCGGCGCGCCAGCGAATCCAATTCCTGACCTGAGGTCCAACGGAGACAGCGAAGGAGGGGCATGCTGCGGTCCACCGCTGAATCCCGCACGAGCCCATACAGACTAGAGCTCAAGGCGTCTTCGATCCCCGCCGCGAGACCCAACGAAGACGGCGGTGCTGGAGCGAAACCGTACCACCAATGAATCCCCGAGGGACCATACAAATGAGAGCTCAGAGCGACCTCGTTGCCAGAGCCAACACCCAACGAGGGCGACAGAGGAGGGACGAGGCACGATCCACCGCTGAGCTCCGGCAGAGGGGCATGAGGTTTGGAGCTGGAGGGCGCGACTACCGCAGCCCCCCCGAGCGACGCACTTACCTCGAGACCCTACATGCCACGCTCCAGCATCCCACATCCGGTCCCGGCGGGGCTCGACGGTGACACTGCATACATGCCATGCTCTAGCATCCCATATCCGGTGCCGCGGAGGTCGACGGTGACACTGCCTGATCGTCGGCAGACGTCCGCCGCGGAACCGACGACAGCCGATTAAGCGAAGCAAAATGGGCAGGGGCAGTGGCCGGCCCACCGCTACGAGCCAGCCCCAACGGAGGCGCACGGTCGTCGGACACAGCCACCGCGGACAGCGGAGGACCGGACGCGGCGATGCGATCTTCCTGCGCCGAAGCAGACAGTAAAGCACTCGGCCATCGGCATTGGATGGAACGTGAGAGAAGCTGTTGGGCGGCAACAGGGTGGAGCGAGAAAAAAGCTGGAAGGCGGGCAACAATGTACGCGTCTCCCGCCCTTATTAACGCGTGCAACTAACATACGGTCTTGTTCCGCCGCATGGCGAACAGGCCTAGTCTCGCCGGAACACTCGATCCCCGACCACAACTGAGCTGGCCCACCGGTGATCTGACACCTGGTCCAGTCATGGATACAGACCAGTAGACAATCCGTAGACTCGGCTGTCGAGCACGATTCACACTGCCACCGATCCACATATATAACGCACCAAAACGTCGCGCACATCATAGCCGGTAGACCATAACAAAGAACATACAGATTCAAGAAACAACGTCCAGGGGACGTCAAAAGATAGAAAGCGTGAGAGGAGAGAAACACAAGACAACAGGACCCAACAAAGGGAAGCCACAGGTACAAAGCGAGACAAGGACGTTAATCGGAGATGAAGGGCGGGAGAACGCTACAGTCTGCGAACTACAAGTAGACGGGAGCCACGAGTCAAGAGACGGTAATCCGAGGCGAGAGACGTAAGGACGTCGCAGTCCGAACAGCATAGGCAAGCAACGGATATGAGGCGACATATATCAGTCTTTTAGCGTCCAGGAACCCATAGAGAACACAAGGTCCTCCCGTGACGTGTGCATCTGAACACTGCATACACGAGACGACTTAGCGCACATAGAACAATCATGATAACACCGCATCGACTGTAGCTAGAAGTATAACGGGCGAGGAGATGGAAGCTTCCGGCTAGACTGGATGATCCGATGAGGCGGGTCCATCTAGACGACGGTCGGTAGAAACGACGCCGTGCACATGCCAAGTAGGATACACGGCAGTCCAGCCAGCGTAATGTCCCGATGGTAGCCCCACTGTCTGCACCCGAACAGGAGGTACGCCGCTGCGACGATGCACCTAACCGCGCGTCCGAGCGGAGCATCCGTGTAGGCAAGTTCACAAGAAGACAAAGCAGACGCCACGAGCTGAACCCATACGTCAGCATCCACCAGCCCCCTGGAACTCGCATAGACGTCTGAGCCGACAAACCACTTGACAACGACCCAAATGGACGCGCATACGGTAGGGAGGAGTATGACTGTCACGGAACCCCTGCCCCGTAACATCTGTTATCTAATGCAAAACCCAGATAAATATAGAAGATTTGTTCACAAAGGCTAAGTGACCGCAATCTACACGGTTATATCCCATGCGACAACATCATCAACCAATAAGCGGAACAGTACTCTCGAAGGGACAAAACATTCATTAGTAACGTGATCCGACACCTCATCTCATGCAAAGTAAATAGATAGGAATATAACTGTTATTTAGTCGTAATGCTCTCCAGGAACAACCGATTCGCGAGTAACACGTCCCGTAGACACCAGAACAAACGTGTCATGGACAACCTGACCCTCACGATGGAGCAAAGATAAAGCTGCACTCCTGCTACGTGCAGGTGGTAAGCTGAAATATATGTCAGGATAGCTCACATGATAAGCTCACCCTGACTCGATGGCCTCCCAAGAGCCACACGTTCGCACCCTGGAGAGTCGTAGGAAAACTGGGATGCGCAACTCACTGCAAGGAACAACAAAAAGACGCCTCAACACTACATAGTGCCTTCTCTGGCTATTTACACACACACCATGAAAACAATACGGAGTAGTTAACTCTTATATAGGTGGCAAACCAGAGAAAAAAGACGATACCAATGCCCCGGTACGTTAAGTTTTTTTTCTTCTTTCCCTTACAGGAAGACCTTAAAGAAGGCTAAATCGCGAAACCAAACCAATGGAACGATGAAACAAACGGAAATCTAGATGGCAACCCCGATTAACAAAGACTGTAAACAAATCAACCGAAGTCCTTCGACAAGCTCAAGCTGCACCATCACCGGCGGTCATGCGGCCACAGAGCTGCTCGGTACACCCTACCGATCTTGCGCTGCCGCGCACCGCTGTACGACCAGACGCTCCACCCCGGCAGCTTCCCGTCGCAGAACGACACACTATCCACAGGCCGACGAGCCGGCGGGCAGAGAGGACACGAGATAAGCCGCACGAGCACCGTCGCCGCGCTATCCCAGCCTATCAGGGACCGCGAGACGCCGGCCCCTCGACCGCACGGTGAGCTGCACAGGCCGGGGCGCCGCCACGTCGGCGAACAGCACGCCGTGCTCGACAGCGTCTCCAGCATGCGGGGGCTGGGAAACGATAGCGAGGACGAGAGCTCGTCGGTCGAGAGCTCTGCCCTCGCTCTCTCCTGCTCTCTCGACGACGCGACCCAGCGACGCCCACCACGCCGCTCGTCCATCCGCATAGCCTCGGCCACTACAACCACCCCAGCACCGTGTGGGCTGGCCACGACCTTATGTACTCGCCGAGATCGAACGAATTCCAGCTCTTCCGCGATGCCACCGCTGGCCTTCCGAGATACGGGAGGGAGCAAAAAGAGAAAGAAATTGCAAAAACCATGAAAACAACAAAGAAGGAGAAAACAGCTAGTAGAAGCCTAGTCTGAAGCATCAACCTGACGAAATCGCGAAACCAAACCAACGGAACGATGAAACCAACGGAACCTTAAATGGCAAACCCGATTAGTAAAAACCGTAACCAAACCAACCGAAGTCCTCCGACGAGCTCAAGATGCACCCGTCACCGGTGGTTACGCGACCACGGAGCTGCTCGGTGCACCCCGTCAGTCTTATCATGCCGCGCACCGCCGTGCGGCCGTGCGCTCCACCCTGGCAGCTTCCCGTCGCAGAAGGCCACACTATCCACCGGCCGGCGAGACGACGGGCAGAGAGCCCACGAGATAAGCCGCACGAGCACCGCCGCCGCGCCCATCCGACCTCCCAGGAGCCATGAGGAGATGGCGCGTCGCCCTCTCAACCGGACGGCGAGACGACGAGCACGGAGCGACCACAGCCCACACTTCCGTGACGCAGATGTAACACGTCGGGGCGCCGCCGTGACGGTGAACCGTGCAGCGTGCTCAACAACGTCTCCAGCGCAAGGGAGCTACCAAACGACGGCGAGGACGAGAACTTGTCGTTCGAGAGCTCCGTCCTCGATGCCTCCTGCTCCGCTGACGATGCGTCCCAGCGCCGCCAACCGTGCCGCTCCTCCGTCCACGTGACCGCGGCCACGATGACCACCCCAGCACCGTGTAAGATAGCCGCGACCTTATATACTCGCCGATATCGAACGAACTCCAGTTCTTCCGCAAGGACACCGCTAGGCTGGAAAAAACACAGCAACTACACAGAAACAAAGCAGGCTCGAATGGCAAAGACGGGAGGGAGCAAAAGGAGAAAGAACACTTGGTAGATAGAGACGGACGAACTCCATTTCTTCCGCGAGGACACCGCTAGGTTGAAAAAAACACAGCAACTACACAGAAACAAAGCAGGCTCAAATGGCAAAGATGGGAACTGAAGCAACCGGCAGAATAAGAGACAAAAGCAGCCACTAAAGACAAATAGAGGCCGACCTACCGCCTTCCACCAATCAGGAACACACACGCCGAGCAGGACCACCAACGTGTCAATCGAGGATTGGCCGACGGGGCGCGAGGCGCGGAGAAGGCCGGAAACCCACGAGCTTTGTTATAGTGTAGTATAAGTGGGATTTTGCGCACAGTTGTGCTGCAAGATAGAGCAATAAAACTTTTATTACAACTATGAAAAATGCACACAATTAAGATAATGATAGGGTCGAGCACGCATCGTCCACCTTGAGATTTAAAAAAACATTTTCACAAATTTATCGAGTTCAACCTAAATGGGAAATTTTCCCTCTTCAACCATTTTCTTCGTTCTAAAAAGACTTCCCGTCTTGTCAGGTGCACGGGCTAGATGATTCAGATGGCGTCTTGGAGGCATAATGTTGCAAATACTTTAACACATTTGGGTGATACTTTATTTTATACGACGTAAAATTTAATAAAGAAACACTACAATTTTCTATCTTATATTTGAAATTTTATATTGGATTTCAATTGCATTTGAAGTTCTTAATTTTTTTAGTAAATTTAATTTAATTTAAGTTCCAATCCATAAATCAGTAAGATACTTAGGTGCATTCTATTTATATTATATATATTTAATTGCAAATATTTTTTAACTAAATTCATTATTTCTTCCATAAAGTCAATTATACTTTAGTTATAGACCTTTATTCTCCGTAAAATTTTGCATGGTACATTCTCATCACAGTAGAAAGTTGTTGAATAAAACTCTTTCTTAATTTGAAAGGGTTTCAATTATATAGTACGCCTTGACACATCAGCGTAGTCATTTAGGATGTAACCTTGACAAACACACGAACCATACTTGTGTGATGAATGGTTAAACATGGTATACATTTTGATATTTAGGCAACTTTGATATTTGGGGAAGTTTATTAATAGGTATCATATGATACTAATCGACATTCCACCATCTCTTTGAGTAATTGTATTTATTCTCCTTCAACATGCAATAATATTATCTATCAACTTTGTAAGCATGCACTTATCCTCTCATTGAAATTATTTCGGTGCCACCTATTTCAACTTCCCTCTTGCTGTCATACACAATCATATCCTAACTCACAATGTGAGATCTGATATGGTTCTTCACACATTCCTGTGAGTGCATACAATTTTTTATTACAACTCTGTTGCGGTTGCTGAAAGCCGTTGTTCTAATAAGCTTATTTATAACTTATCGTACAAAATAACCACAAAACTAGAAAAAAATGGCAAGCCAAACAATAATTGGACTGTATGCAGAGGCTGGGGCGTCCCACTTCGGAAAAAAATACAAACTGGATTAATATCACAATCCGCCATAATCTCCGGAATATATATGTAGTAGTGCTTAAAAATTCTAGACATATTCTTCTTTATTAGTAACATAGTAGACCATATATCTTTGTGATCTTTAGCATACACAAATTTATAAGTAACTAGATTACTAGCACACGGTAACCTTAAAAACCACTCCAATGCAGCATATATACTCCTGAATCCTGATCACGTAGCGGTCATGTCATAGCATGCACCCCCTCTGCACTTAGCAAGAAGTTCAACGACAAGTGTGAAGTGTGAACGTACTGTCCCCCTGAACTACGATCAAGGTATACAAAATCATAGCCCTCTATAACAAAAAATAAAGGTGCCATATGCGTGGAGGACGCGTGTTGCACCGATCGTTCCATGCAACACTCACCGAGCACTCCCTTCCAGCTAAGAGATGGCTCTCAAGTCTCAACTCAAACTCCATTGCAAGTAGACTTTCTCGTTTCCGATGTCCCACACAGAGGGAAAGATGAACTAATTAACTGTGCACATCATGCATGAGCTAGGCGTGGTGGGTTAAGATAATGGTATATGCCCTAACTCCACATTGTTCATGGCGTGGCATGCTATTAGCCCCAGCCCACAGCCGCAAAAAGGGTTGAAAATCGAGTTTAGATACGACTTGGCGAGCTGGGGGAGAAATACGTATCCGATCTGTTCCACGATCTCAACCGCCGAATGATATTGCTCGGGTTTCTTCCGAGGCAAGGAATGATCGATCTAGTGGAAGAATGTTAATTCTGGGCAGATCAGTGCCACAGATCGATGAATGCTTTTTTATATATACACAGACAGTACACAAAATGCAAACAGAATTTGCAGCTGGATCGTTCATGCAGCCAATTGGCGAAGTGCATCCACGTAGGTGAACCCACTGGCAATTCCTGTATCCTAATTGATTTTGTCAAGCAGCCATGTTGGATTGCATGGTGGCCAGATCAGGATCTGTGCTAGCTGCCTAGCTGATGGAAGATCAACGGGCATAATGCTTGTTCTGTATGTGACGCCTGTATTTAGCAGTACTACTTATCGCCATATCGTCCACGGTTGCTGCTTCTGAATTTGGTGTGCACATGCATCCCAAATTTGTTTCGTATTTGAAAGTGCATGCATCCCAGACCGTACGTACCAGTACACCCAATATTTGAAAACGAGTGAACGTGTGACGCAACTGCCAGATGAGAGGGATGTCTGGAACTGCCAGCCACCAAAAGGTTGCATTATTTAGCTTTGCATTTCATGACTATTGGAGCCTTGGAGGGGCGGTGTTGGAACTCCCACCGACAGAAGAGTACGTTGTCTCCTTCATAAACGTGGAGAGAGAACACGGCTGGTTACTGTACACGCGCACAAGTTAGTCACATTTAAACCTGAAACTCATGTGTAATTAATATTCTGACGAACGAACTATATTTAGCCTGTACTAATCCATATCAATGACATGACAGGCACATGAACTTGATTGATGATTAGGTGAACATAATCTAGACCGTATTGGCCATGTCCTAGACATGAAGAATTTATGGAAATGCCCTATGTTTTAGTGTGGTTTGATTTCAAGAGAAATAGATGATTCAATGATCACATAATAATACTAGTCTATTATGGTTCGAGAGGATGTAGCAGGATCCACTCAAACACTACAGTGGAAATGTGTTGAATCAAGAGTAGATAGGTGAATATAATCTAGACCCGTATTGGCCATGTCCTAGACATGAAGAGTTTGTGTATATATGTTTCTTTATTAATTATGATTTCTTGGGTCTTTACGTCTCCCAACAATTGTAGACTTATGATTTCACCCCTCAACTCTGACACCAAACATCATCGACAAATTTGTCAACGTACTTTTGTCAAATTTGTACTGACTGATCAAATGCATGTCGATGATTTTATAGACGCCACAACCTTGTCAGGAGAAAAATAACAGAACTTGGCAAACAAATCAAGAAGAAATCAAACAAAATCAGAAAAGTTGAGAGTACAGTTGAAAAATCAGAAAATAGTCGAAGCCCTTTGTAACAACAAGGCATATAAATGTAATAAAAAGTCAACATGAGGAAAATTTGACCAAGTTTATAGACAAAAAAAAAATGAACATCTACAATACCAATCGATATCAATAGTTTCACCAGAAAATATATTTCCATAATGTGAAAAAAGTGATGATGTGTATAGTATAAATACGGGACAGCGACAAATTTCTGATTGTTAATTGACACAAAATCAAATATGCTGGAAGCGAAATAATTTTTCGAGTATTTTCCATCCCAGCCGTATTAGGTATTTTTTGTGTACGATTGGAACATTTCCATGTTAGAAGCTACTCTTTTAAGCGGAAACAGTAGGTCTTCCTACATGGTATATTTATATTTGTAGAAGTTAATTAGTTTGGCTTGTTTCTACATAAGGCAACAGTTTCATTTCGAATAATCAGCAAACTAAATTCAATAAGACGATTTTCATATGGGCAATCCTTACATCTTCACTTATATATGTCCAAATTTGCATCCAGAGCTAAACAAATGTTGGGATCGCCGCTGTTGCGGAGGGAGTACAGGCTAGTCTAGTAGGTTACTGAGCTACCGGCGCTAGGTAAGTTCAAGCTGATAAACTAAGTGATCAGCTAGGTAAGTTCAAGCTGATAAACTAAGTGATCAGCGCGTACTTGCCGTGATCTTGATTCGATTGCATGACGCAACTCTGATGATAAGCATATAAGAAGAAGAAATGAACTTGTCGTCTGCCCTTTTTTACATCCCTTTGCCAGTTGCCCCGCGGTTCCTTGCAGAAGGATCTCAGTTCTAGATATCAGAATTCTTGTTGGATAGTATACTTGGCGGGGAATCGTTCCGGTTTTGACCTAAATCTCGAGAATAATCTTCAGATCCAGGCTCCAACCTGTATCACAGCAATCTGATTAAGATGGCTCAACGAAACGGTACCCGCGTCCCAGCATTCCGGCTGTGCCCACGCGGCGTGAGTTCAGAGTCTCGGCGTGTTGCAGCACTGCTCACTTGTTTACTGTAGGGCAGTGGCGTAGTCACGGTCATGGTAGGGCTCTGGTGAGATTGCTTCTGATATATATGCAGCTTATTCAAACGATAACAAATTACTTGCCATCCTTTCATTTTGCCCCTACACATGGTATAGAGAGAAAAGTAGCAACTACTACTTCATCTTGCATCTTGCCGTAAGACATTCCTAGCCCTTGAAGCCGTAGAGGAACATAGAACTCATCCATAAGGTAACACACAGTTCCCAAGCAGTAGTGTTCCCAAGTCCCAAAGTTCCTGGAGATCAAGCAACAAGCTGGAACTCTGAACTTAAGGAAAGCCTGTTGACATCTAGGTAGATTGAAACGCATGTGCAATTTCAGAAAAAACACGGCAGCTACACTCCATTTTTGTTTGATTAGGCAAGTAGCTAGCGATGCGTTCGGCTTGACGCAGGGGCAATGTAAGATCGAGGCGATGGTCTCCGGTCAAAGTGAATCAGGTCAGCTCCGCTATACATGCGTGCAGCAAGCTAGCGAGGCTGGTCAACATACTCGTACTATTACTCAACCTACACATACCTCCGCTCTGCCTAACGCACGACACGGCCAACACATTCATGGAACGGCTGGAATTGTGTGCTGCAAGCCTGCACCTTTTCCCGTTGGAGTCTCTTCGCAGGCGTTACATCGGACGTGTCTGCGAACATCAATGGAGTTTTCTTCTTGTTTTTTGACCGGATTCTTCGAGTGGAGATTAAGTTTTTGACCGAAAAAGTTCAGATGAGCAACCATATGTTACGCTCGCATGAGTGATATTGTCATGTCATACGTATGTCCATTGACTATGATTCATTCAGTCGTGAGTGTTTTACTTGTTAGGGCCGGCAACTGGCAAGGTGTTCGTCGCAGCGTAAAGAAAGCTTGTATAGAACTCATCATGGTCTGATGCAGCGAAGCATTCCTAAAGAAAGAGATGCCAGCGTAGACTCCTCCTTGTGCACCATGCCCCGCATCGCAGCGATGGACTCGTCTCGTCTGTGCAGCCATTTGGCTTCTTTGTGCGCGTGTGCTTCCGGGCCTAAACAAGGTGGGCGTGAGTCGTGACACCACTATAAGAAATGGTAGGGTCCAATGGGCCTGGCAAAGACTGCTTAACTGACGAAGCCTTATATAAGAAAAAAAAGGGAAAATGTGCTGCTGCCCAGGATCGAACTGGAGACCTTCAGTGTGTAAGACTGACGTGATAACCACTACACCACAGCAGCTTAGTGGTACTATTTAATGGTATAGTCATTTATAAAATGACAGAGGTGATGGTTTTCCAAGAGTATAATTTCGAAATTAGAGGGATAAGGACATATGCATGGTGAGACTACATGTAGCAACGGGACACTACCACTGGTTATTGCTCAACCAAAACCATCATCGTTCAGAAAAATTTCCCATCCCCATCCCCTTTACGTGTCACAGGGATATTCTTCTACCATCTCCATCGCCATCGGGTTATCAAATAACCAATGGATAACCATCCCCAACTTAGCCAATAATATGAGATGAGGTGATGGGGAACGACGATCATATAGAGGATGCGCCATGTGCTCCGTGGAGGCGACGACGGAGAGGAGAGAGGAAAGGACGAGGATGGTGCAGTTGTGAGCGTTGACGCGCTGGATCGTGGAGGCTCGCGGAAGTGCGGGACCATGGAAGGGAGAGAGTAGGGTTTGGGAGCGAGAGTTTTGGGAGCTGGCGGCTGTAGACGGTAGTCACGTGACAGTGGGGGGAAATGGTCGAGTGGTGGAAATGGTCGAGTGGGGGAAATGGTCGCATGACAGCCATGCCTCGTCGATGAGGAGGTTGTGGCACGTCGGCGTTCGAGCCGCCGGCCTCGTCGTTGTGCACCATTTGGAAGGGAGGGGAGGAGTAGGTGTCCGGAGTTGGAGAGGGGAGATGCTCTAGTGGCCGTCATGCGAGCGACGCCGACGCTATAAAGGGGGCAGTGGGCAGGCGAAGGCCGGTGACGCGTTGACACGCCTCACGACGGCGCGTGGAAAGCAGGAAACCAGCGAGATCATTATTTTGCTTGACCACCGTTCGGCCTCCCACATGTCACTGGCAGATGGGCTCAACCTGTCGGAGAGCCTATCCGGCAACTATCCGTCACCCTCGAGCCAGCCCCCAGGTTTGGAGGCCCTCTCGGGGACATAATTTGGGTCGGGCAGGAACGTTGGGGGTGCCGGTGGGGAGGAATAGACGAGTCACTGAGAACTCGGCATTAGAGCCAACAGGATGTAGCCCTAATTATTCACAAAGAAATCGCTAAGCCGCCTCAGCGCTCATATACTTTCTCAGATGACACTGGCGTCTGACGACAGCGCACAAGGATGTTTTGGAGGGCGCTCAGTCCCTGCGTATCGCACATGTTAATGCCCTATCGCAAGCTGCCATAGGATATTTTCTGTTAAATACCTATGTTTGCTTTGTACTCCTACCTGGTATACAAATGGCAAAACGCCTGGCCTTTCTAAAAAAAAGTACTTAACTGCAGGAAGATAACCAGACAGAAACTATTATGCAAATTCTTCAATTCATCAAACAAATATACTAGAATTGTACAGAGACCTATGATAAAATTATCTAGCGAGTCTTGTGTATTCTTGTACTGCTAGAGCTAGGACGTAAAACCAGGCCTGGTCAGTCTCTCTGTCTGATTTGGATGTGGTAGCCGTCAGGAAATTCAAGGCCCGGAGTCCGGACTATCTTGCCTCCCCCCACTTGTATCCACCTGAAATATGGTGAAGCAAATGGTGGCAAGGAAATGTAAGACATGTGAAGAGTTCCAAAAAAGTGAACTCCAAGTCTCGGGATAACCAGTAAACTTTAGAAGCACCTATATTTTGTGACAAGAAAATGGAGGAAAATGGCCATTTGCAGCTTGCTGAAGTCTGCTCCAACACAGAAACGGATACCTCCTCCGAATGCCATGAAGTGTCTTGACCCACGGTTTATCTCCATTTTATCCTGTGTGCATATGGAAATGGAACCCTGGTTAACTTAAGTACAAACTACAAACCAGTTGTATACTAGATAAATTGGTACAATATATGGGGTTGGGCTGTTTGATTATGTATTAGTTGAGCATTAAGCTAGGTCCACAAACCTTGAACCTCGAAGGGTTGAAAGTGAGGGGATCTGGGTAAATATCTGGATTCAAGTGGACTGCTAGAGGGCAGACCATCACTCCCCATCCAGCTGGAATAGTGTAACCTGTCACCAGAAATTAGCATTTGATAAGTACAGTTATTGCTTCTGACAAATGATTTAGATCGTAACACTGAGATACAATGTTTGGTTTTTTGGTTTTTACTATATCTCTATCTCAAATTACCATGCGTTTTATCTTTGATCAAAGTCGAACATTGTAAAGTTTTGACTAAGTATACCGAATGCATACACTATGAAAGTATATTTAATGTTGGTTTCAAAAATACTGGTTAGATGCTGATATTTTAAAAATGGGTTACTAAACTTGACAAAGTTTAACTTCGGTCATCTAAAAAATGGGTTACTAAACTTGACAAAGTTTTAAAATGGCTTACTAAACGCAGGATAATTTGATTTTGAGTGAGTATCATGATCACCTTTGAACATTACATCTTTCAACGTCTTTCTGAAAATGCCAGGCGCAATGTTGGCCAACCGGACCGTCTCGTTTATTACCTGTAAAAACAGAAATGCATGTGTGCATATGATTACCGACAATCTCAAATTCACCATTAGTATGAGTAAATCCAATACCTGGGATGTGAATGTCATGGACTTGTACTCTTTCCATGTGACTGTATCACCGTCAGACTCGGTGCATGCCTCACGCTGGTTCAGAATCGTTTCATGCTCCACCTACAACCAAGCCAAATCACAGAATATTCAGAACACACGCTCTGCTCGCAGGAAGGCGCACAAGCCAAGCTCTGTATACGCGTGCTCACCGTGAGCTCATCCAGCACGCGAGGGTGGTCGGCGAGGAGCTTGACGGCCAGTGTGAGCGCCAGCGACGTCGTGTGGAAGCTCGCGAAGAGGAGCACAAACATCAGGTCCAGCGCCATTCCTCCGTCAGGACTGGCTTCTCCTTGGTGATCTCTTGGACGACATAGTCCAGGAAGTCGCCGTGGTGCAGTGCTTCTCTTCCGAGGGTGTGTGCTGATAGCTTCCTCTCATCCAGCACTTGCTGCAGCACCTCCATTGCACTCATCCGTCCCTGAAATTAAGTTACCAAAAATTCCTCAATTCACAACGTGTGCAGATTTGTGATGCGCAGGCAAGTACTATAATAGTTAGAGTGACACCTGCATGCATGAGTAGTAAGCTGTCCCTGGCAAGTAGAGCGGGAAGGAGATGAGCCTCGGACGAAATCGAAGAAACTCTTCCGCAGGACCTTGGACCTCGACGGCTCCGAACCGAGCAGCTTGTTCGCAGAAATCAAACACCATCTGCACGCCAAATTACACCGTCTTCATGGAGTGAGAAATCAGAACCTAGATAATTTTCTGTGCATCGAGAACAACATAAAGAATGCTTACGGTGGAGACGGCCTCTTTGAATTCGACAGCCGGCAAGGTGGACCAGGTGCAGAGGAGCTGCACACGGCGTGCTCGACGTCGCGGAGGACGGACTCCCTGAGGCTCTCTGGGCCGAAGAACCTGAGCACCATGTTCTTGAGGTACTTGAACATGGTGCCCTGCTGCTCCCCGACGTTGTCGCGGCCGAGGATCTCGACGAAGGAGTCCGGGTACCAGCTCTGGAACAGCTCCCCTTCCTGTTGGAACACCATGTGGTTCAGCTCCTCGTCCGCCGACACCACCACCGGATGCCCCACCAGGCTCGTCTTGAAGATCGGCCCGTACCTATCTCACATACACCCCAAAGACAAGAAATCAGTAGCCCATAAAACTAGCTCGTGCCTCAAGCGGGAAGAAGAGATGCCAAGCCCCAAAACGCGTAAGAACCTTGCGAGCCTGTGGCGGATGAAGGGAGGGATGTCGAACGAGGCGTCGGGGGAGAAGAACTGGAACGTCTCGCCGACGAACGGGAGGCCCATGGATCCCGGCGGGAGGCGGCCGTTGCACCGAGGATTCCTCCACCGGTGCACCGTGTAGAGCAGCAGCAGCGCCACCGCCGCAAGGGCAGCGGCCGCGTAGTCGATCATCTTCTAGGATGGAGACGATGATGCTAACGACGATCTGTTCACAGGCCTAGGAGAGTACGTAGTTTCTAGTTTTCTTCATGTCTCGTATGATCGATCGAAAGCCAACCGCATCGGGTAACGGAGAGGCACTAGCTAGCTTAGCTAGCACGGTCAATCGGAATGTATAGAGCAAGGGAGTGATTTGGGGCGTGGTGTAGGGGGGAGCCATCAAACGTAAAGCTTGTGGGGGAGAACAGTGGTTGCTGAACTCGTTGCAGTTGGTGGCAATGCTCGAATGTTCAGTTCGGCGGCCGCTCTGAATCACGGTGCTGTTTTTATATGGGCCGTTCCTAAATTATTCCGAATGTGCTAGAGTTGGGTTCATTTGGGCCAAAAACCTGGACCAGGCCCAATAGGCTTGGCAGTGTGTTTTTTTTTAAATAAGCCTTTTAAAAGCTTTTGTGCTGCACTTTGAGGTAAAAAAAAATTGCCCACCCTTTTGAGAAAATACTCCTCTGAAAAACTATTTCTAGAAGGTTGAGATGGTTCGCACTGAGCTTCAGGATGCTCTTGCCAAGCTTCAAATTACGTCGGTTGTGTCCTTGCTGCCTGAGCTCCAGGTTGGTTTCGTCGATGGTTCGCAGTGACTTTTCTCCTCGTGCTCTGCTTGCGACGTCGTCTGTCCTTGAGAGTGTTGTCATCACTGAGGTTGTGGTTTCAGTTGCGCAGATCGTGCCTAAGCTGTAGGAGCCTTGTGGAGAATCATCTATGGTGGCGCCATCACTAGGGGTGGGCATTTTAACCGAGCACCGAAATACCGAACCGAGAGAACCGGGACCGACACCGAACTAACCTAGACCGAAATATTTGGTTCCTGCTTCGGTTAGCAGTTTTGAAAACCCGAATTTAACTCGAGGATTTCGGTTTTAAGCATTGCTTACCCGAACATACCGAACAAACCGAATAATAAATAGGGAGTACCTTAAATAGGCTGAAACCACCCAATTTCCCAGCCCAATAAGCAGCCTCAGTCCACAAAGGGCCCAACGATCGTCCTCACATGCCCACATACCCAACCCACGCACCTTTGTCTCCAAAAAGAAAAAAAGCAACCCAGGTACATTAACGATCCCATCTCCCGGCTGCCCCCAAATTCTGCATCTCGTACACGAGTACACGTGTCGCCCTAGAGGCGTATCCTGGCTAGGGGTGGGCATAAAAAACGAAGACCGAAAACCGAAACCGAAAAGACCGAGATCGAAACCGAAATGACCGAGACCGAAAAGACCGTTAGAAATTTGGGTAGCGAATTAGAAAAGACCAAAATTAAATCATAAATTTGGGTAGCAAATTAGTAAAGACCGAATAGACCGAAGGACCGATTTATTTTATTTTGAGTGAATTACATACGGAAGCAGCCGAATTTGTGTGCCAGCCTAGCTTATGTACATCTAGTCTATAGGCTGAACTACTGAATCAAGCATACCATCTAGTTTCTAGGCTCAACAACTGAGTATCCCAGCCCAGCGTACTGTAAATTCTCTCGTGCGCGATAGACCTGTCGATCGCTTCGCACTTTCCCAGTCTCGGGCGCCGATTCCCCTTCGTGCGCCCTATATTTCGGTCTATTTGGTCATGACCGAAGACCGGACCGAATAGACCGAAGACCGAAGAACAGAAAACCGAAAAGACCGAATTTATTACGGGTATCATTTCTGGATGACCGAAATTGTTAAAGACCAGAAAGACCGAACCGAACTAACCGAAAAGACCGAACGCCCACCCCTAATCCTGGCGGCCACCACACCATGCGCTGCCTCTCCTTCTCTTCACTTCGGCAGGACGCCCGCAGGGCATCTCCTGTTCCTCCTGTCCCCCGGCCTTGCCTCGCAACTGCGAGTGCTTGTGACCGCATGCCTTCAAGATGGAGCTCGCCTGCTCACGCCCGTCGCGACGGCCAACTGCCGGAGACTACACAGCTAGCAGCGGCTGGCGAGTTGGAGCTGCCGCACCCCGACTTCGTGACCGCTGCTGAATTTCCGCAGCCTTCTCTCCGCGCAAGCACAGTAGCAGGTTAATTCGGTGATAGCCGTGCACCGAACCGAAGTTTCGGGACACCGAATTCTCGGTTAGCAGTTTTGCACATGACCGATCGGTCATCATTTTCCTAAAACCGAAGTTTTTTTATAAACCAAGAAACCGAACCGATCGGTTCGGTTTACCCGAATGCCCAGGCCTAGCCATCACCACACCCGTCTAGGCCCTGCCAGCTGCCCGCCTCTATGGATAGTGGATATTTGGTTGCTTCTGTCACTTCCTCATCTTTGAGTGATCGGGTTGATGAGGCATGTATTTGAGTCCCTGTTTGGCAAAGAGGTTTGCGACTTGCTTGTCGATTTGGAGGCGGTTTTCACTGGACATGGCAAGCAGATTGCTCGCTTCTTGGCGGGGACGTCTTCGGATGGTGAAATCATGAAGGTGGAGAAATCTCTCAGGAGGTCGAGAAACAAGCTTGACGTCGCAAGGAAAGCTTCCGCTTTTACTTGATTGTTGGGACCATTTAAGATTGTCGTGTTATCTTTTCGTGGTTGTGGTAGGTCGGGCGAGTTTGTTGGCGGTCGGGTAGTTGTTTGTTTGTGGATGTTGCTTGCTTTAGGTGTCTCTATGTGGTTGTGTGGGCTCCTCCCTGTGATGTTTTTTTTTGACCGGCCAAACCGTAGGGGAGACCCCCACGGTTTCTTACACAAATAAACCAGACAACTTCTTCTTAATTAATGGATAAGCCAAAGTTTTTACCTTCGTTTAAAAAAAAACATTTGATTTCGGTTCATTCAAGTATTTTCTCAAGGGACAACCAAGTGAACTCTATAATAATTCAGTAGCTCATGTCGCGGTCTTGTAGGTTAACTAATCGTACACTTATTCCTTCCGTTTTCAAATATACGAATTTCTAATCTTTCTGTTTCTGTCATGATTCGTTAATAAATTAGTTAATCAACACACTAAAACATGTCTACATACGTACGAATCAGGACAAATTCAAAAAATTTAAAAGTCGTCATATATTTTAAAACGGAGGAGGAGTAGAATAAGTGTACGATTAGTTATCCTACCCTAAACCCTATCATGTCAGCGACAGAGATACTTAAACCACTGCTGGCATCCTATGGAGATCTAAGGATATCATTGGCTCATGGTCATTTCCCCGACCACTAACCAGCGGACTATTTACATGCAGAGCCTGGAGAGGTACATGCTCTATTGTGCAGGATTAGGTGAACTTGGCACTTTAGCTAGCTGTAAGCCGGGCACAAGATGACGAGAAGAATCTCAGATGAGAGGGACCTCCGGTTCCGTCCAAAGGTCTCTATATCAACTCAATTCAGTACGTGCCCCAGAAGTGTGTTTCTTTTGCTCCTCCTGTCAGGGACAAGTCAATTCGTCATAATTCTTGTGTCTTAACTCTTAAGCAAAGAGATTTTTTTATAAATATAGCCCCTTGTCCAACGCAATTGTCAAAATTGGCCCCCTCCGAATTTTATTGACAAAAGTGGCCCTGGCGGGAAGACAACAAAGTGACACGTGTCCTCCCGCCATTCCAGTTGGAGGGAAGTCTCTTCCCGCCATACCAAGTGGCGGAAAGTCTTCTCCCGCCGTACCAAATGGCGGAAGTCCCTTGGCACTGAGAACCAGTCCGCGTCTCGTCATGCTGACCCCACCACCTCCCGCCACTTCATCCGGCGGAATGTGCCACGTGTCGCTGCAGGAGACTTCCCGCCATTCCAGATGGCGGGAGGACACGTGTCGCTTCCCTGTCTTCCCGCCAGGGCCATTTTTGACAAAAAAAATTCAGAGGAGGCTATTTTTAGCAATTGCATTGGCCAGGGGCTATATTTGTAAAAAAAATCCAACTCTTTAGGGGTCCTTTGAATCATAGGATAGGAATCAAACAAGTTCCTATAGGATTAGCATGTCATGTATAAGTGAATCCTATAGGAAGAGGGATTCTCTTTGATTGTGGCAAAAGAATTTTCCATGAGGTTAGACCTCTTGCTTTTTTCCTATAGGATTTACACTACAAGATTTCTATGGCAATAATTCTTGTAGGATGTGATCATATGAATCAAACAACATCTATAGGAAAATTTCCTATAGGAACCAATCCTTCAAAAATCCTATACCATTCCTTTGAATCAAAGGGGCCCTTAGATGCCCCAAATACTAGCAAAAATGGCTTCTAATCAGCACATTGCTTATGATATACTCAAGATGCAAGATGGTACAAGCCCCTGCCAGTTATTGAGTGGCACTAAGTTCTTGTTTCGCCAGAAAAGTTGCAGCAAAATAATAGGTTGTCTTCATTTTTTTTTTTTTTGAACTAAAGGGTCTCCCCCCGATTTCCATTAATAGAAACCAAAGTACGTACAGAGAAAGTAAATGCGATAAATTAAACTAGAGATCTAGCCCTATCGAACCCACGCAGGGGCCACAGGACATAGAAGTTTTCAGAGCGCGCTGACAAAGAGAAACACAGTCGCGTTACAAATGAAAGCCACAAAAGGCAGAACCAGAGTTTTCCTGCTATTCTATTATTGCGACGAGAGAAAGCAGACCACCAAAAAGAACGAAGTAACGAACGATGACTCCATGTCTTCAGCAACTTTCTAGCCTCATCACCGCCGGCCTCCATCCTTTCGCCGCGTCGAATGCCTCACTTGATAACCGCACGGACAGTTTGGCTCCCCAGCTGAGCGCACTCCGATCTTCCTCTTTTTCCTGCAGCACAGCCCAAGAAGAGATCATTCGACCAATCATATTTGTGTCAGCAATTGGATCTGAGGGCCGACATGATCTGAAACACGTGTTATTACTTGTTTTCCATATCCCCCAAACAATTGCTGCCGCACCAATAATAATCGTTTCATTCCTCCCACAGAATTGACACATCCAATCCCCTCCCATCCTCGCCTATGAAGCACATCCTTCGTAAGTATGCTATTTCGAATCGCCAACCACAAGAAAACCTTCACTTTGGTTGGGATTTTAAACTTCCATAGATACCTGAAAGGGAACCTCATGGCCCCCATCTTCAAAGCTCTATACAGCGATCTAACCGAGAACCCCTTAGGATCTAACTTCCAGCTCACCGTATCCTCTTTCTCTGAAAGAAAACCCCAACACACTGACTTCGAAGAGAATCCCACATATCCAGGGTCTCTCCCGTCAGAGTGCGGCGAAATTTTAACACATTCCAACCTTTGGATATAACCTCATGCACTGTGATGCCAAGTGACTCACAGACATCAAACAATTTTTTGAATTTTTTCACCCAGAGAGATATCACCAATCCAGATATCCTCCCAAAAACGGGTTCTTTTACCATTCTCAATTTTGCGATTGTAAAAAGAGTAGAAAAGATCTCGAACCTTTAATAGCCCCTTCCAAAACCACGAATCGCCAGCGCAGGCTTTAACCCCACTCAAGGTTTTACTCGCAAGATATTTTTTATACAAGAACTTTTGCCACACACCAGTGGTTGTCTCCAACTTCCAGAGCCATTTGCAAAGTAATGCAATATTCATGCACCTTAAATCCTTAACACCAAGCCCACCAAATTCCTTCGGAGTGTAAACCACATCCCATCTTACTAAATGATACTTCCTTTTTTCCAACTTATCCCCCAAAGAAGTCGAGCACCATAGAAATTGTAGCGCTTTTCAACTCCTTTAGGCAAAGGATAGAAGGAAAGCATATGTAAAAGGATACTACTGAGGCTAGTCTGAATTAGAATTAGCCTCCCCCCTATAGGCATAAGCTTCCCTTGCCAACAACTTAGCTTCCCTTCCATGATCTCCTCCGACTTTTTCCAATTTTTATTAGGCAGCCTAGTTTGATCTACTGGTACCCCCAAGTACTTCATCGGTAAAACCCCAGTAACACAAGAGAAAATTAAGCTGTATTGTTCTTGGTTCTCAACTACTTCTCCAAAACAATATAACTCACTCTTATCATAATTAATTTTCAATCCAGACATCTGTTCAAAAACACAGAGAAGGAATTTTAAATTTTGCGCGCTTTGGACATCATCTTGAATAAAAAAGACTGTGTCGTCCGCATATTGCAGTAACACAAGTCCTCCATCCATCAGATCATAAACTAGCCTTTAATATAGCCTAGCTTTTTGGCATTTTCCATAATGATAGCTAAACCATCCGCCGCTAAATCAAATAGCAACGGAGACAATGGGTCTCCTTGCCTCAAACCCTGATACGTTGGGAAATAAGGACCAATATTATTATTGACCTTAATGCCCACCTTTCCCCCGATTATCGTCCTCATCACCAAATCACAGAAAGCATCAGAAAAGCCCTTTAATTTGAGCATCTGATGGATAAAAGGCCATTTAATTTTAGCATAGGCTTTCTCGAAGTCGACCTTAAACATAACCCCTGCCTTCTTCCCACAATGTAAAGAGTTTAGAGTTTCATGAAGTACGAGGACCCCTTCCATGATATATCGATTTTTAACAAAAGCTGTTTGCGAAGGGTTTATCACTGGATCAACAATTGGAGAAAGCCTATTCATAAGGAGTTTAGTGATGATTTTGAAACTGACATTTAACAAACAGATGGGTCTGAACTTTCTAATGTCAGTGGGATCTTTGCACTTAGGAATAAGTGAAACCACCCCATAATTCAATCTAGAGATATCCAGCCTGCCCAACTGAAAATCCACCACCAAGGCCATGAGATCTTTCTTAATCTCCTCCCAGAATAATTGGTAGAACTCAATGGGAAAACCATCCGGACCTGCCGATTTATTATGTGCCATTTCAAAAACCACCTTTTTAAGTTCCTTAAAAGAGAAAGGCTCAGCCAATTGGCTAGCTATCTCAGCATCAATCACTGGCACTCCTTCAGCTTTCAAACAAATGTTTGACACCGAAGGATGACCAAACAGCTTTTTGTAAAAGTCAGTAATAAATTTTTCTAAGTTTTTTTGTCCCACAATTCTCGTACCATCACTCTCTAAACTGACAATAGTGTTAGTTCGGTGACGGCCATTTGCCTTGGCATGAAAGTAACGGGTACTCGTCTCCCCTCTTTTAGGTTTTTATCCTTAGCTCTCTGAATCCATTTCAATTCTTCTTGCTTTAACAAGTTGGCTAACTGCATCTTTAAATTTTTCCTTTCCTCAAAGTCACCCATCGAAAACCCATGCTTCTCTGCATATAAGTCAATATTATCTATTCTGGTGGAAAGTTCAACCTTCATTTTTCTATATTCACTCTCCATGTTCCTATTCCAACCTCTCAAATTTTTTCGCAATCTCCTCATTTTAATTTGCCACAGCTCAATAGCACTTGTAGCTTTGACAGGAGCGTTCCAATTAAGTCTAATAAGCTCAAAGAAGCCTTCTCTCTTAGTCCAAGCATTTTCGAACCTAAACGGCACATTTTTGGAGTGGTCATACCAGTATCCAAAATAAGAGGTGCATGGTCCGATAATCCTCGATCCAAAGCTGTAACAATCGACATCGGGTATTTTTCTTCCCATTCCGGCGAAACCAAAAACCTATCCAATTTCTCAAAGGTGGGGTTAATACGGTCATTACTCCACGTATAAGCCCTCCCGTTAAACTAAGCTCCATTAAATCATTTTCTTCGATTATAGCATTAAAGAGGAAGCTCCAACATGAGCATCCTCCCTCTTTATTCTTCTCTGACCCTTTTCTAATTATGTTAAAATCTCCTCCTACAAGCAGGGGCACTTTGCTCTCATAGCAAGCACTAGAGAGTTCAGTCAGGAATTTGATTTTTCCACTCTTTTGAGCTGCCCCATAAACGATCATCAAATTCCACCTGAATTTTGCAATTTTGTCAGTCAGCAGCACCCTTACAAAGTGATAGCATGACTCGTGTTCATGTATGTCAAAGGCTGTTTTTCGTATGCCAACTAGAATACCCCCAGATCTCCCTTTTGGGGCACTCCAAAGCCACACAAAAAAATCACCGAATCAATTTTCGAAAGGTCCAAAGCACTGAAGTCAGACTTCAATGTCTCTTGTAACCCTATAAAATCAATTTTCTTTTCCAACAGAGTTTCTCGCAAGAATCTCTGTTTTTCAATTCGGTTAATACCCTGTAAATTCCAGGTTGCACCTATCATTATTAAGATTGTCTGGTGATCCCGTGTGCTTCATTTTTCTGTTTGATAAAGACCCTTGGAATTTATCAACATATTTGCTAATAGCATCATCCTCAAAATCATCATCTCCATTTGATGAGTTCTCAAAATCTGAGATATTTGAGCCATCTCCACCAATAGGTGGAGGGCTCTTTTCTCTTTTACCCTTGTTTTCCGCCAAAAGATTCCTAAGAAAGAGGTTTACCCTCACTTCTTCCACACCCTTAATTAGATCGAGATTACTTTCAACCAATTCGATTGCCAATCCCAGATCAATCCCCACCGCCGCAGCCATATCAGCTAAGGTGGGATTATCAATGTCCAGGAAAGAAGGCAAGAGATTACCTGTATCAGCACATAGATCCTTGGCTTTAGCCCTTTCCTTCGCCTTGTCCTCGATCTTCTTTCCCTCTTCAATTGCCACTCGGGGGCACCTTCTGACATAAACTTCCTCTTCATCTCTATTTTGTATGAGTGCCGCCTTATTAGCCCCCATCGTGAACTTCTTCGGGTCTCCTCTCTGAATCCTCTCCACTTGCTGGGAGAAAGGAGTGCTCTGAGTATCGTCTTCGAAATCCATCCCCTCACTGCTTAAATTGACCCTTTCCTCATTAATTTGGCTATCCATCACCTCCTCCTCCTCACTGTCACTTTCTTTTCCATTTTCACGTCCCTGCAGCTTCTCTGCTGTTGGCATAACCACCTCATCCACCACCATCTTCTCCCTCTGGTCAGTAACCACTGTCTCCTGAATTAACATTTTTTCCAAAGACACAGTTGGTGTTCTTTCAGCCTGCTCATTTCCCTGGAGCCCTTTCTTTTGTTGTTCAAAAGCGGCTAGAGACAAGCTGCCAAAGCCTAGCCTGCCAGCATTGTTCCCTTGTGGCTGTCCAAACGTCTGTCCCATCACAGAGCTTGGAAGTTGACCATTGTCATTTATCGGCATCATTTTCCTCTGCAGCGACTGAATTTGCTCATATTGCTTCTGTAACTGATCAAGCAAGATCTGTTGCTGCTGAATCCTCTGATGGATCTGCTCATCCGATAATTGCTCCTGTTGTCCTTGAACACTCTGTCGGCTTTCAGGATTTTTTTCATTATTCAAATCTGCACCCTTGGACCCTTGGCCGTCTGCATTTCCTTGTAATCTCTCATTATTGGCTTCAGCTTCACTCCACGACCTTTTTGCTCCAGTACCCTCTGTCCTATCATTTCCTGAAGACTCCCCGGTCCTTCCTGCAATTATCTTCCCGTTATCAGAAGCATTGTACCAGCCTGGTTCTATAACACCCTCCAAATGCACCCCAACTTCATAAATCATGAGATCCTCTGTGGTTGTTTCTGTAAACAGCCGAACACTAGCTGGATCACGCACTCCAACCTGACATCTGACCACACCTGTTTCACTTAAGCCTTCAACATCTACACTTTTGAAAACTCCCAAAGTTGAGCATATTTGTGCATATCCTTTCAAGTTCTTCATCGGATCGGGCACACCAGTAAGTCTGATCCAGACCAAATGTAGCCTTCCTTTCGCTATGACATCATGTGTCCACGGTTTAACTTGCACTTTGCAGCCTGTGCCCAACAGAGAGAATTCTCCAAACTTCTGCAACTCATTGATCTTCTGCTTGTTAGGGAATCTCATTACAAAGACTCCATCCATTTGTTGCTTTGCCTTCCACACCCAATTCCATTCAAACATATCAGTAAAGCCTTTTATTATTCCTTTCTCATCCAGACAACCCAAAGTAACAGAAACCACAGCCAAAGGGTTCACATGTTCTTTTCCAGTCTGTAGCTTCGCATTTTGGATAAGCAGACAACCCAATCCTTTCGCTGCATGACCAACAAATTTTGCCACCGGCTTAGGTTGCTTAGGCAGTGTACAGAATTCCGTCTTATGTGACTCAATGCCACAAACAAGACAAAGAATTTTTGCGGTACATTGCTTGGAATCATGTCCAACTTCCCTGCATTTGAAACACAGCACACCTTGTCCAGATTTTCCTTTATTGCCCAGTTGTGGCCCAGATCCACTAACTTCAGCACTGGAATTTGCAACACTTGCATCTTGATGTCCTTTTTCCACAACCGTCTTGGCTGGCATAATGCTTTGCACAGACATCTGAGGGTTTGTAGTGGTAGGGTTCTGTCCCACGAGAGCCGTGGCATTCTGACCACTAGAATTTGAGGTAGTCCTTGGCACATACCTCTGGTTCTTGCGGAAATCTGGGTTATTGCCTCCAAAACCACCTCCTCTATTATAGGACACAACAGTATGGCAATGACAACGACAAATTTGTGCTTCGCTTGGCTCAGATTTTCCGGCAGATTTTAGGGAATTTTTGTCTTCCTCTCCTGCTTTCAACACCAACCATGACGTCTGCACAAAATGGCGAGGAGATGCTGGCTCCGAAGATGACATATAACCTCTGTGTTTCATCTACAAGTCTCTTGTTGTTAGATCGTCATTTGTTTCGGTGAAGGACAGCTTGATAAGAAGGTTTTATGTTGTGCGCACCGGAGGCGTGGCGAGGAGCCTGATAGTTGCCGTCTGAGTTGCTTGCGTTCGGTGTGGTACACTCTGTACACCAAATTCTCAACCAGATGGAAGGTCAAGTCCAGAACGACAGTCGCATGCGCATGAGCGGAAGTGTCTTGCATGCATTTAGCAGGGTGGGCGTTTCACCCAACGGATTATGTTCTGCTGGAAGTTAGGTTAGGCTGGTTTCAACCTCATGGTCAAAGTGGTTAGAACAACATCACAACTGAAGAGCTACTTGCATTATATTACTGCTATTCCCACTAGTAATCCAAGTGCAATGATATGACCTTGTGTACTCCGGCGTTTATGGACGTCTGGTTCAGTAACCATAGAACAGCCATGGGTAACTTATAATTAACTCTTTGTACAGGAAAAAAACACAATTACCCTATTTGGCTCGGCTGTCCTTTCATGTCAAAAATCTTTGCAGGTTTCCCTTCTCATATGCGCCTATCTTCTACACCATGGGCAGATCTCCATTATGTTAAACTACTTCGCCAAAAGAATACCCAGACAAACTAAACTTCGAAAAATTGAGGCGAAACAGTGGAGGGAAGCCAATTGTGAGATCTGCCCGGTATGTCAACCTCTCAACATTTTTCCTGCTTTATTTCACGTTATTGCTATTGTTTTTCATCCCCGAGTGTCCAGTATGTCTTCACAACAAGGAGGAGCTTCTCCCGGACGAGCGGACCATCTTCGTGATCCACGATCTGGCTATTCCATCTCATCCCGTCCGCGATGCTCTTTATTTTCACTAGCAAGTCAACATCGTCTCTGATGATCACCGTGCCCTCCGGCCGCAGGATTCTGTCCATTTCCAGCAGAATGACGTCCATCTCACATCTTGCAAGAAAAAGTTCAAACTGTCAGATTTTTTACTGGGTGTAAGCGGTGTATAATTCAAATTAGCCATACTAGCTAACAAGGACAAGAACAACAATCACTATCTAAGTATCTAACTGGGCAAAAAAAAAAAAGGGCAATCCTGGATTCAATTTCTACCGCAACTTGTGTTTACCTGTCCTTGTACAGGCTGAAAACTGAATCAGCGTGAATAAGGTCGTAGGTCCGGGGATAGGTAGACATGCCCTCACACCTGCAGTGAACACAGAAAGAGGTCACACACCCCAACAAAATACATGATCATCATCACTGTCATAGAGGATCGAGCCATGCTTGCAGTACAAGAACTCACCAGTCTTGGTAGTTTCCAATGAGGCCACGCTCAAATATCACCCCAAGAGTTGTAGAGTTCCCAACGGTTGGGACCATATTCATTACCCACATAGGGTCACCCACCAATGCCGCTGCAAAGCCGCCAAAGCAGGCATTCATATCCAGCAAGTTGTGGTACCGGTCCTTCTGCCCAAATTGACTTATCACGGACTTGTAGTGCCCAACTCTCTTCTTCCATAACTTGGTATCCTCCTTAAACATTTCATCGGTGACTCCCTCAATGCTACCACTAGCAATTCTGGGTGGCACGGCAGTGAGCCTCTGCGGCCACTTCTTTAACTCACCACCGGCAACCTCCTTGATGTCACTAACCTCCGGGAGTGGAGTTATACAAGCCTCCATCTTGTCGTACCTACAGTTGTTCACAAGAATATAAACTAATATCAGGCATCATAACCATGAGTTGGACCTCAAAATGGAGAATGTGGTACTGTAAGTTAAGTAATTACCAGGCAGCATCTGGACTTTTATTAGAGCAGAATGGCGGGGACTTGACGATTTTGCGGGACGCCTTGCAGTGGACGTGATTAGTAGGTTTTTGCCAGATTGCAATGTCTCCAACTTCCTTGATCTTCTTCCAGCAGAGGCTCTTGGCAACAGCCTCGATGGCTTGTTGTTCTGCGTTCAGGTCCTCCCTGGTCCTCTGCCATCCCTTCGCGTGTTTCTTCCAGTTGATTGGTGGTCCTGACAAGATCCAATAGCCCCCAGGACGCAGAATGCGATCGACCTCAATCAAGTACAGACCATCTGCGTGTCCATGTGCACATCAATTAAGTAAAGAATAATCCACTGAAATTCTCAACCGCTGGTGTTTTTTTTTGGGTGCAATCATGAAGTTACATACCGTATAGCTGCCAAGGAATTAGGCAGCGGGAGCAGTGCGCCATGTCAAAGGCGCGGGCAGGATAGGTGAGCCGGTTGGAGGCGAGCACGCCGATCATCGCTGGTACGCCACGCTCCAGCGCAAACTGAACCTGCGCCTCGTGAGAATCCCGCGGCGCGAAGGACATGGCCAGGATGTTGCGTGACAACAAATACGCTCCCCAGCTTGCCACCTGAGCAGCACAATGCACCACATTAGGCAACGAAATACACAATTCCTGCAAGGCGTGCTAGAATGGTGGACTCCAAAACAAACAGATCAAAATTTCCAGGTAAAGATCTCAATTTCTAAGATGACACAATGAGTTAAGAATGAGACTAGCAGTGCCACTGTGAAGTCAATCCATTTAGACATCATCATTACACACAGCAGATTCACTTTTCTTCAGTGCATTCAGGCTTTCAAAGAATTTGATCCGTGGAAACCAATACAACAGGTAGGCTCAACACGCCGAGTTGTAATTGCAGTGCACGTGGGACACTTACTAAACGGACTAGTATGTACATATCCGTAACCAGCAGCGTTGCTGAAAAGATAACACAGATATGGCCCCAGTTCAGCCTTTCTCAAAGAAACAGTGTGCTAAGTGCTGACAGTTCACTACAGTCTGTCTAATGAGTAATGGCTACGTTACAAATGCAAAAGGTTAGTGAGTGCTACCAAATCTTCTAAAAAAGGACTCTGGGATCGAGTGATCGGTGATCGAACCGGGCCAGACCCATTTGGGCAACCTGTCCTCGACTACGGTCATGCCGTCTGGAAAGTTCAGTCACCCGCAAAGCAAACCCATTCCCGAGATCTACGTTCCCTGTTCTTAAGCCTCAGTTAACCCCCAAATTTAACCATATAAAACGCTTCTTTCGGGCTCGTGTAGGATCAAATGGCAAGTGATTTGAAGAAATGAGAAGTGATTTTGTGTCAGAGATAGATTACCCCGCAGCCGGTGTCGAGGGCGGTCCGGATGGATCCGTCGTGGAGAGGGATGAGCTTGCCGATGTCGTCGATGTATGCGTCGGCGCCGTTGGGGAACATGGTGCCGCCGCCGGGGAAGCGGAACTTGTCGCCCTCGACGCGGATCCAGTTCTGCACGGCCTTCTCGACGCTGAGCTCCTTGTGCGGCACGTTGGCGAACCACGCGAGGCTGCGGCTGGCGGGCCACGGGAACGGGTTGCGGTACCCCTTGGGGGCCGGCACGAGGCACCGCAGCCGCTCGCCCTCGGCCGGGCAGTGCCGCTCCCGGTACATGAGCCGCTCCCGCGGGAACCGCAGGGACCGCTCCACGTCCTCGCACGGCGTGTACTCGGAGTACTTGGCCGGGCAGGCCTCGTAGACGCGCTGCGCCGGCGCGGACACGGCCTCAATCCCCTCCGCGGTGTGGTGCGCGGCGAAGTCGAGGGGCGGCGCGGAGGAGCCGCCGCCGCCGCCGCCGCCGCCGCCGCCTACGCGCTTGGGGACGGCCAGAGAGGGAGAAACGCAGGAGACGGAGGTGGTGGTGGTGGCGATGGAGACGGCGCCGCCCGCGGGGGCGGCGGTGAGGCCGCCGTGGTGCCAGACGCCGACGAGGTAGGACAGCGAGCAGAGCACGGCGACGGCCGCGAGCTGGATCAGCCTGGGGCGCCGGGCGAACGACGAGAGGTGCAGCTTCGTGGCGTGCACGCCCACCGCCATGGCGGCTCCCCCTTCGCGCGCCTCCTTTGCTCTGCCCCACCGCCGGACTGAGGCGTTCCGCTTTTCGCACTGCCCCGAGACTACGGGCGGGTGTGCCCTGCTTATCACAGCTCTGACCTCGGATTGGGGGCGCTGGGGAGGCGAACCGGGGGATTAATTAGGGAGAAAAATTCACGTACGGTCACTGAACTTTTCTGGTCGTTGCAAAACTAGCAAGGAACTCAGGGAATGCTATTTTCGGGTGCTGGAACTTGTTCCGTCTGTGCACATACGGTCACTGCGACCATTTGCGTACGTATTTTGACGACGTGGCGCGCCACGTCAGCGTATGAGGGGCGGCAGGAGGCATAAGACTATTACGCGAGGGGGTTTCTGCAAAATGCACGTTAGGACAAATATTCCTGCCGACCAGGTCCATCGCGACGCTTCGGTTCTTTCTCTTCCTTTTCCAGGACAGACGAGATACAGGGGAAAGTCAAGAGAGGCGGAGAAGACGGCGATCAGCTAGGGTTTCGGCGACGGCGTCAATGGCTGCCGCCGGCGCGCCCGGCGGCGGCGCAAACCTGGAAGCATGGCACCGCGGCAGCGGAACGACGACGAGCCGCCCCCAGTTTACGGTTCGTTCTCGAGTCCTCCGCCCTGAAATTCTTGCTTCTCCACCTGGAGCTCGGCTCGACCGGGGCACTGTTCGGCGACGATGAGCACGCGACCATGGCCGGCGTGCCTCGTCCTAAACCTCATCTTCAAGCTCTGCTCCGACAATAATCCATGGTGGGATTGCTCTAGCGCGTTCCCGAAAAATCTGGACCAAATCGCAAGGGAGTGACACAAATCAGCCGAGCAAGTCCTGGATGCATAAGAGGTCCAGATCAAAATCGAGTGGCAGGGGAACATCTCCGGCCGTGCACAGGAGCCTAACGACGATGGAGAGGACGACGGAGCGGAGGTGGCGAGGGCGCGGCCAGAGGCAGCCGTCGATGGCAGTGTCGTAGTTGTGCTTGCTGCCATTGCCTACCTCTAATCTGACTGCCCACTTCTTCCGTTCCTTGTGTTTGGATTTTTGCTGCTGCGTGAAATCCAAATCCAAATCCAAATCGCTGCTATGGGATTCTCACAACAGATTCTGCCCTGAAATTCTTGCTTCTCCTCTGCAATGTTCGTTGTCGTGTAGAACTGTATGAGATCTCGAACTGTATGTCCAGCTAGGTTTGTACGTGGTTTCTTGTGGTTACATGAGGTGGTAGGGTTTTGGTGTCTGTTGTAGAGGCACGAGAGCTTCCAATCATTTCCATGATTAAAAGGATCTTCAACCAACTAAGCACACGACTAAGAACAAAAAGGGAGGAGTTGGAGTCATTCACAGGACCCATATGTCCCAAAGTGCAGAAGCAACTTGACAAATACATTGATTTGGCGAACAATTGTTTTATATCCAATTCTGCTGGAGCTGGTGTTTATCTTGTTGATAGTTGTGGTAGGGAATACATTGTGGAGCTGTTGAACAACTCTTGCAGCTGTCAGAGATGGAATTTGACAGGTATACCTTGCCATCATGCAATTGCTTGCATGAGGCAAGAGGAAATCAATCCAGCAGGTCGTGTGCATCCTTGCTACTCTGTGCACACTTATAGAAAGGTGTATGCTCACATCCTCATGCCATTAAGAGATCAGTCCGAGTGGGATAGGATTGTCAACTGTCCTACCATTGGTCCTCCAAAATATGACAAGAAAGTGGGACGAAAGAAGAAAAACAGAAGGAAGCAACCTGAAGAGAAAGCAACCAGTGCTGGAGTTCAGATGTCAAAGCATGGAACAATAATCCACTGCAGCCACTGTGGTCAAAGTGGGCACAACAGAGGTGGTTGTCCAGCATTTAAAGCAGGAATGGCACCAAAAAAACAAGCAAGGAAGAGAGGAAAGGCAGTTCTAGTTCAGTCTGATGATGAAGCACAGCCTGTAATTACTCAGGTATTTTCTTGTTCTATTTGAACCTACAGCACAGCCTGATGATGCAGCAAATTTACCTGACTAACTTGAATTTCTTTCAGGAACAAGAATTTCAGATAAACAATCTGGAGAACAGAGCTACATATGCAAGTATGGAAGAAAGCATGCTGAATGTCATGCAACAGAATGTAAGCAACTAACTCAAAATATACTATGTCTTGTTAAATTTTACTGCAATTCACTGTTGATATTGTCCTGCAGTTACCACCTCCTAGGGAAATAAGACACCCTGTGCCATTACCAGAGTCTGGTTTCGTTGCCCATGCAAGAGAAGCTGCTGGTACTGGACCATCAGTGCAAAATATTGCAATGCAGGCACAGGCAATGAAGCAAGAAAAGCTCAAAGAATTTCAGGCTAAAAAAGAAGCTGCAGAGTTAAAGAAGCTACAAGATGCAGAGAACAAAGCCCTGGAGAAGCAGGCTCTAGCTGCGGAGAAAACTCTCAAAAGGAAAGAAGTTGCAGAACAAAGAAAGCTTGAAGCAGCACTGAAGAGAGAACTTGATGCAGAGCAAAGGAAGAAGGTACAAGAGGAGAAGAAGGCAGCCCAAGCAGCAGCCAAGGCAGAACAAGCAGCAGCAAAGACAGCAAAGAGAATTGAGCTTGAGAAGAAGAGGGCAGAGCAAGCAGCAGCAAAAGCAGCTCAAGCAGAAGCAAGGGCAGCACAAGCACAAGCAAATGCAGGTTCTGGTGCTGAAACAAGTGGTACCAATTTCATTTCATACCCAGGAAAGAAGGTTTCCATGTTCGACGAATTTAGGACCAAGCGGACCATGTAGATGTTGGTCATGTAATGGAGCATATGAAAACTGCCACTACTGTTTATTTTGGATGCTGTATAAGGAGTTTATGAACTTGTTGGTTCAGAGTAGCTACTACTGTTTATTTTGGATAATGTAAGGAGTGTATGCACTAGTTGGTTCAGAGTAGCTACTACTGTTTATTTTGGATAATGTAAGGAGTTTATGCACTAGTTGGATAATGTTTATCATCATATATGCTGCTGAATTATTCACACATTTCTTCATTTTGTTGCTTACATGCTGTCCAAACTGATGTTTATTCAGTTCTGGACATACCAGCAAGCCACTGTGGCGTATATGTTGTCAAAACCCAGTTTTGTTTAGTTCTGGACATGCCAAGAAGCCAATTTTTGTTCAAAATACCAAACATAATGTAGCCAAATTCATACATAACCAAACAAACATAGCCAAATTGATAGTACCAGCTTACATAACCAGAATTCATACATGGTGGCAGTTACATGACTTGCAACTTCAGAACACAAGCACTACTGAAGTTGAATTACTTGCAACTTCAGAACACACGCACTTCAGAACACACACGCACACATGGACAAGATCACCGTCCGCGTTCCGACGACGCGCGTGGCGCCGCACTGGACGAAGGACGCGGCTTGGACGTCCTCGGCCTCGGCGGCCGCGTCGCTGCACAGAGTGCCTCCTCCTCCGCCGCGCACGACGACGCTCTGGAGGCCGTCGGCCGAGAGGTTGCCGGGGCTGTTGACGGTGAACTTGCCGGGGTTGCCGTGGAGCACACGCCCAGCTCCATCAGGCCCGCCGCCAAGGTGCTGCGCCCGCGTTCGCCCAGCCACGAGCAGCCGCCCGACGGGCTCCTCCACGCCGTGCAGGCCGCTGGGGCGGAGCCGGGACGCGTCGCCGCCGTCCGACCGAGCACATCCACCGGCTGCTGGGGCGGAGCCGAGACGCGTCGCCGCCGTCCGACCGAGCACATCCACCGGCCGCTGGGGCGGAGCGAGATGGAGGAGGTCATCGCCGGCCGACCGGATGAGGATTTCAGCGATTGGGGAACGACTTTTTTTTTTTGATACAGATTGGGGAACGACTTGTGGTGCGGGATTGCAAAAGAATGGAGAAGTTATGCCTGCTTGTGGAGGTTATGCCGAACAGGTATACCTGCCACGGTGGATAAAACCTGGCCCACCAAGGAGGCCCATCAGATAAAGCCGGAGGGCTTAATGGAGAAGGCCTCATGGGCTTAGGCGCAAGGATAAGCTCTGGGCTGGCTTAGTGAAGTCCAAGACGAAGGCCTGGCTGCGTTCGCCTTAGGGAGCAAGTTAGGGTTTGTTACCGTGTTAGTCTAGGACTCATGATCTAGGTCGGTTAAGGCTTTCCTTGTAGGGGAAGGCTTGGCGCCTTTATAAGCCAGCCTTCCAGCAGCCTTAGGGCACGCATACAACCTCATTGTAACCTGTACACATATTTCCTTGAGTGAATTATAGCAGCACGTAGGATCTCGCCACCGTCGTGAGATCCGAAGCTGGGTAAATCGTGTGTGCAATCCCGTCACTGGAACCCTCCACGTTCTTCCCCACCTCCTCTACGGTACGTATGAATACTTCTAGTAGTTCCGCGTTACCAATACCTCGACAGTTGGCGCCCACCGTGGGGCCCAAGGCGTCGGGAGTTTTGTTTCAGGCGGGAGCATTGGGCGAGATCGGCAAGACTATGGCGGTTGGTCGCGCCCGCATCATCAACAACTTTGGGTGCATCGAAGACGACGGGTCCTACGTCCAGCAAACGACGCACTGGTGTCAAGCTTCGTCGTCCCCTTCGGCACCATCAACATCTTCATGGGTTTTACGGCTGAGGCGTATGGATTCCCCAGGGGATCCGCCGCCTTTTGGCCCACCCACCACCCCATCGATTATGCAATCGAGCAACAACACAGATCGGATCAGGCCTTTGTCTATCGCGATCTGAGTGACTCTGATACCCAAAGCGATTCTGACTCCAGCTCTTATGAGCTTATGGAGCCCGCCTCTCGCTTTGTGGTGTCATTGACGCATCTGGCCCTAAGCCGGCCGAATCTGACCCTGAGTCAATATTACCTGCCTTACAGACAGGAGCAGACTCAGAAGCCGGATCTGATGGCACCGCTCCAATGGCGGAAGATTCAGATCTCGATGAGCATAAGGAGGAAGACTTCGCAGCACAGGTTGCCGCGCGAGGCTATGGCTCATCCGATCCAAACGAAGTCTTAATGACTTTCCCGGCACAGATAGCTATGGAGGATGGTGCGGCCGCGGCTAAGCCAGACGAGGCTGAAGTTTCCTCTAGCATCAAACACATTGGTGACAAGGCGGAAAAGCCAGAGGATGTGCTGGACCCTAAAAGGCCTCCCCCGGCTACGCCTATTGAAGAAGACCTGGAGCGGTCAAAGGAGGAACACATGCGCGCATTGGAGCTTCTCAAAACACCTTTGGGACCAAATCCAACCGCGGTTGAACTTGAGGAAAGACGGAAAGCGCTCCTGGCTGAGACTGAAGTCAACATCAAGTATAAGTTGTCCCTCCTGAACAAGGAAAAAGAGTTAATCCTAGTTGGAAAGGCTCTAGAAGAGGAAGAGTACCAGCGTGAGCGCGATGTTGAGAAATTCCGCAAAATACGAAGTATACGTGACCCTCTTCTGCATCGGGATCTGCAGGGAAACTTCGAGAAGACTTCTGCCCAAAAGCCTTTAAAGCCTTGGCAGAAATACTCTTTCAGAGTTAACCCTGATGGAGTCATATTCTTCTCCACCCCGGCCAAAAACCTAGAGGCGGCCAGGGAAATCATGGGAGACGAAGCAGTCCAATTGAAGAGCGCCACCATTATTCTAAAATGCTCATCGAAAAGGCGGTAGAGCAGCAGGCTAAGGCGGACTCAAACTCAAAACTGGCGGACGACACGCGTCTTTGCAAGACAGCCGTTGCCGGCGGTGGGATCCAGAGGAACCAGCTGGTTCCAGTAGCCATGGCAATAAGGGTAAGGAACCCAGGAAGGACAAAGTTCCTGACAAGCACAGGGATGAGTCAAAGACTGGGTCCAATCGCCATAGTGACAAAGGCAAGGACGACCACCGGCAAAAGGATAACACACGCCATAAGAAGAATGATCCGCCTCGCCGTGAAAGAGATCAAGACAAGGACGCACGGCGTGGGAGTGACCGGCTTAACATGCCACCTCCGCCCGCAGCACGGGCAAGAGACGAAGGAAAAGGGGCAACAGAGATCCGCCTCAAAGGCGATCTCGCTCCCGCTCCCCTCATCGCCAAAGCCGTCAGGAGGAGCCAAGGCGTAGCCAATCCAACAAAGGGCCAGCCAGGGAAAACACTCATATCTCAGACGCCCGCATCCGTCTCGATGAGATTAAAGCGGCCAAAGAGGAGTCTTACCTGGGCCCTGTGTGCTTTGGACCGGCGATTCGCAAGGTGCAACTCCCATCCTCGCTAGGCAATGTCAAGAAAATTGTGGACAAGTACAATGGCATTGACAAACCGGACATATGGCTGCCTGATTACATCCACGCCGTTGGTATTAATGACGGTGATTACAATGCAGCTGTACGTTTTCTTCCACTCATGTTGGAGGGAACGGCCCGGTTGTGGATCGACACTTTGCCAGAAAAGAGTATCCACAATTGGCAAGACATGCAGAAAACATTCATGCAACACTTCTCATGCACATACAAACGTCCAAAGGCTTACTCAGATCTACTAAAGTGTGCTCAAGTGGAGGGGGAGTCAAGCAGAGCTTTCATAGCTCGATGGACAGAGACAAAGAATGCATGTGAAGACGTTTCTGAGATCCAGGCCATACATGCTTTTATGAACAGCCTGAAGAAAGGCAACATGATGAGATATATGTTAGCCAGCCAAAACATCAAACACCTCGGCGAGCTCTTAGACAGCGCGAACAATTACGCTGCAGCAGAAGACGACGCTCGAGCTGACGACGGCGATCTGCGCATGGACATAGCTGTTAACCCGGAAAAGCGAAACAACAATCAAAGCCGGAAAAAGAAGGAAGCCAACGATGCGCCAGGACCATCAAAGGAGGTAGCCTTTGCCAATAAGAAGGGTGGCCAGAGCGGGGCTAGCAGATGGCAGAAGAAGGCGATGACAGTCAAGGGTCAAGACCCATTAAAATCACCTATGACGACATCAAAGATGAACCTTGTGCCCATCATAGCAAGCTTGGCAAATGCACCCATACCAACAGGCAGTGCCGCCTTAACGATGATATCAAGAAGGATCCGACGCTGGCTTCAAGGCAAAACAGTTCAAGCGCAAGAACCGTAAAGACAAGAAAGAACAGAAGGACAACGAGGAAAGTGCTTCGGAGCCGAAGATCAGGAGCCAAAGCACAAGAGGAGCAACAAGTTTCCAAGGGTCGAAACAAGCCTTGTTACTTTCCTTGCCACTCCTTCGGCCAAAAAGGAAAAGGCAGCCTGGAGGGAACTCAATGCCACTATGCCAGCGGTTCCCCAGTATCTCAACTGGTCCGAGCACCCCATTACATGGGACCGCAACGATCATCCTGATCATATTCCACAGAACCCAGGGAATTACGCGCTCGTTGTAAACCCAATTGTGCAGCAATGCAGGCTTTCTAAGGTGCTTATGGATGGAGGGAGTAGCATCAACATCCTCTATCTTGAAACCTTAAAGCGCATGCGCCTTTCTGAGACACAGCTAAAACATAGCACAGTCAAGTTTCACGGCATAGTGCCAGGCAGGCAGGCCAGTTCTATGGGAACAATTGTCTTAGACGTCACCTTCGGTGACGAAACAAACTATAGGACTGAGGAAGTTGCCTTTGAGGTGGTGGAATTCAAAAGTGCGTATCACGCAATCTTTGGCCGCCCAGCCTTTGCCAAATTCATGGCACGCCCGTGTTACATCTACAGCAAGCTCAAAATACCTGGACCAAACGGCGTCATCACGGTCAATGGCGACTTCAAGAAGGCGAAGGAATGCGAAGCAGGAAACGCCGTCTTAGCAGAAGCAGTCATCAGCAAGAAGAGTGAGCAGTACAAGAAAGAAGTTAACACCAATGAAATGCCGGATGGTAAGAAGCCTCCTTGCGCCTCGGATGTCACTTTCAAGGCCAGCTCAAACTCGAAGAAGATCGTGCTGGAGCTGATGCAAGCAAGACGACGAACATAGGCGGACCTCAGTGACGCATAGGAAGGCGCGCTCGTCAAGTTCCTCCGTGAGCAACGGGATATTTTTGCATGGTCACCATCAGACATGCCAGGAGTACCCCGGGAACTTGCCGAGCACAGCCTTAATGTCGCCAAAGGTGCCAAGCCAGTAAAACAAGGTCTTCGTCGCTTCGGTCCAGAGAAGAAGAAAGCAATAGGAAAAGAGGTAGCTCGGCTTAGTGCCGCTAATTTCATTAGAGAGGTTATCCACACAGATTGGCTAGCAAATCCTGTATTAGTACCTAAGAAGGACGTGAAAGACTTGCGCATGTGCATAGATTTCACCGGCTTAAACAAAGCCTGTCCTAAAGACCCCTTCGCATTGCCGCGAATTGATCAGGTCGTAGATGCTGTATCAGGTTCTGAATTACTATGCTTTTTGGACGCTTACTCTGGCTACCACCAAATTAAGATGAAGGAGTCTGACCAAATTAAGACTTCCTTCATCACACCTTTCGGAACGTTTTGCTACATAACTATGCCTTTCGGGCTTAAAAACGCTGGCTCAACGTACCAACGGTGCATACAACGTTGCCTACACGATCAAATAGGCCGCAATGTTCACGCTTATGTCGATGACATTGCCGTTATGTCGCGAAAACGCGGCGATCTCATCGTTGACCTTCAAGAAACCTTTGATAACTTGAGAAAATATAACATGAAGCTAAATCCGGGAAAATGCTTTTTTGGCGTCCCAGCAGGAAAACTTTTAGGCTTCATTGTTTCAGAAAGAGGTCTTGAGGTTAACCCAGAAAAGATTCGAGCTATCATGGACATCAAAAAGCCTACTTGTCTTAAAGATGTCCAAAGGCTCGCAGGATCTGCAGCAGCTGTAAGCCGATTTATTAGTAGGCTTGGGGATAAAGCTTTACCCCTATACAGGTTGTTGAAGAAAACTAAGACGTTCGTCTGGACTGAAGAGGCAGATGCAGCCTTAGCACAGTTAAAAGACGCCTTAGTTTCAGCACCAATATTAGCGTCTCCTCTACCACAAGAGCCGATGCTACTTTACATGGCGGCTACCAACCTAGTTATTAGTGCAGTGGTTGTTGTTGAACGAAAGGAGAGGAAGGAGCTACCGGAACAAAGGCCGGTATATTATATCAGCGAAGTCTTCTCCGAATCCAAACAACGATACCCTCACTATCAGAAGCTGGCTTATGGAGTTTTCTTCGCAGCCAGAAAATTACGCCATTATTTCCAAGAGCACCCAATCACGGTAGTCAGTAAGGCGCCATTGGGTGACATTATAAACAACACGATGCCACTGGACGTGTGGCTAAGTGGGGAATTGAATTGGCAGCCTTCGATATCCAGTACAAGCCACGTACAGCCATCAAATCCCAGTCCTTAGCTGATTTCATCGCAGACTGGACGAAGCAATGGATGAACTTCCCCTCCCTGACGAAGAATATTGGGTTATGCACTTTGACGGCTCCAAAATGTTGCAGGGATCGGGAGCTGGCGTGGTACTGAAGAACCCTAAAGGAGACAAGATGTGCTATGTCTTGCAGATACACTTCAATGCCACTAATAATGTTGCAGAATACGAGGCTCTGTTGCATGGATTGCACGTCGCAAAGGATTTGGGCATTAGCCGTCTTTTGTGCTATGGCGATTCAGACCTCGTTGTTCAACAATTAGAAGGGGCATGGGACGCGAAGAGCCCTACAATGGCTGAATACCGACGCACGGTAGACGAGTTTGGTCGGTGTTTTATCGGCTTAGAAGTCAAGCATATCAAAAGGGAGGAAAATGAAGCAGCGGACGCCTTAGCCAGAATGGGCTCGAAAAGATCGAAGGTGCCCTCCGATATATTTTTGGAGCACCTGTACGTGCCGTCTATTAAAGGCGGAGATGAGGATGACCCCATGGCTTCGCAGTCTGTTTCCGTCATGCTGGTGAACCAGATGGACACAGCCCTACATAAATTTCCTCCTTAACAAGGAAGAGCCAGAGGATGAAGTCTTAAGGCGGCAAGTTGTGCGCAGAGCTAAGGCATACACAATAATAAATGGAGAGCTATACAAGCGGAGTACCACAGGTGTATATCAACGATGCGTTTCGCCGGAAGAAGGACAGGAGATACTAGAAGAGATCCATGGTGGATGTTGCGGTCATCATGCCTCTGCCGAGCAATTGTCGCCAAAGCTTTTAGACATGGATTCTACTGGCTCACAGCAAAGCAAGACGCAGAAGAACTCGTCAAGAAATGCGTTGGATGCCAAAAGTATGCAAGACAGCCAAAGATGCCAGCCCAGGAATTGCGCACCATTCCAATCACGTGGCCATTTGCGGTCTGGGGACTGGACATGGTAGGTCCATTCAGGACTGCGCGAGGCGGCGTCAAACATCTCTTAGTTGCGGTGGATAAATACACCAAGTGGGTTGAAGCTAAGCCCATAAAAAAGCTTGATGGGGCAACAGCCAAGAAGTTCGTCATTGAGGTTATAACGAGATTTGGCGTCCCCCACAGTATCATTACGGACAATGGGACAAACTTCGCCGTAGGAGAACTGGCAAAGTACTGTGGTGAAGTTGGTATTCGTTTGGACTTAGCATCTGTGGCTCATCCACAATCGAATGGCCAAGTTGAGCGAACCAACAGTATAATTCTACAGGGAATAAAGCCAAGATTAGAGTGCCTTTGCATAGAGCAGCTGGAGCATGGGTAGAAGAATTACCTGCTGTCTTATGGAGCATACGCACAACTCCAAGCAGTGCAACAGGCTATACCCCTTTCTTTCTCATATATGGCGCTGAAGCGGTACTCCCAACCGATGTCCTGCACGACACACCTCGTGTAACAGCCTACGTCGAAGCAGACGCAGAAGAAGCCACAGGACGGCTTAGACCTTCTCGAAGAAGAGCGTGAGATAGCGCTTCAGCGCTCCGCCATTTATCAGCAGAACATGCGGCGTTACCACAGTCGCAAGGTAAGACGGAGATCGTTTCGAGAAGGCGATTTGGTGCTTCGCCTTGTTCAGCAAAAGGAGCACAAACTATCTCCCATATGGGAAGGACCCTTCGTTATCAGCAAAGCGCTTAAGAACGGGGCATATTATCTTGTGGACCTCCGTGATATCGAAGAAGAAGAAAAGAGGCCGCAAAAGGAAAAGGAACGAAGAAGCAGCTCAAGGAGACGAAACGTCCTTGGAACATTGAGCAGCTACGTCCTTTTTACACTTAGCAATTCTATTGTAATCACACCATATATGATTATGAAATAAAAGTCTTTGGTTCCCTCAATTATTTTTATGCATGAGTTCTCGCCGTCTTTTATTTCCATTTGATCATATATTTCGATAAAAATATCAATGTTAACCCGAATTGGCTCGTGCTTGTGGTTACTCACATGATGCTTTTGCCTTAAGGCCTTACAAAAATTAAAATTGCATCCGTCTAAGAGTATTTATCTGATCGCGTATATGCTGGCTTGTCTTAGTAGATGCTTTACGCACCAAAAGCCGGCGCCGTTTCTGTGTTTAAACAGTTTGGTTACTAACCCTGTTGCCAGCGAAGTGTTCCGTGCTTAGGTTCTGCCAGCATACGAAAAGGCTAAAGCATATAAGCCAGAAAACTTAAGACGGATAAGGAGCATAGTTTGCAAGCCTTTTAAAAATAAGTGCATGCGTTGCAAAACAAACATGTTCAACAGATAAAAGGCTCCTGCCATTACAAAACATAACTTAACAAGTCTTTTGTGCCATCTTTCATGACACGCTTAATGCAAAGTTTTTCCTGCATCTTATGCAGGGGACTGAGGAGGCGAAGGCACAGGGGACTTGGATGGATCCAGCGTAGCTTCAGACTCGCCTTCTTCTTCTTCTTCATTTCCGTCTTCTGACTCATCGCCATTGCCAGTGGTGGGGCTTCGGCTTCGTCATCAGACACGTCGTCAGGACGGGGAGGCACAGGCTTCTTGGAGAAGAAGATAGACAAGTCTACCATCTCCGCAACGGCTGAGGCAAAGCCAGAGACAGAGGCATAGACCTTTTCTTTGACGAGCTCGTTGCCGTCTCTGTCCTTGGCTGGGAAACACTTGATAACGCGCCACATGTTGACTCGGGGTAGTGGCCGCGAACAAGTCCTAGAGCAAGTTTTGCTCCGCCTCTAGCTGCTGAGCGAAGACGCTCCACCACCTCTGGGACGCAGTTCTGAAGAAGTGGCAGCAAGTTGCTGGTGTTTGTCACTTGGGGCAGCTGTTTTGGGAAGATGTTGGCAACAACGTCTCTTCCCGCAGCATACAGCCCTGACACAATCTCGCCACACTCCAAGATAAGCTCCAGGCGCGTCTCAGAGGTAAGCCTTTCCCCAAATCCAGCTGGAACTGAGGAAGGGAGGAATGGAAAAAATTAAGGCGCATGAACTGTTTGAATAAAGGCGAAAAGTGACAGAAAGTGCGAGAAGTAAAGAAGAAAGACTTACTTAGCAGTTTCTCGTCAATGGCGGTGCTCTCATCAGCTTGGCGTTCAAGACGACCTTGTAAGCTCTGGATTAGGAGCCCATCCTTTTCAGCCTGTCGCTGCAGTTTCAAAGTTCTGCCTTCAGTGTTCTGTCCTTCAGCGGCGCTGTCTTGGACGGCTTTAAGATTGGCCTCGGCCGTCTTTCGGTTCTCCTCCAGTTGCTTAAACAAGGCGGCATTTTCCCGCCTTACAACTTCTATATCGCCAGTCTCGCTGACGATCTGTTTTGCCTTCGCCACAACAGCTGCGCAAACACACATTGCATGTGTTGAGCATCTTATGTCTTAAAATGAACTAAAGTCACATTGCATGTGAAAGAAAACATTTACCTTTGTTCGCCTTATTTTCGGCGACGGCTTGCTTGAGCACTTGCCTTTGGTTACTCAGTGAGTACCATAGATCGCATGTAAGTTGCTCGCTGCTCTGCTAGGCAAGGGCAGTAGTAAGTAAGAAGGTAAAGACAGTAAGGTATAGCTACAAGGGCTTGGGGACTGAGTCTTTATCAACATTAAAGAAAGGCCATTACGTCGGCTTAGTCAAAGCACAACGTAATGCCCGGGGACTAGTATGTACATAAAGACGGAATGTTTACCTGCATCATGGCCTTCAAGGCTTTGTAGCTCTGCTTCATTGTGACGTACAGCTCGTCACAATTGTCTTCCAGATTCAATATGGTCAATGTTTGACCAACTGGCCTTAGCTTCGGAGGCGGCTCGTTGCGCTCCTTCTCATCGGCAAGCATGGCGGCGATGTTGGGTAAGATGTACCCCTCGTCGTCAAAGAGCTCTTGCTTCACCATGTTGCGGATAGCTCACGAGTAATGGGCTCGTTCGGCTCCTCTGACTGAAGTACCGCCGCCTTCCCAGCAGCGGCAGCCCTGGCCAACTTTTCAGTTTCCGTCTTATCAGGTAAGACGGCTGAGTCCAGATCTATATGATGATCTTCAGATGGGCCTGGGGCTGTCTCTTGTTGAACGGAGGGAGTGGGGGGAGCGATGGCTGGAGAGGGCTCAGTCTTCTTTGCCTGGAAGAAATTACTTTCTTCCTCTTAAGGGCGCAGTTGGTTTGATCCTGCAAATCACATACAAAATAAGATAACATTCATACATTGTTCGCCTTACTAAAGAAATTGAGGTTCGGCTTACTTCTGTACTGGAGCATTAAAGGCCGCATCTTCATCGTCCTCAATGTCGAGCACTTCGGCGTTAGCAGGGATGGCTTTCTCACGCTTCCGCCTTTCTGCTGCTGAAGTTGCTGCAGTGCTCCTGAAGCCTTTCGTTTCCGAGTCTTTGGGGCTCGGGTGCCGCTTCAGGCACGTAAAACAAAGGAGCCAGCAGATTATCCGGCAAAAGGGCGAGCTGAAATCAAAAGTGGTGTTAGTAAGGCAAACATTGTGGAAGTATAAAAACAGTAGTGGTAAATGCCTTACCTTTGGGCTGGGTTGGCGGCTGTGTACATAGGACGCTGCTCTGTCAGCTGGATCCTTTCCTTGGCAATCCTCTTAAAGCGATACACAAGGGCGTCTTGTAAGGTCACTCTCACTAACACGGAGGGGATCTTTCTTCTGGTCCGTGTAGTGGCACATGAGGCCTTTGCGATCTTTCAAAGGCTGGATTCGCCTTGACAACCAACATAGGATGGTGTCTGCGCCCGTGAGTTTGGGCACAGCAGTCTTTGTTAGTACTCAATCCGCCTTTGCATGCGACGGAGGTTGTCAGGAAGGACCTTCAGTGGTTTCTCGCCCCAAGAAGGCGGGCTCCGCAGGCAAAGGAGAAAAGCGAGGAAGTCCTATGTCTTTGCCTACTGGCGCCATGTCTTTGCAGTAGAAGAAGGAGCTATTCCAGCCTTTAATGGAATCTATTTTTGGCGCCTTAGGATACCAGTCTCTGCCTCTACGAAGGTTGATGCTAACTGTTCCTAAGGAAAGCAGTTCTTCCTTCTCTGTTTGGCGCTTGCAGTAAAGCAGTACTTGAAGAATTCTAAGCTGGGCTCTATGCCTAGGTATCCTTCGAATAAAGCCATAAAGCCAGCTATGTACAAGATACTATTGGGGCCTACGCTATGAGGCTGAAGGCCATAGTAGTCTAAGACTGATTGGAAAAAAGGATGCGGAGGCAAAGACAAACCGCGAGGAGATGTGAGACGAGGAGCACTCGTTCATCGCCGGCGGGATCTGGAGCAGGGTGGCCGTACGCTGACCGCCAGTGGCAGTTCTCCTTTGGTGGGAGGATGCCCTCCTTTCCAGCTGCGTGAGGTCCGCGTCGGTGATGGTGGAAGCTGCCCAGTTGCGGGAAGATGCTTCCTCTCCCTCCTCCTCTGCCTCCGCCGCATCGCCCTCGTCGGAGGGCTGGGCATTCTTCTCTGCTTCGATGGAGGTGGCCGCAGAACTTGTCGCCGCCGCCGCGCGAGATGCAGATGCATCCGCGGTGCTCGATCCCCTCATGGCCAGATCTTGTCCCTCCGCCGCCGCCGACGCCGTTGCCGTTGGCTCCCGCGGTTGCATCGGAGCTCTCCATGGGTGGGTGCGCAGGTGGTGGTGGTGGAGCTCGCCGGAGTTCGGAGGGGATGGGTGCGAGGAGGACGATGAACAGGAAATGACCCGATGGAGAAAATGTTCCCCTTTTATGGGGGCTGCGCGCGATTAGTGCGGTGAGATAACGCTCGCGCGATTTTCGCCACGCGTCCCGCAACGGTCAGTTAGTGGGCATCTTCTCCCGCACGCCTCGGAGATCGTGTGCGGAAAAATAGCAGTAATGGCGGCACAACGTCTCTCTGCTTGTCCAGACTGTCGTGGACTGGCTTTGACTGCGGTGACGTCATGACAAGACTCGACGCTGACAGAATCTTTCTGCCAGATTGTTCAAAGTGCAGGAGAGTTCGGCTTAATCCTTAAGGCAGACTGAATGTCTCATTTTGGAATGCTCCAAGCTCTTCTGTCCGCCTTGCGCAAAGGCGAAGCCCGTGTTTCACAAAGACGGCAAACGAAGAACTTAAACCTTTCCGGGGACTACTGTGGAGGTTATGCCGAACGGGTATACCTGCCACGGTGGATAAAACCTGGCCCACCAAGGAGGCCCATCAGATAAAGCCGGAGGGCTTAATGGAGAAGGCCTCATGGGCTTAGGCGCAAGGATAAGCTCTGGGCTGGCTTAGTGAAGTCCAAGACGAAGGCCTGGCTGCGTTCGCCTTAGGGAGCAAGTTAGGGTTTGTTACCGTGTTAGTCTAGGACTCATGATCTAGGTCGGTTAAGGCTTTCCTTGTAGGGGAAGGCTTGGCGCCTTTATAAGCCAGCCTTCCAGCAGCCTTAGGGCAACGCATACAACCTCATTGTAACCTGTACACATATTTGCCTTGAGTGAATTATAGCAGCACGTAGGATCTCGCCACCGTCGTGAGATCCGAAGCTGGGTAAAATCGTGTGTGCAATCCCGTCACTGGAACCCTCCACGTTCTTCCCCACCTCCTCTACGGTACGTATGAATACTTCTAGTAGTTCCGCGTTACCATACCTCGACACTGCTAGCAAATTTTGCAGAAACCCCGCGCACTCGCATACTCTTCCTCCCTCGTCCCTCATAAGTTGACGTGGCTCACCACGTGGACGTAATACGTACGTAAACGGCTGCACTGACCGTATGTGCGCAGACGGAACAAGTTTCAGTACCCGGATATCACACTTCCTGAGTTCATTGACAGAATTGCACGCACCAGAGGACTTCAGTGACCGTTGGTGAATTTTTCTCTTAATTAGGTGGAGGAGGTGGTGACGGTGGGAGGGGCCGTGGAAAGGAAGGCGCATATGCGTTCGATTTGGTAGGGAAGAGCGGCGGCTTGCTGGTTAAATTTAGCATGCAGCGGATTGCGCTTCGGAATCCCCAGCTTTGCTCAGCACCTCATTTGGATTCTTGCGACTGTACCTTGGCTGGCGGTCGGACTATGCGTGCGCGTATGACAGGTGCTTCCTTCCGTGTATCGCAGGTGCGGTTTTCGTAAAGCGTTGCGCTCACTGGAGCTGATGTTTTGTTCCTTCCGGAAAACCTCCTTCCTTCACTCAGTTGTTGGGAACAATCAATCAATCAGTTTTGGAAACTTCCATTCCTTCACCCAACAATCTTCTTCCTTGAACTGAAAAGATATACTCCTTTAACACCAACTATCACAATACAAGATTACAAAGCTCAAGCAGTGTAAGCTGCACAAAACAATTTTTACATGGCCATTATTTCCATAGAAGATATTGAATCAAAGACTGCGACTGGGGTCAAACATTGACAGTTCGTATGGCGACAACTAGGGCTCGAACTTGGTGCAAACAGCTATTTACAAGGGCCTCCTTTCGGCTTAACCAATTGATGTCCATGGATGACTTGACTAAGGGGTGGGCATTCGGTCTGACCGAAAATTCGGTCTTAACTTTTCGGTGCATTTGGAATTCGGTCGGGGACCGAATATTACTGAGAATTTCTAGGACCGAAAATTTCGGGTACCCGAAAGTTCGGTCTCTATTTCGGTCATGACCGTATTTTGCACATATGACTGATAACTCCAAAACATGATGAAATTAACACGAAAACTGGAGGTGTCGAGAGCAGATCTTGCAGCTTGATGTCATTGAAGATTTGTCGATGGTGCACTGTTGCGCCTCTCAGGTCTCGCCGGATGTCCGGCTCCTCGGAGTCATGACCTGGGGTGCGTTGCCGCCGATCTTCCCTAAGCCCGAGTCCAACAACACTGCAGCTGCAGCAGGTCACGCCTTGGCGGGCAAAAATGGCGGCGCGGTGGCGGAAGGTGAAGAGAGGTGCGGTGGTGGAAGATAGCGCCGTGGCGGGCTGCTAGGGCGTCGCTGCCTAGGGGACGGCGGGTAGAGGAAGGGGATGCGAACAGGAACAGTCTTTTTTTTTAGTGGAGCGAACAGGAACAGTCGAGGCGATGGATTAGGGATTTACTTTTCTAGACTATGACCATGGACTCCTGATAAAAAAAACTGAGACTTTTTTTTTAGTGTTAAAAAAACCTATGACTTGGTCAGTTGGTCCTGCCCTGCATTGGCCGCTCTGTTGTTGGGCCTTGGTACGCATATCACTAATCAGATATATCGGTTACTTCGGTCTGTTCGGGTTACCTCAAAATGGTGACCGAATTGACCAAACAAATTTCGGTCTATAAATTTAAATACCCAAATTTTTACTCGGTCTTTTTGGTTTCGGTTTCGGTCTCTTCGGTTTCGGTTTTCGGTCATCGGTTTTTCTACCCACCCTATTGACTCCTCCAAGGCTCCAACGGTATATCTGACGTATGCACTCGAGAGTTGTAAGTGTTGCACTTAATAGTTTTAATCGAGCTCTGTCTCAAAGAGTCTAGATATTAAACATGAGTATCAACAATAAGGTGTTGTCGTCCACCTTAACTGACACAACCTGAGCAGTAACGGACAGTATATTCAACAATAGTACCATCCATCAAGTATGATCTAGCGCAACAAGAGTATGTGGGACCAATTTGCTACCATGGATCTATTGGGCTACTCTTCATTGATAATTCATGTTTGTGAACATAATAATAGTGCAACGTAATCAGCGGCGGGAAAGGGACAGGAATCAAACGTAATCAGATTTTGCCCATGTGACAACTATGATTCGAACCATGGACCTACTGTTTGCTGAAATACATCACAACCAACGGACTAACTCTGATATAATGATACTGAATGCATGCTTTGATATTTACTTAATTAGAAAACATTGGAAATTGCGTAATAAATATCAAAACGGAATTGGAGTAAAAAATCCAGCAAATGTGACCATATTTTGTGTATGTGCGTATCGTTGTCTCAAATACAATTGGATACGGCAAAGCTGGGCAACAATTTTTCCTTGGCTTGTACTCCCTCTGTTCCAATTTAATTGACTTGCTATCCACCAAATATGGATGTATCTAGACAAGTTACATGTATAGATACATCCACATGTGGTGGATAGCAAGTCAATTAAATTGGAACGGAGCGAGTATATTAAGAGCCATGTTCATGGACTGAAATTGCTGCAAACGTGACAACATTTTGTTGTGGGTGCTTGTTGTTGTGTAGGATACAATTAGAAAGGGGCAAAGCTGGGACCAAAATACAGTGCTTGCAGGATGCAGCTGACGCTTTGAAGGAGGGAAAGAGCGTTCTCATTTGTCAAGTTTGCCTGTGACAATTGACTCTGACAGATATTTGAAATAATCCATGGCAAATTTAATGAAAGACTCCAATTCCGTTTTGGTATTTATTACGTAATTTCCATTGTTTTCTGATAAACTAAATATTAAAACATGCATTAAGTACCATTATCTCTGAGTTAGTCCGATTGGTTGTGATGTATTTCTGTAAACAGTAGGTTCATGGTTTGAATCATGTTCTGCGGGATTCGAACCCGCAACCAACCCTTCAGCACACATGGGCGAGACCGGGCAGGTTGTGAGATTGATACGTGTATATAAGAGTATTGTGTCTAATAACGTTTGAAAACAGTCGTGCGTTTAGCGCCTTTGACGAGGGCGCTACTTAACCAGATGTGTAGCGCCTGACCTCTCGGCGCTACCCAGTAGAGTGTAGTGCCCGATTGTTGGGCGCTACCTAAAATGGTTTGTTCCGTGAAATAGTTTCGGCTGTAGTTCGGTTTGTGTTATTCTTTCGTCACGTGGTCAATTTTGTCAATTTTGCCAGCAGCGGCAGGTGCCTCTCCCGGCGTCTGGCCCACGGAACGAATGAATGGCCGGCGTACGATGCATACGTACGTACGTGTACCGTACATCCGATCCCCCTTAGTTGTACCCGACATAGGATGAAGAGTAACAGCATCCGTCTTTAAGAAAAGATAAACAGACGTTGCAGGACCCGGGACGCCATTCCTCGTGACCACCGTGAATTTTCTCGGCCTGCCTGTAGCAGCTCGCAGGCGTTGCAGTGCACTGCCATGCTCCTGTGTTGGAATACTACTCGGCTATATTTTGAGTGGGCCTGCTTAGGGCCTCTAGATTATCATAGAATTTCAATCATTAGGATTTTTCATATAAATTGTCTTTGGTTTAAACAAATGGTGCTACCAAGATCATATGGATTGAATTCTTATCTTGGTTTCTTATGAATTTGAACACCACTCTAAGCTCTTTTTTAGACTCAACTGTATAGTATCGAGTCATTTTTTCTGTGTTTTCTCTGCGTTTTATAAAATTAAAATTCCTGTAGTTTTCCTGTGTTTTATGATCCGCTGTTTTGCACTTATAAATCTGTGAAATTCTATGTTTCTCAAGCATGTTATGCAAAGACACCCTTATATCGGTGCATGGCTTCAGAATTGAAAGGGGCAAAAGCTTTGCCTTTTATAATGATATAGTAGGAGCAAACACAACACGGACTAGGCCAAAGTAAAAAACTGGAAAATAAAAGATACAGATGCAGTCAACCAACACCGTCCAGTCTCTCCGTTAGGTAGATCGTCATATCTTAAGCAACTATCTCAGCTAGAGATTTGTCTCCGGCCAGAATCCAGTTATGGCCCTCATCTTTAATCTTCTGGGTTAGCGTTGACGGCATCGTGAAGGTGTTGTTGAAGACGCGAGCGTTTCTTTCCTTCCAGATTTCCCAGGTAATCAGCGTGACCGCTGACCTAAGCCCATTAGGGTGAGCCGTGGGAGACTTGGAGACCGCCTGCCAGTAGTCGAGGACAGTAGGCCGGCCCGAGCCCAAATCTTGCACCAAGGAGGGGCAGGAAAGCCAGGAGGCCGCCGCTTGCCAGATACGCCTGCAGAATCTGCACTCGAAAAGGATGTGCCTTGCAGTCTCGTTCTGACACCTGCAGAGCTGGCAAAGGGGCGTGTGCGGCCAACCCCTCTTCGCAAGGCGGTCGGAAGTCCAGAGCCTGTTCTGCACCACCAACCATGCAAAAAAATCTGCATTTGGGTGGTGCCCACGTTTTCCAGACCAGATGGTTGAAGGAGCAGGGGGTGGATCCGATGAATTGCGCCTTGTATGCCGATCCCGTCGAGTATTTCCCATCAGTAGTAAGCGTCCAGGTGATGGTGTCCGCGGAAGTGGGGTCCAGAGTTACCTCTTGCAGAAGGCCCCAGAGGTTCACGAACTGAGAGATGTGTTCGAGAGTGAACTCATGCACCGCAATGTCTGCCACCCAGCAGAGGTTGGCAAGGGCTTCCTTCACAGTTCTCTTTTTCTTTCTTGAAGCTTGGAAGATCTTTGGAGCAAGCGACATGGGCGATGTCCCGTTCAGCCAAGACGAGGACCAGAAGCTGGCGGTCTGCCCGTCCCCGATAGTAACATTTGTCGCAGCATTGAACAATTCTCTGTCAGTGTCATCGTTAGGAGTTTCAAGCCCCACCCAAGGCTTTTCCGGAGCTGTCCACTCAAACCACAGCCAGCGCAGCCTCAGCGCCCTCGCAAATTTCTCGAGGTCGAGAATCCCTAAACCTCCCAGCTTCTTTGGACGGCAAACCTTTTTCCAACTCACTTTGCATTTCCCGCCAGTTACTGTATCGCTCGCATTCCACAGCATGGCCCGTCGAAGCCTGTCAAAAGCCTTTAGAGTACCTTTATCGGCCTTGATAGCCGTGAGGAGGAAAATAGGCAGCGCCGTAAGGACAGACTTGACCACCGTGTCGCATCCGGCGCGGTTCAGGAACTTGGTCTTGTAGGGGTTTAGTCTGGACGCCACCTTGTCAATGTAGGGTTGAAGATCCACCCGCCTTAGGCGCCCCAGCGCAAGGGGGAGGCCCATGTACTTGATTGGGAACTGTTGTATCGCAGCCGGGAAGTTGAGAAGCGTGGCAGTGAGGTCAATACCCTCGCATCGAATAGGGGCCACAGAGCTTTTCTCGATATCGTCATGAGGCCAGTGACCCTGCCGAAATTGTCCAACAGAGCAGTGAGGTAGCTGACATCCTGAACCTCTGGCTTCAGAAAAATGACCGCGTCGTCCGCATACAGCGAGATTCGAGATTTGATGAAATTGCCAGGCAACGGTTGAAGGTGCCCCGCTTCGGTGGCCAACTGTAAAATCTTTGGTAGCGTATCGATTGCAATATCGAAGAGAAGCGGCGAGAGCGGGTCGCCCTGCCGCAGGCCACGGCCGTGGACAATCTCGTTGCCAGGAATGCCATTAAGCAGAACCCGAGAGGTGGCGGCGGAGAAGAGCAAAGACATCCAAGCACGCCAGCGAGGAGGGAAGCCCAAACGCTGCATGAGGTCCAACAGGTAGTCCCAGCGAACTGTGTCGAAGGCTTTGGCGATGTCAAGTTTTATCAGCAGGGCTGGGGTGTGCTTTTGGTGGAGGCGCCGAGCCACATTTCTGACGAACATAAAGTTGTCGTGGATGCTTCTGTTCTTGATGAAAGCGCTTTGACAGGTAGAGACGATGTCATTCATCTTAGGTCGCAGCCTCGAGGCCATTGCCTTCGCAATAATCTTGGGAATTATGTGGATTAGGCTGATAGGGCGATAGTCTTTCAGGCAGTCAGCCCCCTCCTTCTTAGGCAGCAGAGCGATGTTGGCGTTGTTTACCACCTGAAAGTTGTTGATGGAGAGCTCAGAGAAGGCGTTGATCACTTTCATGAGGTCGTCCTTGACAATTGGCCAGCAAGAGCGGAAGAAGTTGGAGGTGAATCCGTCCGGCCCAGGAGCCTTGTCAGCCGGAAGGTCAAAAATGGCCTGACGAATTTCTTCCTCGGAAAAAGGAAGCCCTAAATCATCCAGCTCCTCAACATTGGGGTCGATTGCCTCCCAGTTAAAATCAGTCAAGCGGCCAGACGGAGCTCCCAAGGTGGATGTGAAGTGATCGTGGATGAGCTGCTCCTTTTCCTCGTGATGTGTCGCCCACCGCCCATTGCGCCGAAGCCTCTGAATGACATTCTTGCGTCGCCGAGAGTTCACCCTTAGGTGAAAGAATTTGGTGTTCACGTCTCCCTCGCGGATGTCTTCAGAATTGATAGTTCAAACGGTGTCTCGACTCTAACCTGTCTCCCCTTCAATCATTGCAAGTTGGATTTGTACGATACTTAGTCCTTACATAGCTACAGGCCTAATTGGGCGTCCCCTATCTTAACAATGCACATAGCCCACACGCTGCTATGCCATGCTACTCCTAGTAATACCACTAGAGTATCAGTGTGCGTGTGATTTGACGCAAGCTAGCTGCTCGCCTGTTACCTACTCTCACAACGGCAAAAACAAGGATAAAACCAACTTTAGCAGGTGAAACACCGGTAATTAGGAAACGTAGGTAGTATAAATAGGCTCGCAAACCGATCAATATTTGTCTCTAGATGAGGACTACGACAAGTGGGTGGACCAGATATCTGTATTTCGAATGGAGTAGCGCTAATTAAACGGTTATTAAGTACCCTGCAGCCTGCTGATTATTAGCCCGAGTGATGGGCACATGGCTGGTCTGTGACACCCACCAGTCGAAATTAGTACTCCGGCGTCGGATCCCGGGTTTTTCTTTTTACACGGGAGACAGTGTGCCTTCACCCCTTCAGAACTCCACCATCTAGCGCGTGGCGTAGAGCCCGGGAGAGGAGCGCGCGCAAGGGGGCTCGCTGAGTCGCCGGACACAAGAGCGGCAAGAACTCTCCAACTGCCACGCTACTTTTCCACCGGAGAAATCCTCGGAGGCTAAAGGAGGCATGCACGTGCTCTTCGCAGAACTCCGATGCAGATTAGGAATCCCGAGTTTGGTCCGTAGTGACTCTTTTTCGAGCAGAGCGATGCATCTGTATTATATTTCCCTTGATTGTTAGAGCATCTTGACCGGCGCGTCCAATACAGCGTCCAGTAAATTTATCGGACATGCGTTACGCCGGCAAACGTTACCGTCTATTGGGAGCGCTGCGCGGTTGAGCCCCACCAGTCGCTTCCAATAGGTTTTTGAGGGGAAAAAAATGAGAGACTCGAATATGAACGAACTGGCGATATTTCATTGAATTTAAAGGACATTAAACAAGCTTAAATGAAATTTGACAAACGAAATTTAACTAAATTTGAACTAAACTCGAGTCCTTAGATCTAGCGGCTCTGCCGGCAGACGCTCGAGAAGGAAGCTAGTCCCGGCGACGGTGAAACCAGCTACACGGCAGCGTCGAGGAAGATGACTCTCCCGGCGACGACATGTCTTGCATGTCTCAATGATCTCCGGCCGCCGAGGATGAACTTTCATCTGCGCCGCCGTCGCCGAGTCTTCTGGTTTCACCCACGGCGACTCCGGCCTTGAGGAACGTCTCCGGGTCGCCGCCGTCGCCACAGCTTCCGACGGGCCGCGGACTGTAGTTGTCGGTGGACGATCTCATCGCTGATCAACGGCCGCGGCTTCCGGTTGTTGCCAGCTATTGTTGCTAGGGTTTAGAGGAGAACTGGGCGTCGTTTCAAAGCCGTCGGGGGCGGGATAGGCTTGCGCAGCATTAACACCGTCACCGGCTCGTCTGCCACGGGCATTGACGCCGATGACGCGTGCGCGTCACCGCTGACCTTCCAGTGGTACGCTCGACGCGTCGCGTCGTCTGCGCCCGTCTGGGGAGCCGCTGCATTATTAAAACGGGAGTATCTGCCACAATAAATCCGCTGACCGGCCGTTGTGCGGCTGACGCATCGGCCCCACCCGTCAGGATTTGACGAGGCGCGCGTTGCCGTGGTTGCCGGCACGCCCACTTGCGTCTCTAGAATCTGGGCGCGAAGCGGGGTTGCCGGACGCTGTATTGGGATGTGCCGGCAACTTTTCGGCTATGAGTCGCGCCGCTGGGACGGTTTGGTGCCGGCGCGCCCGAAACGTCTATTAGGAGCCGAGTTGGACGCCACGGTGGAGATGCTCTTATTTATTTAGCAGCTGCAAGAAGAACATTTTTACAGCGATCTCGAAGCTGCTCACACTACTCCAGAGTCCAGACAGAAAGACTGGAAGAACACGCGAGTCCTCTGCATGTGGACAATTTGAAAACTGAAGTTCGAACTACGAAACAGCCGGTCGCCATGGATTGCATGACTATCCGGGAATCGTAAGTTTCCACGCGTGGGCCACGAGACAGGAGTTAATACTTCCCTAATCACGAAGGAGAATGCATCTGCGTGCTGCGGCATAGCTAGGGCAGCATGCATGGAGATTGGAGAACGGTGATCGATCCACATCGATTACCGGCCGGCGAGAACGTCTGAATTCGCATTCCAAGCGGCTGAATCGACCCCATGAATGGATCGATCACCGGCCGGCGAGAACGTCTGAATTCGCACTCCAAGCGGCTGAAACGACCCCATGAATCCATCCATGATTGTTCTCAAAGCTCTAAGAGAGGGCCTGGACATCGTGTCGTACCTGGTGATCGTGACCGGAGCCGGTAACTCCATGCAAATTTCAGTTTGTCTGTTCCGACAGTCGGAAGCTGCCTGCCTGCATGCGTTGTACAAATTGAAATTTGTCTATCGACAGTAGTACGCCGGAAGAAGCAGATAGTTGCGAGTTACGAGCTTCACGTGACTCTGGAGATACTCATCTCGGCATCTCGATAGATTACAGCCGGCACAAGTGCAGTTCGAGTTCGGACGACGTACCAACCATCCTCTTTCGGAGCACTAGCAAGCGTTGCCGTCAGACAGCGGCGAAAGATTAGGAGCAACAAAGCTTGACCGTGAACAAAGAGTATGGCCCAACGCAGTGACGGAGCCAGGATTGGAGCAAGACCCGGGCCAAAAACTAAGCGCAAAAAAAAATGTAGAAACACTAGTGTAAGATACTACTTCCTCTTTTTGCAAACAAAAAAGATACTACTCCTCGGATTCTAAAAAAGTGTCGGGAGCAGTAGTATCAAATTGCACGTGATTAGGTTGATTACAGCGACGCTTTTAACAGATCGGAGGGAGTAATTTAATTTGTTTTGATAAGGTTACTAGTACCGAGCAATTCATCTTCTATTTCTAAATCATGAAGTCTATGACGACGAAATTTCTAAATCGTTGAATCAGCTCAATTCTTGATAGTCACATAAATCAGTTAAACTGGAATTTGAAAAATGTGAGATGAACAAAAAAACTACCTAACACCTACAGATGGAGAGCCGCAGCTGAGTCCAGAGTGGAGACTAGACTAATAGCAGGAGAGGTAGGGTAGAGTCGCATCACTCAATGACTCTGCACGTCCTGCCGGAAAAGGACGGGGAGCACGTGGTGCGAGGCGGCAAGCCGGCCTGCCGGAGACGATGCAGTGGCATCCAGCCGCAGCGAGCGAGAGGATGGTTTGAGGCTTCGAGAGTTCTTCGCTCGTTTCCACCTGGTTTCACCTCGTGCTGGGCATGATGGGCCAGAAAAGAGAGGCCAGTACGGGCTGCACCCCAGGCCAAATCTTAAATCCATATAGGCAGGTAGCTGGAAAATTTGCTGCGCCCCGGGCCATGGCCCTGGTTGCCCGGGGCCTAGCTCCGCCTCTGGCCCAACGTTACAAGGCTTTGTCCGTATGAAGGCACATTAAAGGTTCAACTTCCCTAATGCAGTGTGGTCACACATGGGGAGCTCCTGTACATCGCCGCAGGCGACGCTGGAGCATACCGTCGCATGTGGGTGGCGCTGGTGGGCCAACCCGTTTCTTCGTTTTTCATTTTCCCATTTTTCTTAATTTCCTTTTCTTTCTTCTTCTGTTTCTATCATTTATTTTTTATTTTATGAAAATTGTCCAGTTTTCAAAATTCCGGAAAAATCAGATTTTGAAAATTGCTCGGAGTTAAAATTGTTCTAATTTAAAAAAATCAAATTTCAAAAAAAAAAACAGATTTTGAAAATTTCGAATTTGTACTATTTTGAAAATAGACAAATTTTTGAATTGAACTAATTTCTGGAAGGATCATCGTTAGTAAAACGGCTAGAAACGGTAAAAGCCTTCCGGAAAACCAAATAAATACCCATGTGAAAGTGTCAAAATATCAAGCCATCAACTAGCATGCCCCAACCCATCTACAATGCTCATCAGACCAACCAGGCAACCACACTTACATGTGACCGGGCCTCCACCACTTCAATGCTTGCCGGTGCCACCGTCTGCCCATCCACGCCCACCGCAAGGCTTGGACTATGCGTTCCTCTGGCGAGTAGAAAACTTGCAATTGGCCTCACAATTTTGGATCATGCGCATGAACAGACCCCTACGCATCCGATATCGCCTACATAATAGGTGAGGTGGACAGGTAAGTATCTTGGCAAAATAATCCTTCATGAGCTCGTCGTTGTCGAGAGCTCGGTTCCGTGGGATACATAGCCGCCCCACGGTCGATCCCCTCCGCTTTCTTTTCGACCCACTCTCCAGCTCCTTCACGGTGAGCAGCAGCACAAGATGCAGGGCATCGCCGTCCTTCTCATCCTCGGACGACAAAGAATCATCTAAAAAGAATTGCTTCCTCTTCTATAACCGACTCACCCGAAGCATTTTTTCCTCCCTCTTACAGGATTTCTAGAGTACAAATGCAATTAGATTTGCCCTCTATATGTATGACATGTATCTCTCATCGTACTCCATGACGTCTTCTTTCACCGAATGACCTTTTATAGGAAGGGCACAAAGATCCTGCATTTTGTATCCATAAATTAGTACTGCAAATTATTACGCATTGAAGAAAATGAAGAAAAAAAAACAAAAATAATTCTGCATATAGGTTCCTTCTCATACTCCTATAGTCTTCCTCGGCTAAATGGTATTGCCGCACCGTTGCAAAGCCAACATACAACATAATTACTTTTACATTTCGATTGCATTAAACTCACTTAAGCTGCAATTGAACTACTAGGTACTAATCATCAATTACAGTTAAGTTGCTTAAAAGCTAGAGAAGATTTGTTATTTCATACCATTGGCAAGGCACGCGCATCATCCTGGTCGGTGCCGTGGTTGAGCATGAGGAAGATGTCGGTGACAATACATTATGGAGTACAATTAATTTTCCGTGGAAAATTAGTTGTTCCTTCCAAATACCGGTCGGTGTCGTGGTTGAGCATGAGAAAGATGTCGGTGACAACTGACAATACATTACATAGTACAATTAATTTTCCATGGAATATTAGTTGTTCCTTCCAAATACATTATGGAGTACCAATTATTCTGTAGATGGATCATATTAATTTCTTCCCAAACATAGGAGATATTTAAGCGTGTTCATTAATTATTTATATATATAATCCCAAAATATATCATCCTCTCTATACCATTAATTACTTCCATGCATAGAATACCAAAAGATATCCTCCTCCCCAGCTATAAATACACATACCGAACCTTGTCACTGATCACATACAATTCGCAAATAGGAAGCCACAAGAAGTCAAGAACACAAGATGAGAATGCCATTTTTGCTCCTCTCCATCCTCCTTTTTTCTTCCCAATGCAATTCTTCCCCGGTTGGTGGAAGCGGGGAGGTGAAGAACCTCCTCTTCTACCTCCACAACACCCATAGTGGGAATGATCCATCATCGGTCCTCGTCGCACAAAATACCAATGCCACAGCCCATGCTCGTGGCTTAGTGCCCTTTAGCTCTGTCTACGTTTTCGACGACGTGCTCACCGAGGGCCCCGCGAGTACATCTAAGGTGGTTGGGAATGCACAAGGCATGTACATCGAAACGGGGAAAGATGGGTACACGATCTTGGAAAGTATTGACTGTGAAATGACGGATGGTCCGTTCAAAGGCAGCTCATTCGTGATGTTCTCAAGAAACCAATTCAGTAATCCAAGCAGGGAGCTCCCTGTTATTGGTGGTCGTGGTGCGTTCCGAATGGCCCAAGGGTACGGCTTGCTTAGGACAGTATGCGTTGATTGTCTCAACTCCGTGAACCCTTCCAAGGGAGATATCTGTAAAATCTGGGTAAGCGTTTCTACTCGGTACACAACCGAGCCGCGTGATGATTTATTTATACTGTGATGCTATGCGGCATCGTAGCAATTACAACCAGATTACAGATAGGTTTAGGAATCATACCGACTTCATATTCTAGTCAGATACAACTTACTACGTTTGAATATCTATCTCTAACACCCTCCCTTAATCACAACTTGGCCAAGTTGAGATTATGCTTGAACTTCTCGAATGTACGCACTGGAAGGGGTTTTGTAAAACCATCTGCTATTTGATCTTGTGATGACACAAATCGAATTTCCAATTTCTTGTTCAGAACTCTCTCTCGAACAAAATGAAAATCTATCTCGATATGCTTTGCTCTTGCATGAAACACTGGATTTGCTGACAGATATGTGGCACCAATATTATCACACCACAAACATGGTGCTTGAGCAAGTTTAACTCCAAGCTCCTCAAGAAGCGATTGTATCCAAATAACTTCAGCCGTGGCATTAGCCACTGACTTATACTCAGCTTCAGTGCTAGACCTTGAGACAGTTGCTTGTTTCTTTGCACTCCATGAAATAAGATTTGGTCCAAAAAATATTGCAAACCCTCCAGTAGATCGACGGTCATCAACACACCCTGCCCAATCTGCATCTGAAAATGCACTAAGCAAAGTAGATCTAGACTTCTGAAAAGTCAAGCCGACACTCAACGTGTGCTGAATATAACGTATAATACGCTTAGCCGCTGTCCAATGAGTTGTTGTCGGAGCATGAAGATATTGGCAAACTTTATTTACCGCATAAGAAATATCAGGTCTTGTAAGAGTTAAATACTGTAGTGCTCCAACTAAGCTTCTGTATCTTGTACTGTCAACAGGACCAAGTAATGTACCTTCATGAGCTGATATCTTTTCCGATGAAGATAGTGGTGTGGGAGAGGGCTTGCAATTTTTCATGCCGACTCTAGCAAGTATCTCCTGTGCATATTTTGCTTGAGTCAACACAAGTTCATCATTTACCTTCTGGACTTCAATTCCCAAGAAAAAGTGAAGATCTCCAAGATCCTTTAGAGCAAACTCCTTGCTTAAATCCTTGAGAAGAGCATCAGTTGCAGCCTTGGAGGAACTAGCAACAATGATATCGTCAACATAAATAAGCATGAAAATAGTGATGTTGGACTTTTGGTAAATGAACAATGATGTGTCAGACTTAGACATAACAAATCCAAGTCGAATTAACTGAGCACTCAATCGAGAATACCACGCTCGAGGTGCTTGCTTTAAACCATATAACACCTTATCAAGCTTGCAAACATAATTCGGCCTTTGTTTGTCTTCATAACCAGGTGGTTGTCTCATATAGACCTCCTCTTCCAGAACACCATGTAAGAACGCGTTCTTGACATCAAGTTGTCGCAAACTCCACCCCCTAGACACAGCAAGAGACAAAACAAGGCGAACAGTGGCAATCTTAACCACTGGACTAAAAGTATCCTCATAGTCGACACCATAGCGTTGCTTAAATCCCTTTGCAACCAACCGTGCCTTGTACCTGTCAATTGACCCATCTGCTCTCTTTTTGATTTTATATACTCACTTGCAATCAATGATATTTGTTCCATATCGCTGAGGAACCAAATGCCAGGTTTTGTTTTGCATAAGAGCACCATACTCCTCATTCATTGCATTTTTCCACTCACTGTTTTTCAAGGCATCTTCCAAACTCGCTGGTTCATCTGAAGAAATATTCAAACACCAACGCACAGTACCATCTTTGAATTGTTTGGGCTGATGTATACCTTTTGACGAACGTGTAGCCACCCGGGAAACAGTCGGAGCTGTAGGCAGAGCTACTGAAATATTTTCAGAAACTTGCTCGCTGGAACTCTCCGCAGCAGATCCTGTAGACGTTGGTGTGGCTGACGAAGCTCCTGAAGAGGATGTAGAAGATCCCGGTTCTGGGGACTGTACAGGAAACTGCGGAGAGGATTGCATGCATGGTCCCGTGCATGGCCTGGAACTCGTCTGCGTCGCTGCGCCTGACGTGCATGGCATGTCACTCGTCGCACCTGCGCCTGACGAGGGAGACGATCCCGAGGAGAATGTTCCTGCTGATTCCCCCTCGTGTCCTGTGCCTGTGTCATTTTCTGAATTTGTTTCCTGTGTACTGTTTTCACTGTTTTGAGCTCCGTTTTCACCCAAATTTTCACCATGCTGTAAATTTCTATCTTGCTGCAAGATCTCAGGGAACACATTAGTAGGATTAGTCAATTGTGAATATTCAATATTTTCGCTCCCATGTTCAAAATTGCTAAGAGAGGAATCAAGTAAGATAAGCTCACGGCGCAACAAGGCACCTGCATTTGGATGGAGATCTTTGAAAGGAAAAACAGCTTCATCAAAAACAACATCTCGTGATACATAGACACGCCCGGTCGAAACATCAAGACATTTTACTCCTTTGTGAATAGGACTATAGCCTAAAAAGACACAACGTTTAGAACGAAACGCAAGTTTGCGTTTATTGTATGGTCGAAGATTAGGCCAACAGGCGCACCCAAAAACTCTAAGAGATGAATAGCTTGGTGAAACACCTAAGAGACGATGAATGGGCGTGTCATTTTTTATAACCTTACTTGGGAGAATATTGATAAGATGTGTGGCTGTGAGGAAAGCTTCATCCCAAAATTTGAGAGGCATAGATGCATGCGCAAGAAGAGATAACCCAACCTCAACTATATGACGATGTTTTCTTTCAGCGGCACCGTTTTGTTGATGCGCATGAGGACAAGAAACATGATGAGCAATGCCTTGTGTTTGAAAGAAGGAATTGAGCTTAACATATTCACCTCCCCAATCGGATTGAACTGTGAGAATTTTTCGATCAAGTTTTCTCTCAACAAGCTTTTGAAAATTCATGAAAGCACGAAAAACATCAGATTTATTTTTCAAGAGATATATCCATGTGAATTTACTATAATCATCGATAAAGCTTACATAATAATCATGGCGTCCAACAGAAGTGGGAGCCGGACCCCATACATCAGTAAACACTAATTGAAGGGGAAACATGGACACACTATGGGATACAGGATAGGGAAGCTGATGACTCTTTGCTTGTTGACATGAATCACAAATTGACTGAAAACTAGAATCTCTAATAAAAGGAAGTTTATTTTTGCTAACAACTTGCATAACTACTTGCGACGACGGATGTCCAAGACGACTGTGCCACTGTGCTTGGGAAGGCTTGCTAACGAGAAAGGCATGCTTCTGACTGGATGATGCAACCGAAGAAGATATGAGGGGATAAAGGCCACCTATGCACCGTCCTCTATGAAGAATCTTTTTCGTAACCTGATCCTTAATAAAAAAAGAATAAGGGTGAAACTCAAGAAAAACATGATTGTCAAGGGTAAAACGGTGGACAGACATGAGATTTTTAGTGGCATTAGGGACGTGCAAAATATTTCGAAGTGCAAAATTTTGAACAGGGTTACGAAGTATTGAATTTCCAATATGACATATATCCATACCTTGTCCATTAGCCGTGTTCACCTTATCACGGCCATTGTAGGCATCACGAACAGAAAGATTGTTGAGCTCTCCTGTGATGTGGTGCGTGGCTCCAGAATCTGGATACCAAGTTGGATCAATCCCGTACGCGTGTGCCTCCTCTGCTACATCATCATCGTCATCTCCATCTGGGCCTTGGCCACGGTACCAGCATACTTTGGCTGAATGTCCTTCCCGTCCGCAGATCTGGCAGGTGACATCCTCCCACGGGGACGTACGACGGCGGCGTCCTCGGCCCCGTCCTCCTCCAGTGGATCCACGACCACCACCACCTCGGTTGTTGTTGAAGTTCCGAGGGCGGCCATCTCGGCGCTGGTCATTGGAGCGCCTATAATCATAGGCCCGATCATCACGGCGCCTGTCATCCCGTCCTCCGTAATAGCCACGGGAACGGAATCCTCCACGATTTCTGCCGCGCATCGCGGCGTTTGCCGAGCTCTCAAACCCTTCGTCATGCGAGGATATGGTTTGCTGTTGACGCTGCAGTGCTGTGCGCTGTTCATAAGCCTGAACCTGAGAGAATAGTTCAGGCACTGACAGAGAACCTTTCATGATCCCGATAGCAGCGACCAGAGGGTTGTATTCAGCTCCAAGTCCAGCAATGAGGAAAGAAACGAGCTCGTCATCATCTAGCGGCTTTCCAGCGGCCACCATCTCATCTGCAAGACCTTGCATCGTGGTGAAGAAGGTTGCTGTTGTCATGTTGACTCTTTTCGTGTTTGCCAATGCGACCCGAAGATTTGCGATCTTGGACCTGCTTTGAGAGGCAAACATCTCTTCTATTGCCATCCAGACGTCGGCAGTGTGCTCAAGGCGGAGGACATGCATGAGTACCTCCTTGGAGAGCGAGTTGACGATGTAGCTGAGCACCAGTTGATCCCGGACAAGCCAGGCGGCGTACTCAGGGTTAGGAACCATCTTCGGCTCCTTCGTCTTGTCTGGATTTTCTTCGGCGATCTTCTTCGCTGGAGCGGCATCAGTGCCGTCGAGAAGGCCGGTAAGTTGGGCGCCACGGATAGCAGGTAAAACCTGCGCTCTCCATAGCGGGTAGTTTGTCCGCGTCAGACTTTCTTTCGGCGGGTTTCCAAGGTTCGGCGTGCTGGAGCTTGAAGACGACGCCATGGTTTGCTTGGATTGTTCTTCGCCCGGTAGATCGGCTTTGTCTAGGGTTTGGTAGGAAGAGGCGGCTCTGATACCATGTAAAATCTGGGTAAGCGTTTCTACTCGGTACACAACCGAGCCGCGTGATGATTTATTTATACTGTGATGCTATGCGGCATCGTAGCAATTACAACCAGATTACAGATAGGTTTAGGAATCATACCGACTTCATATTCTAGTCAGATACAACTTACTACGTTGAATATCTATCTCTAACAATATCATCGAGTATAATGTGACTCTCTACCTCCGCTGAGTTTATATATGGTTGTCATGAGTTTCTTGTAGCGATAATAATAATAATTGATGGTTGAATTTCCTAGTTACTCTGCCTTGTAAAATTACCACATAATCCCCTCAACTTGTGATGTTAAGCTTGCCGACCATTGCTTTGCCATTAACTATCAAGTCTTACTATTCCTAGTCTCAGAACACTACGGCTCTAAAATCATTTCTTGCTTTTGGGGCTTTATTCACCTTAATTTCCAAATTAGCAGCCAACAGGCTAGGCGCCGCACAGGTGACACTGTTATTGATCATTGTGATTCTTAGAATAATTAAGATGCCTGGTTGACCAACCGTTCGGCATGAGAGGTAAGCTACCTCAAAACCTATCAACAAAAAATGATGTATGGTTGAACCTTGCAGTGCTCACTATTGTTACTAAATCATGTATCAAGTTGGCATGGCAAGGGGAGGCCCGAAGACTGGTGCTCCCTTCACGATGTGGTGCTCACTGTGAGTTGCCCTTTTCGGTAATATTTTAATCTGAATTGGTTTCAGTTTCTGTATTTTTGCAACTGAACTTTAGAGCATAGTTGCCGGATTCAGACAGTATCTCCACTACTAATAAAACAGCGAACATCAGTTTTCCTAAAGCCACCCACCAATACGTACACCAAACCAATACAACGCTGGCTTCCCCCCACCAAAACATCCCACGACCACTGCCTTAGCCCCACCGGTCAGATCTTCCGTGTGCACGTAGCGATTTACTTCGACCAAAATTACTTCACCTCCACCACGAAGGAATTGTTTTTTTTAACTGGCGCACATGAATTTTTGAATATGCACGACCCGTGATCGTAACTCCTGCAATCACGGAAGCACAAATTGATCAGTTTTCGACTCGCTCGCCACACGGCGACTCCCTGTCCAAATCCACTTCGACGGCGCGCTCGCCGCCCGGCGCGATACGAGGTCTCCGTCGCGCCCACGCTGCCCGGCACCGGTGCCTTCTTCGACGGCGTGCTCGCCGCCCGGCGCGATACGAGGTCCCAGTCGCGCCCACGCCGCCCGGCAGCGCGAGGTCTCCGTCCTGGACGGCGTATACGCCGGCGGGCACCACCGTCTTCTTGCTGGGACGCCCAACCCATCGGCACCATCGTCGACAGCACCCTTACAGCCCGCCAGCAACTTCGTCAAACGGCGCCCACGCCGGCGGGCACCACCATCTTCTTGCTGGGACGCCCAACCCATCGGCACCTTCCTCGACGGCGCCCTTACAGCCCGCCACCAGGCAGCAGGAGGTGTCCTAGAAGGCGCCTTTGCAGTCCGGCAGAGCACCGTCGTCTTGCTGCACAGCGCCCTCGCCTCCCTGCACCGCGCCATCGCGCCATCAAGTGGCAGCCGTCAACTCCTGTAAAAAACGGTGACAAGTTACTCTTCCTCCTGCTGTCAATCTTCCACAAAATTCAGATTGTATTCTGAAGTTAATTTTGAAGTTTTAAACCCTCGACAGATGGCAAAATCAAATGAAAACTGTAAACATTTTTACTCTCACATAGAATATGTTTTTTGAGTAATTCCAACGAAAATTGTCAGCACAGCACATGTAGTTTCGTCTTCTTTGGGACCATCTACCACACCACTTGCAAGATGATGGTAACTGCTCCAGTTCAATTGTGAAACACAAATAATGGGAGCCACGGTTATAGAATCATGGAAACAATGCTTGATGAACAACCAACCATATCAATACAATGTGTTATTAAATACAAAGAATGCTGATGAACAAGACTTGAAACAGAAACTATTTGTTCAAGTAATCACAGTGAGATCATATGAACTATGCACTTGTAATCATCACCCCGGGCGCCTTACATACTTACTCCACAGTAATGGTTTTTTTAAACGCTTGAGGAACTCAACAATCCAATACCATCATCAGTCCAGTTTCCCCAAACATAATTAAAATGTGCTAAGTGGGAAAACGTAATCCAGTAGTAGCACCCACTCCTTGGGTAACAATCGAAACCACTCCCTACTGTTTTTTTTTTTTTTTAATAGGAATACTGCTATTGCTGATGTGCTAACTTTCCGATTGTATCTATACAAACCCTAAATATTCACAGGAAGGTAACGACATTCTCCCAATGATGCGGGTGGCCTCATGAGGAGGCAGAAAAATCAGGTAGTGGGGTTCTCCTATTTAGATAAAGATAAGTAACACCCACTCCTTGGGTACCTATCAGAAACCACTCCCTACTGTTTTTTTTGGAATACGAATACTGCTATTGCTGATGTGCTAACGCTCCAATTGTATCTACACAGACCCTACATATTCACAGAAAGGCGACGGCACGTCATCTCCCAATGGCTCGGGTTCGCGCACTCCATTTCATGATATAAGTAACACATGCTCCTTGGGTAACTATCAGAAACCACTCCCTATAGTTTTTATTAAGATGAATAATGGTATTTCTGATGTGCTAACTTGTCCAATGTATCTATACAGACCTTAGAGAATTAAAGAGACAGAGGAACAGAGAATATTATGCACGAAAGAAAGATGTTATGATGAAAAAACAGCGTCAAGCCAATGAACACCAGCTGGCCATGTCCCAGGAAAATGAAACCCAAACACCGGTGTCCATGTCCATTGGTAATGATGATCAGTTTAGTACATACAACCCTACTTCTTGATACTAACTAGCTTATTCCATCTATGTAGACCCTAAAGAAAGAAGAAGGCAAAGGGACAGGGAACGCCATGCACAAAATAAGGATGAGATACTAAGCCGACAACGCCAATACCGTGAGCAGAAAAATCAGCTACTGCACTACTGAACGTCACTAACACTGTGTCACACACACCAGCTACGAGACAATCGGGTGTCACCCAACTGCAACAGATATCTACTGCAGGTGGTGTTGTACCATGGAATATTGGATTGCATGTTGTAAGCTTGCAAAAGGTTAAAATACCATGACTAATGTGGAGATGCATTTTTCTTGCAGGCTTATCAAATATACCAAATTCTTCTGGATCATATGAACACAACCCCCACGACAAGGAGAATAATATAACATATGACGATGAATCCAATTGGCTTCACAGGAATGCTGTGTATCAGATGCAAAATATTGCAGGACGACTAAGACCTGTTCCTATGGCAGGTGGTCATAAAACGCAAACAAGTTCCACCGTCATGAAAGAAATTTCACAAGGTAATCTCATTCAACGTTCATGAGTGTTCTAAACACATTTCTTTATTCAGCTTCCATCACATGTTTATTGTGATTTCAACACAAAGCAGGGTAATAGATAAGTATTGCATGGCAATAAGATTTAAATTGATGGATTAGTAAAACTGCAGAAAGTTAAACCAAGTTCCACTGTGCAGAATTAATCCAAAGGCTTCGTTTGGATGTTGGTATTGAGAGTCTTGGAATTGAATTGGGTTCAAGTTTTCTGAATTCCGTTGTTTGGATGTCCTTGGAATTTGGAGTTGGAATTGTGGCTCAATTCCTTGGAATTGAAGGACAACTAAAAATGGCTCTTCTTGATTCCGAGCCTTACCCTTCCGAATTGGATGGAATTGGTTGCACCAAGATTCCAACTAGAAATTCTTTGTACATCCAAACATCAGAATTGGTATTCATGCCCATTTCAATTCAGATGCTGATTTGGAATTGAAACCAATTCAATTCCAAGGCTCTCAATACCAACATCCAAACGCACTATATATGTAAAACTATTTTCCATACATGTACACAACTTTATATTGTCCAAATTCCAAAAAATACCGAATTCCATGGTTTGTACATCCAAACAAGATTTGGAATTGGATCCAATCATTTGATTCCAACACAAAATACCATGCACATCCAAACAACAAATTTGGAATTGGAGGCCAATTCATTTCCATCTCAGCTTTAGTATTCCTCCTCCAATTCAATTCCAAGGTTGAATACCAACATCCAAACACAGCCAAAGCCAAAAAGCTATACACAACCTACTTCCGTTGACCTGAGCTTAGCTACAGTTTTTACCTGAAGATCAGGGGTGGCAAAGTGCTGAATCAATCATGAAATCCTTAATCTTGTGCACACACCTAAAGGGTCGCCACTACAAATTCTCCAGTTTCACGCCATAGCTGCGGCAGGAACACAAAGCAGGAATAAATAAGCTTTAAACCCCCAATATTCAGATAGTTGTTGAAAGAAAGTGCACATACATACATAAGCCGACTCTGAAACTCAAGGTGACCGACACTTCGGGCGCCGACAGGTTCCTTCTCCACAGCAGCCGGTGACATCAGATTGAAGGACACACAGAGCAGGTCTACAAACACAGGCAACTCCAGGACGCTCGCGACAGGGCCAACTCGCCGGAGCAGGGCGCCCTCGCCGGCATCCGTCGCGCTTGTTCAGATTCATCTGCGTGTCCCGCGGGAGGAGGAGGCCGGTACCGTGGAGCGCTCCGAAGCGCCATTGAAACGGCCGTCGACCCTGTTAAAGAGTCTCGCGCCTCCGCATCCGCCTCCGTCGGCGCCTAGCACTGGGTCGGCCCGCGAGCATGCCGAGCTCAAGCGGATCCTCGGGCACTTCGTCGACCGATTCGACGAGTAGGGGCTGAGAAGAGCGGGGGAGTACGATACCTCGCGCCGGCCGTGGGGACGAAGGGGAGGGACAGCCTGACGAGGTAGAGAGAGAGCTCTGACCACCATGGAATGGGGAGCGGTGGGGACTTTCTAGACAGTGGAAGAACTGGGGAGAATTTACAATTTGCCACAGTTTAGTTCGGACCTCTTATTTGCCACTCTTTACTTTGGCTTTTACTATTTGCCATGCATTAGACCAACTTCTTTACAATTTGCCCTGTTTCTCCTTTATATAGATTTGTTATTATTCTTAACTCCAAAATACATTCTAAATACAGGACCCTGTACCTGGCTAGCCCGATTCGATCGATCGGATTTACCTGGCTGCACCGAACCAAGTTTGATCGATCAATTGGATTCGTCTTGTTCCCTTGTGCAGCGGAGCAGAAACAGAGGAAATGGGACGGGAGCGTCGGCGGCGGCAACGGCCTGACTCGGGTCGCGCGGCCATGATCGGCAGCCATGATCCAGGTAACCAATTCCTCTCCCCTGACTTTCCCTCATTCCCAATGTTTTGCCCTATTTCTCTTGGAGTAGTACGTGCCTGAATACCTGATACATGCGATCGCTGAGAGAGGCTGCCTCTACTTGGCAGCAAGAACGAACAAGCACACACAGCAATATTCTTTGATTTGCAGCGACACAAAATCCTTCTTCAATCCGCGCCGCGCCTGCGACTCCGCGCCGCGCACCTATAGGAGCAGGAGGCACTCCGTCGAGGAGTCCCCTTCCGGCCTTGGTCCGGTCGGTGTCGCCGGCGGGCGGCTGCTCTGCACCTCCTCCGCACGAGGTGCGCGGCGCTCCCTCGAGGAGTCCCCTTCCGCCCTTGGTCCCGTCGATGTCGCCGGCGCTCGGCTTCTCTGCACCTCCGCCGTTCGTGGTCGCCGCCGGACTGAAGGTCGCGCAATACGGCCGCTGCCGCCGACGCTGCACCCGCCCAAGTTCATCTGTTCTCCTGAACTGGACGAGAGGAACGAGAAGAATCTGATCGATCGAGCAGCCCGACCAGGTTCGGTCTAGCCAAGTATAGGGGGTACTGTATTTAGAACATATTTTGGAGTTAAGAATAATAACAAATCTGTATAAAGGAGAAACAGGGCAAATTGTAAAGAAGTTGGTCTAATGCATGGCAAATAGTAAAAGCCGAAGTAAAGAGTGGCAAATAATAGAGGTCCGAACTAAACTGTGGCAAATTGTAAATTCTCCCGAAGAACTGAGAGGGAGCCTAGGGTAGGGCTTTGTCCACTTTTTTTCCGGCCGTGTCCGGTTTAACTTTGTGTGTGCGATATTTTTATACGGTCACAAGGTTAAAAAAATGTTCAGCCATGACCATTTTGAAAGTTTTATCAAACTATTAAGATTTTTTATATTTGTTATTCAACATATCAAAATTCTGTAATCATGCATGTCATCTTGTGGTCTCTACATGTTAAATTTTATGGAGTATTTCACGGAAAATATTTTGTCGGACATTGCTGAACCGATATATTTTGCATCATATCATGATACTTATTTTATTTTGTATCATTATTTGAACAGAACTCGCTGCCATGAGATAGATTTAAATGACTCGGTAAAAACCCACTCATCAAAGAGAAAGAATATTAAAACAAGAAATATTTTCATTATAGGTTATGATACGTGCGTTGCACGTGCACGCTAACTATCACATATAAAAGGCGAAGTATCCAGTGAAAACTCTGATTCGGTGAAAACCTGAAAACTTCCTTTCCTACCCGTCGGATGGACATCAGACGAACCAGATCAAACGGGGGGAACCCACCAGCGACTTAAACACACTTTTCCTAATAACCCCCTCCACTTAAGCTTTTCCTTGTAAAAGCTTCAGCCAAAACAACACACGATCGATCAGAAGCACGATCTATCCACGATCTGTGCCGCCATGGAGGCTCGTCCCGAGCTGGTCGCCGCCGGCGCTAGACCTCCGTCTGCCGTGTGCTCTAGCAGTCTGCAGGCCATGAGCCCTGTCCCTCCCCATTCTCTGACGTCCATGATCCCTCCGTCGTCCACGTTCGTCCGCACGCCGGCGGCCTCGAACGATAGTCCTTGCCCTCCGACGGCCGCGATTCATCCTTTAGAGCACGTTTCTATGCCGCCCCTCGTAAGAATCAACTTCACTGATCTTCTGTCCCCTACAATGGACCTGCCTCCCGGAAGCACCGCACAGGTAAAGCAATGCACATGCTTTTTTTTTCTCCATTGCTGGGGCTTGGCCGATCATGCCAAGTATTTTATTCTTTCTTGTAGCTTGGCTGTGATGTTGCCCAATCATGCAATGAGGGAGGAAGTCATGATACGGAAATACATCCTCCCCAATCAATATGGATAGCTTCAGCGCACCCAAAAAAAGAGCTACGATCGGGCATGTTTGTGTGAGTGTCATTATCACCACAATTTCGCGTTAAATTTCCCTAACACGGTTACTAACTTGTATGAGAAATGAGTGCTCTATTTTTTAGGGTTCATCATGTACACCTGAATGCGATGACAACACAAAAACCAGCTGTAGGTATGATATTCGATAGTATGGAAGATGTCGAGGAATTTTACAAGGCTTATGCACACAATGTTGGATTTTCAGTTCGAATGGACAGAAGAAGATTGTAGATAATGCAGTAGTATGGAGGCGTTTTCTTTTTGGCAAATCAGGTTTCCGATCAAAGAAGGAGGAACTCAAGACGAATTTGAATGGAGAGAAGAAAAGAACACATGCAAGAAAGATCACTAGATGTGGTTGTGAGGCCATGATAACTATGAAGCGTATGAAGGATGGAAAATACTCGGTATCATATTTTCATGAAGAACACACCCATGATTTTGTCACACCTCGGAAACAGCATTTAATCAAGTCAATTAGACAAGTCAATGAGAAGGCAAAGAGCACACTATTCACATGTCACGCAGCTAGCATTGGTACATCTGGGGCGTTATGGCGTCTCCACCTCCCACCTCCCGCTTCCCACCCTCCCATGGCGTCTCCAAGGCGATCTAGGTCCCTCCCCTTCCGGCCGCCTCTAGCCGGTGTCTCCTCTGGATCCGGCAGCCATGGAGGCTCTTCTGTACTGGGATTTCTCGCCGGCTTGGCGGTGGCAGATCAGGTTCGTCACAAATTTGGTTCTTCGGTTCACTTCTCTCCTTCCCCAGGAAATCGGGAATTCTTCCTGGTTGTTTCGTTCTCGTCGGCTTCGTTTCCTCTCTCTGAAGATTCAGTGGGAGTGGCTTTACAATGTTGTATTGGGGGTGATCATGATAAATTGAAGGTTTTCCAGCTGAGTGATCGCCCTTTTCGGTTCTCGGTGGCATCTAGTAAAGTTGGGCATTTTGTCTATGGACTGAAAGATCGCATCTGGCTGGATTTTATTTGCCACTTTGCACTATTTAGAGGTGTTCATCCCTATTCTTCTGGTTTCACTCATGATCAGTCCCAAATGCTCAATTCTGAACAAGTTCTTGAAGTGGCTCAGCGTAGCCCTACATGTCTTAGGCCAAATCTGAATTTTCTGTCTTCAAGTGCTATGACAGATCAACATTCTTCTCGTTCGGAGCTTGCAAAGTTTGGGTTTCATGCTGATAATCAGGTTCTTCTTGAACAACAGATTCCGAGGGCTCAACCTTTGATTCAGTTTGGTTCTTTACAGCAGGTTGATAACCCTCCACAGATAGATCTTTTCCCTCAGAATGCAGCTTCGGCACAAACAAGATTTGGAAGTTTTCCTGATCTGGTTTTCTTGGATCAGATCAGTCTTTCAAAAAAACTTTTTATGGTAATTCCTTTTTGGAAAGTTTATGTCCACTATTCTCGTGCATTCAATGGAATCCATCTTGGACCTGAGGCAAGCGGGATATGCGGAGAATCATGTGTTGATTGCCATGGAAACGTCTCTTCCGGTTCTCCCGCCCACAGACGTTATTTTGAAATTCTTGGGCCGTTGTGGCCGCTGCAGTATGAGTGACCATCTGGAAATGAACTGCCCTGGCGTCTGTAGGGCCTGCCAAAATCTGGAAGAAAATGTGCTAAATGTATGCCCATGAAAAATTGCTCTCGTTGCCTTGCTGTGGGCCACTGGGCTGCAAACTGTACTGTGGGGCTAAGATGTCGAAAGTGCAAACAATTGGGCCACTACATGAAATGGTGCTCCCAACGGACTGCAATCTGGAGGCCTAAGGGGAGTCAATCAGTTACGAATCAGGTTTCAGTCCGAAAAATCTGGGTTCCTAAGCAGAAATTGGAAAGTAATATAATTAGTGTTCAGCCTGATACCCCTCAAACTGACATATCCAAGACTGATGATTCTTTCCCCTTGGCTCTGGTTCCCCTAGCTACTGTTACACCGTTATTGCCATCTCTGCCTGACACTGAGGTGGCTGAACCCTTGGTATTGTCTGCTGCACAACCTGAATCCGAATCTCATGCTACCAATGCACTAGTTCCTCCTGCCTCATGTGTCTTGCCAGTGGCCTTTCAACTCTGAGAGGATCACAGGAGATGCTCTTTTCAAGCAGTTTCTCAGCCCTACGGTTTCCTTGGACAACTCTGCTTTCTTCCCATACTGGGAACACTGTGCTATTGCTCTTTCGGTGAGGAAGAAAATGTTGCTGCTTCACAATGACCCCACTGCTGCTGAACAGTTCGACATGCTCACAGTGCATTCAGCTGAACAAACTGCTCCTATAGTGACCTCTTCGCTAATTTCTGTGATAACTAAGAAGACAGGAGGTAATAAGAAGAAAAACACACCTGCTGATACAACTGAGGTGCGTAGGAGCCCCAGGTCGAACAAGTATAATGGTTTCAGACCACCTGTGTTGACTGAATCCAAGATTGCTAAATCCAAAGTCAAGCCGAGGAAAATTCCAAATGCTATGTTGCTGTCTTAGGTTGCTGATGACTTGGAAAAAACTACTCCACCTCCAACCTCGCTTGAAGTAATCCAGACGATCGTTGTTAATCTATGTGGTCTCACTGCAGATGATGTTACCCCCAAGAAGCTCCTAGCTGAGCTACAGGATGACAAATCTAAGGGCTCTGCTTAGTCTATCGATATATTTCTGCAATGAATAATGTGAGACAGTGGTTGATTCTTTGCTGGAACATTCGTGGTCTTAATGCAAAGTCCAAGCAATTAGCACTTTATAATGCCATTTTATCTAGTGGTTGTGCCATTGTGTGCCTTCAAGAAACTAAAAAGTGCCACTTTGATTTGGCTTTCATCAAGTTATGCTGCCCTAAAGGTTTTGATGATTTTGTGTATGTTCCATCTGATGGGGCTTCGGGTGGTTTGATAATTATCTGGAAAAGTGCGCTGTTTTCGGGTATGGTCATGCATTGTACACCGTTTGCCTTATCTGTATACTTCACATCTTTACAATCTGGCCAGTCTTGGACTCTTGTTAACATCTATGGTCCATGTTCTGGAGAAGCACGAGAAACTTATGTTGAGTGGCTATTTGATGTGAATATTCCTGATAATGAGGACTGGATAATAATGGGTGACTTTAATTTCATTAGGTCACCAGAAAATAGAAATAAGCCGGGAGGGAATGTGGGTGACAGGTTCATCTTCAATGATTTTATCCGCAGTCAGAACTTGATTGAACTTCCAATAAAAGGCCTGGCCTATACATGGAGCAATATGCAAGATGATCCTCTCCTGGAGCAGCTAGACTGGTTCTTTACAACAGTGAGTTGGAGTTCTTCCTACCCAGCCACTACTGTTTCTCCTCTTGCCAAACCTACTTCAGATCACACACCTCTGCTAGTGAGCATTCAAACATCCATTCCTGCAAGTAAAATCTTTAGATTTGAGTCTTTTTGGGCGGCTCACCCCCAATTTCTTCAAGTGGTTGCTGCTAGCTGGTCCAAGCCTACCTTTAAGAAGAATAGTGCTGCCAATCTGAATATTAAGTTCAAAAGGTTAAGATACGAGTTGAAACACTGGAGCAAGTCTTTAGCTCGGCTGAAATTGTGTATTGAAAACTCAAATAGAGCTCTTTTGAAATTGATAAGATTGAGAATGCTCGAAGGCTTACGCTCCCAGAGACAAACTTCAGGAAAATATTAAAGGGTCACATCCTCTTGCTGCTGGAAAACCAAAACAAATACCGGAAACAGAGGTGCACGGTTCGTTGGACAAAGTTCGGGGATGAGAACACAAAGTTTTTCCAGTCTGTTGCCACAGATAGATACAGAAAAAATTCAATCCCGAAGATAGTTCTGGCTGATGGTACAGAAGTCTCTTCTCATGAGGATAAAGAAGAGGCTATCTTTCAGGCATAAAAGAGAGGCTTGGCTCAAATCTAAACCCCCCTATGCTCCTTCAACTTGATAACCTGATCCAACCTACTCAAGGGCTGGAAGTTCTGACAGCCCCTTTACAAAGAAAGAAATTGATGATGTTGTTAGAGAAATGCCTTCGGAGAAAGCACCAGGCCCCGATGGATTTACCGGACTTTTTTTGAAAAGATCTTGGGAAATTATCAAGGAAGATATATATCAACTATGTTTTGATTTTTATGATGGGAAATTGGATCTTGAGAGTATTAACATGGGCCATATCACTCTTGTGCCCAAGGTGCCTTCCCCTGCCTCTGTGAATGATTTTCGACCCATAACTCTGCTCAATTGCTGCCTTAAGCTAGTGACCAAGCTCTTAGCCAATAGACTGCAGAAGGTCATTCTAAGATTGTGCACAAAAATCAGTATGGGTTTCTAAAAGGGCGAACCATCCAAGACTGCATTGCTTGGGCTTTTGAATTCTTGCATCAATGTGAACAATCTGGCAAGCCTATTATTTTACTGAATCTTGATTTCGCAAAGGCATTTGACACCATTGACCATAATGCAATGCTGAAAATTATGGAGCAAATGGGCTTTGACAAGAAATGGTTATCTTGGATTAAAATGATCTTTGCCTCTGGTAAATCAGCAGTTCTTCTAAATGGAGTGCCGGAAGACAATTCTTTTGTAGACGAGGTGTCAGACAAGGAGATCCTCTATCTCCCCTTCTATTTGTTCTTGCGGCTGATTTGCTACAGTCGGCCATTAACAAAGCATTTAGAGATCAGATTTTACATGCTCCCTATACTCCTGATCATGGCATGGACTTCCCTGTGGTCCAATATGCAGATGACACTCATTATCCTCCCAGATGCGCATGACCAGATCACAATGCTCACACAGATTCTTGATCAATATGCTGTCTCTACTGGCTTACAGATCAATTATCATAAATCCTCCACGATCCCCATAAATGTTCCAGAAGCTGAGGCTATACACTTAGCAAATTCTATTGGCTGCTCAATTGGAAAAATGCTGTTTACCTATTTGGGTCTGCCACTGGGGACTACAAGGCCTTCGGTTCAAGATCTGATGCCTCTTGTTGACAGGATTGAAAGAAAGATGACTGCCAATTTTTTGATGATGGCATATATTGGGAGAGTTACTGTTATTAATTCTCTCCTCACTTCCATTGCAACTTTCACCATGTGCGCCATTCAGCTGCCCCCAAAATAATTGTCTTGTTTGACAAAATTAGGAGACATTGTCTTTGGAACAAAAAGACAGACGATGGAGTGAAATGCACTTCTCTTATTGCTTGGGACAGTGTTTGTAAACCAAAAGCTAAAGGAGGGATGGGAGTTCTCAATTTGAAAGTTCAGAATCAAGCACTTCTGCTGAAATACCTCCATAAATTCTACAACAAACATGACACCCCCTGGGTTCAATTAGTGTGGCAGACACATTACCACAACAAGATACCACATGCAGTCGAGGCCTGTGGTTCGTTCTGGTGGAGAGATGTCCTCAAGCTGGCACCTATCTTCAGAGGTATTGCCAGTTGCTCGGTTAATGCTAGAAACACAGCATTGTTCTGGAAAGATTTGTGGCAAGATCAGATTCTTAGTGATCAATTCCCTAGAGCGTTCTCTTTCTCCATCCAGCAAGATATCTCAATCCGTGATTTTCTTGGCTCACAGCAGCTCTCCTGCAACTTTGCTCTCCCTGTTTCCCCGGAAGCTATGACTGAGATCCGACATATGCAAACTCTCCTCTCTTCTGTGACAATTTCTGAGAAAATGACAGCTGGTCGTATGCATGGGGAAGTGTGGCCTATACCTCTCATAAATTCTACAAGTTCTGCTTCAGAGATGAGATTGCACATGAAGCCTTTCCTTGGATTTGGAAATCTAAAACCACGGCTAAACTGAAATTCTTCACCTGGTTGCTTCTCTCGGATAGACTGAACACAAAAAATATGCTCAGAAGAAGGCACTATAATGTGACCTCTGACTTTAACTGTATACTCTGTCCACAACCTGTGGAAGAAACAGTTGAGCATCTATTCTTCAAATGTTCCTTCAGTAGATGTTGTTGGACAGCTCTTGGCTTGATGATACCAAATGGCAATAACAGACTGCAGATTGTCTCTTCGGCAAAACTACTCTGGAATAAACCTATGTTCATGGAAGTAATCTCGGTTGCAACATGGAACATTTGGAAGGAGAGAAATGACTTACACTTTAAGGGGATTACGCCAAGCCTCAACTCGTGGAAGGACAGATTCAAATCTGATTTTAGTCTCCTAGTTCATAGAACTAAAGCTGACTTGCACCCCTTTATTTCAGATTTAGCTAGCTCTCTATAAGTTTTGAGTTTTGAGTGCTCTCTGCCTCGATAGCTGTAAATATGTAAAAACAGTTCACTCTCCCCCCCCCCTTTATTTAATGCAAAAGCAGTAGGAGCCTTTCCTACTGTTATAAACCTTCAAAAAAAACATCCGGGGCGTTTCGATTGCTTCGTGTTGGTGAGGGTGGATTTGAATTTGTGGGGTGCACAAAGAAAGTCCTACAAAATTATCATCGTGACATGAGAAGTACTTTCAAGGATTCAGATGCTCAAATGTTCATTGACAACCTCAAGAAGATGAAGGAAATCAATCCAGGGTTCTTCTTTGAGTATGTTCTTGATGATGAAAACCGGCTGACACATGTTTTTTGGGCTGATGTTTTTTGTAGAAAGAACTATGCTTTGTTCGAGAAATGGTCTCTTTCGACTCTACATATAGCACCAACCAGTACAACATGATATTTTGCCCATTCACAGGAGTAAACCACCACATGGGATCTGTTTTTTATGGTGCCACCTTGATAGGTGATGAGAAGATAGAGTCATATAAATGGGTGTTTGAAACATTCTTGAAAGCAATGGATGGGGTAGTGTCACGACCCGTAGTTATAGCACTTTCGAAGGGTAGAAATTAGAATTGTGCATACTTGCATTCATGCATTGGAAATTTGGGATAAATTTCGTGCTTTTGTGAAAAAGAGACAAGAGGTGATCGACACCCGACAAGGTTGTCGAGAGGGTTGAAATAAACTCGAAGCTCATATTTTAAACGACTGAGTAAATGTTTGAATTGGAATTCACAAGGAATTCAAAAACTCTAAATAATACATTCTTATGTATTACTCATCTCATTTCTCAACAAATGAAGTATAAATTCAAATTTGAATAATTTGAATTACAAATGTTGTACAAATGAATCCATAAACTGAATTCATAGACAAAATAAGCAGAAATGGGAATCTTTATTTCTTATCTAAATTCTTTACCACATTACAAAATTCATTACAAGGAATAAATCCCAAAGGTTATACAAAACCTGATAAAATAAAATTACATAAGAATATTTCCTAGAAACTAAACCTAGCTATTTAGTTCTTGATCTTGTAAGACTTGAGGTCTTGGTACCTGCACACAAGCAAAGACAAGAAATGGTTTGTTAGAATTAAAATGTTGCCACCACTAGTTGGTGATGGCATATTGATGTCAGAAAATTGCAGGAACGAGATTAATATGTGATTAATCATGTTCTGATGCTAGAGGGCAAAGGAACCGCAAACAGAAGACAACAGGAGTGATCATCCCAGGATTTCATCATGTATTTCTCATGCAAATAGAACTTAGGCATCAGGGGCAAATGCTTTTGTATGCATACATGACCTGGTGATCTCAGAGTACAAAGGCAACAGCAAGCAAGCAATAGAAGCCCTCCAGCCAGCCAAATCCTTTGGTTGAAAATCAAATGAAAGTTAAAAATCAAAATGCACAAGTCCAAATCATCTTACACAAGTTTGGTATCACAGTTGACACTTACAGTCAACTGGATCCAGTAAATAAACCTGACAAGCCACAGAATTCATTTGAATTCGAAACCAGTAGTAGTTAACTAAAGGAAAAGCCCAAAACCAGTGAACACAGACAATAGGACATCACCAATCCAAGGAAATGAGGTGATCACATGTATCACGCATAGGCACAAACCAGAACCACGTGGAGCACACACCAGTACAACAGAAGCTCACATGGCACACACCTGGTGAACACATGGAGCTGAGGTGGACCGAACATAGCCAAAATGACAAGAACCACCTGAAAAGCAGTCAACAAAGGAGGCAACCGTCTCCAAGTATATTTACTTAAGCCAACCGACCCAAATTAGGGAAACTTGAACCAATAGTGATCCATAGAAGCAGCTTAGTCACCATATACATTTATCTAGGTGTTAAGCCAGCAGATGATTCGCAAACCGACATTAGAACCTATATATACACAAGGAATGGAATGGCAGCAAGCTAATGCACACCCACTCGCATTCCATACACCATTTTCACCACAGCCACTATACCTTTCATCACAAGTAGTGTAGATCACACACTGCAGCACCCACCAGAAGCACAAAACCTTTGATTTCTTAGAAAGCCTCTAGGAACTAGGTCAAGCAGGGAGGAGGAGGAGGCTTACCACAAGAAGTAGGTTGTTCAAAGCCAGAAGACTCTCGCTACTCTCCATACATCATGTTATAGCTGATCATGAGTTCATGATCTTGCTCTGGAAGGTGTTATACTTGGTTAACACCCAACAGAACAGGCTCTCATGCTCTCAAGTGTGAGAGGAGAGGGAATTGGAGTAGGCATCAGTATCCAACAGTGCTTTACACTGTATTTGGATCATCATTTGCATTACAAAGGGACAGGGACAGGGACACACAGTATCTGTTCTTATCAGATTTTATACCAAGAAAAGCTACCAGAAATGCTGGCCACAGCTTTAGCTTGATGAGTAGATACATTGAGCACAGGAAAACATAAAAAGAGGGATATTTTGTGCATGTTTATTCTCAGAAGAGATGTCACACGCAACAGAACACCTGTACATGTTTAAATGCACCACAGAGAGGGAATTGGACAAGCTAAGCATGCATAGCAATTTTTATTGCAAAGCTTTAGAGCTAAAGCTCATCCTTAGCTATTTTTACACAAGTGGGAGCAATTCATGCTCTTACAAAGCTTCAGAGAAGCGTGTGAGGGAAATTCCTCACTTTTGTGTAGAAGAAACCCATAGATCAATCACCACGGCCGTGAAGGTCACAGATGAGAGATCGACACCATTCACTCTAGACGACATAATTGTGAAACTGAAGAATAACTTCAGTAGATAGTGCACATAAACGAAAAGGCCATCTAGTTATTAGTCAAGGATCGAATCCTCAAGTCCAAGCCCATTAGCTCAGTGAAGTAAGCCTAGCACAGCAAGAACAACATCTAATTAATCCTATAGCTAAGAACCCTAAAAATTACAGTAAAAGAGCTCGGATTCGAGCTGTAGAAAGGGAGTAGAGAGAGGAGGTTCTTACCTCGAGTCCAGGGCAATAGCTCCAGAGACGACAGGGCAGTGCCTGTGCAACTCTGGAGGGTACCACTAGAGCACGACGAACACGAGCACAACACCGAAGCGACCATGACGGCTCGAGCAGTGGTAGCTCACAGCCAAGCCACCCATGGACTACTCGCAGTATTATGCTAGGAGCACCCAGGAGGCGAGCACGCCGGAGTAGAGCACCAGAGCACGGCGGAGCCATCGATCGACGCCGCACACCGAAACCCTAGATGGGGATTAGGGTTGCGCACGACCGTAAGAGAGAGGGGAAAACAGGTCGTAGTGGAAAGGAAGGAAGAGCTCGACGAGGCGCGTCGAATGCGTCCAACGACGGCGGCCAAGACGGCCGGAGCCAGCCGGAGGAGCGAGGCGACGGCGATTTCGGTCACGAGAACGAGCACGCGAGCGAGCGAGAGAGAGACAGGGAGAGAGAGAGCGGGTCGGTTTGACCGACCGAACCGGGTTTTAGACCGGGTTTGATTCAATCAGTTTGACCAGGGCAAAAGGGTAATTTGACCAACAAATTAATTCAAACTTCAATGAATTTTAACCCAAGTTCTAAAGGAACAAAAATCAGCTAAAAATATCTCACACACTCTATAAATTATGATGAATTTTTGTAAGTTTTATTGTGAATTTACACAAGTTTTGAGTGGATGAAAAATTCAAAGATCCTTAAGTGAATATGATTTGAAAATCTTTTTCATAACTATTTTCCCAAGGAATAATAAGATGGGAAAATAATTGTTTCAGTTCAATTAAAGTTGAACTATTTAAAATTTGACCACGTTCAATTCTTATTCCTCATGTAAATTGTTGTAAAACAATTCTTGAAATTAAACAGAGTAATTAAAAACCCTAAAAAGGGAGGGACAAGTAAAAATCATAAAGCATTGCGTATATGCATAATAGCATCATTTGGATCTTTAAACATTGTCTTATAAAGATAATGATGCTGATTTCAGAACACGAGATTCGCGAGTCACCAGAGACTTTAGACTGCACTTCTTGTCAGTCTCTAGGCAAGTTCATTCTTGCATGTCCGTTGATTTAATTCCTGGATAAAAACTATTTTTGAAAACTATAATATTCTTCCCTATCATTAATATGCATTGGAAGAAAGGTTTTATGGAATAAAAGGGGTTGCTCATGGTTGGCGGTGAAACCACGGATTGATGTTGTGGTGGAGGTTTCATCGTACTGGGGAGCAATTCTTTAGGACTTAATAACAAATGTTCCGCGGCTTGTCCAGCGCCGTAATTACGTGTCAACCAAGAGTTCTGAAATGGGCGGAGGAGGCATAAGTTACTTCTTCCTTCCGCATGTCCTCGGATGACCTACCGGGTCTGTCACCGAAGTTTGCATAATGTGCTGCTTTGGTGAAGTGGGTTTGTTGGTACCAGTTTAAAGCCAGCCCCACTCGAGAGTGGTGATCGGTAGAGTATCTTGGGTGGGGTGGATAGACGATCTAGGGCCCGTCGACTTGGTCAAGGATACTGTGCTGTTCACGCTTAGGGTGGACATGTGGATGAAGGGGGGTCGAAGAAGAACTCGGAATGTCTTGAGAACCCCATCCGGACCAAACACACCAAGGAAGTGTGTAGAGAGATGCATGGATGGGCCTACTCTTGGGAAAAGTGACACACCTCTACAGAGTGTAAAAATATTAATAGCAGCTATTCCCGTGTTCCGGAAGGAACTACGATCGTGGCGGGAAAGGAGTCTTAATTTGACTCTCAAACCCATGAGGCGAGGAACATAGATTTCATGAGGATAAAATCCACCTTTTTCTAAAAACTTGCATCGACGTCTACGCTCTTTAGAGTCAAGACGGTGGAAATGCATGAAGGAAATCTCGCATCTTTTACGAACTTGCTGAGTAACGCTCGCTACTCAACCTTCCCGTTGACCCCATGTTTAGATTGTGAGATGCTGGAAGCTGGAGAAGGAGACCACATCTACGAAGACATAGAAGTTTACTACGAGGCACCGGACTTAACGGGAGGAGTTGAAGGAGTACGACTACGTCATCGCGTACGGAGCCAGACCTGAAAGAAGAGGAACTGAAGACTAGTCTAGAGAAAGAGTCTAGAGATAGACAGGCCTAGAAAAACAACCATAGGTCTATTGGGTTGTTTGACTAAGATGGTTCTTAGTCTAGTTTAATAGTTTTGCTCATCAACTTTCCAAGGTTGACTTTAGCAACGTTTAAACTTTAAACTTCCTCAAACCGACTGAGGAGGAAGTCAAGTTTGATGTTCATTCTGGCTTGCAATATGTAGTATGGAATAAAGTGTGAAGTTGGACCCAACAATGTTTCAGTTGTACTACTCTGAGGGACGTGGATATTTTCGGATAAGGACATCCGTGGGTGTTATGTCAAAGACTTGTGCACTACAACATGCAGTGGTGTACTCTATCGGTCGCCACAGGTAGCACCAAGATTATAGTAACCGATGAAGACAAAGCATGAAGATTTCAATTGAACAAATATTGCTGACACTATCCATAGGTTTATGCATGTGGCACATAATGAGAAAGCTTCCAGAAAAGGTTGGCCCTCCACTTAGAGAGGATGATCATTTCTACATACAATTAACTCTCTTGTGTATGGGGTTCTGAAAACCCAGCTGAAACTTGAAGCAAAATGTCTTCCATGATTTCTGAATTTGGTCTCGGGGACAACACATGGTTTTCCAAGAGATATGAAATTCGTGAATCATGGATACCAGCCTACTTCAGAGGTGTATTCTGGGTGAGATTCTAAGAACCATTTCAAGTCAAGGTCAGGGAGTGCAAACTCGTTTTTCAACCACTTTATTGGTGTACAAACATGCTTTGGTGAGTTTTGATTAGGATTGGTATAGCCCTAGAAGAACAGCGTCAATGAACTTAAGGCTGACCATGATCCCTCAATCTACGCCTCCATTGATTACATCCTGGAGGATCGAGAAGCATGCAAGTCTCTGTTCACACATGAGGTTTTCAAATCTTTTCAAAAGGGTGCGAGCTGCTAGAGATTATTGCTTGATTGAACATTTTATCACAAGATGGTGATCTGAAAACCACGTTATAGTGTGACCGTTCGTCCAAGTCCTCGAGAAGTTCAATTCAGCACAACATCCATGACTGCTCACTCTGCTCCTGATGTTATTTTGAGACACGCAGAATTGTCTGCTCCTACACCGTCGCGTGGGGGAAAGCATCGGTCTCCGTCGCGTCGCGTCGGGCTAGGTCGCCGTCGCCGCGTGGGCGTCGCCGTGGCGCCGGGACAACGCAGCAACCGCCACCAGGTCGATGTCGCGCGGGGCAAGCACCGGTCTCCGAGTCATCCCCGCATGGAGCCAAGCCAGAGGCTCGCCGTCGCATCAGAGAAGAACCGCAACCTCGCGCGTCATGGTGGCTCTAGGTTATAGTGCCAGAAACAATTGCTTGTACGTCACACGTCAGTTGGGAACCCCAAAGGAAGGTATGATGAGTGCTGCAGTAAGTTTTCCCTCAGTATGAAACCAAGGTTTAATCGGACCAGTAGGAAAACGAGGTTTGCTTCGAAGTGTTGGTGGAGGAGTGTAGTGCGGCGCAACACCAGGGATTCCGGTGCCAACGTGGAACCTGCACACACAATCAAACTACTTTGCCCCAACTTAACAGTGAGGTTGTCAATCTCACCGGCTTGCTGAAAACAAAGGGTTAAACGTATCGAATGGAAATGATGTTTGTTTGCATAAAACAGTAGAGAACAATGATTGCAGTAGATTGTATTTCAGATGTAAAAGAATGGACCGGGGTCCACAGTTCACTAGTGGTGTCTCTCCAATAAGATAACTAACATGCTGGGTAAACAAATTACAGCTGGGCAATTGACAATTGATAAGTGCATATAACATGCATGTGTGAGCTGTGGTGTCTACTATGAGATTCATTTGGGCATTACGACAAAGTACATAGACCGCTATCCAGCATGCATCTATGCCTAAATAGTCCACTTTCCGGTTAACATCCGTACCCCTTCCAGTATTAAGTTGCAAGCAACAGACAATTGCATTAAGTAATGTGCGTAATGTAAACAATACATTCATCCTTGAATAAAGCATTGCTGTTTTACCCCTAGTGGCAACAACACATCTACAACCTTAGAACTTGCTGTCACTATCCCAGGTTAAATAGAGGTTGAACCCAACTATCATGCATAAATACCCCTCTTGGAGTTACAAGTATTCACGTGGCCAAGGCTTCAACAAGTAACGGAGAGCATGCAAGATCACAAATGACATAGACATGATAATATAATATTCAGCTCCACATAGGTATCAATATAAGTCAGATCCCAGCAAACACAACATGTAGCATTACAATAAGATGATCTTGATCATGATAGGCAGCTCACAAGATCTAAACATGATGGCACAAGTGGAGAAGACAACCATCTAGCTACTGCTATGGACCCATAGTCCAAGGATGAACTACTCACGCATCACTCCGGAGGCGGGCATGGCGATGTAGAGCCCTCCGGTGATGATTCCCCTCTCCGGCAGGGTGCCGGGAAGAGCTTCAGAACCCCCCGAGTTAGGGTTGACGACGGCGGCGGCAGCGAATATGTTCTGGATGAAAGGCTCGGTGTTTTAGGGTTTTCGCGTCTCGGGGAATAAATAGGCGAAGGGGCGATGTCGGCGGACCCCCGAGGGGCCCAAACCACCCCAGGCGGCTGTGGGCCAGCCGCGCCAGGTGGTTTGGCCACCTCGTGGCTCATCTTCGTCTCTCCTTCGGACTCCGTGTACGTGCTGGAAAAATAGGGACTGGCCTTTTGTTTCGTGCAATTCCGAGAATATTTCCAGAAGTAACTTTCTGAAACCAAAAACAGCAGAAAACAGGGAACTGGCACTGTGGCATCTTGTTAATAGGTTAGTCCCAGAAAATGCATAAAAGTGATACGAAGTGTATATAAAACATGTAGCAAATGGTATAATATAAGCATGGAACAGCAGAAATTATGGATACGTTGGAGACGTATCAAGCATCCCCAAGCTTAGTTCTACTCGTCCTCGAGTAGGTAAAACGATAACAACAAATAATTTCTGAGGAGACATGCTTTCACACAATCTTGATCAATATATTGCAAGGCTCATGTCATGAATGAAGTGACTCAAAGCAATGATCTATAGTTTGCTAACAAATAGATAAAGAGTAAACAATGAATCATATAAGCAAAAACTTTTCATGAATAGTACTTTCAAGACAAGCATCAAAAAGTTTTGCATAAGAGGTAACTCATAAAGCAATAGATTCAAAGTAAAAGGCATTGAAGCAACACAAAGGATGATTAAGTTTCAGCATTGCTTTCAACTTGTAACATGTATATCTCATGGATAGTTGTCAACATAAAGCAATATAACAAGTGCAATAAGTAAATATGTAAGAATCAATGCACACAAAGTTGACACAAGTGTTTGCTTCTAAGATAGAAAGGAGTAGGTAAACTGACTCAACATAAAGTAAAAGATAGGCCCTTCGCAGAGGGAAGCAGGGATTAAATCATGTGCTAGAGCTTTTTAAGTTTTCGAAAGCATATAGAGAGCACAAAATAAGTATTTGAGAGGTGTTTGTTGTTGTCAACGAATGGTAGTGGGCACTCTAACCCCCTTGTCAACCAGACTTTCAAAGAGCGGCTCCCATGAAGGACGTTATCTCTACCAGCAAGGTAGATCATCCCTCTTCTCTTTTGTTTACACATGTATTTTAGTTTCTTTATAGATGACACTCCTCCCAACCTTTTGCTTACACAAGCCATGGCTAACCGAATCCTCGGGTGCCTTCCAACATTCACATACCATGGAGGAGTGTCTATTGCAAAATTAAGTTGCTTACTGATAAATCAGGGCAAAACATGTGAAGAGAATTATTAATGAAAGTTGTAATTAATTGGGGCTGGGCACCCCGTTGCCAGCTCTTTTTGCAAATTATTGGATAAGCGGATGTATATGCCACTAGTCCAGGTGAAAGTCTGTCAGAAGTAAATGACAAGATTGAAAGATAAAACACCACATACTTCCTCATGAGCTATAAAACATTGACACAAATAAGGAGTAATAAAGTTTTGAATAGTTTAAAGGTAGCACATGAAATATTTACTTGGAATGGCAGGAAATACCACATAGTAGGTAGGTATGGTGGACACAAATGGCATGGGTTTTGGCTCAAGTTTTGGATGCACGAGAAGCATTCCCTCTCAGTACAGAGTTTAGGCTAGCAAGGTTGTTTGAAGCAAACACAAGTATAAACCGGTACAGCAAGAATCACATAAAAACATATTGCAAGTATTATAAGACTCTACACTGTCTTCCTTGTTGCTCAAACATTTTACCAGAAAATATCTAGACCTTAGAGAGAACAAATATGCATCCCAAGTCTCAACAAGCTCTACGGTAGTTCTCCACTACTAGGCTTTAACTACATGATGCAAGAGCTTAAACATGATCTACTTGAGAGCTCAAAACAATTGCAAAGCATCAAATCAAAACAAGACAATGATCTACAAGAATGCATATGTCTTTTCCAATACCAACTACTACATGTAGCATTTTCTTTCTTCCAAACAAACACCAATAATTTATTTAAACATAAACTCTCCAAATGATAATATAATGCAGCAAGAGAGTATTTATAAACAAGTGCTAACAGCTCGAAGAGATGCATGAAAAACAGGAGCTAAAAGCACTGCAGTAGCTAGTTAAGAATACTCAACAAATATAAGTGAAGAACATGAGTATTCACATGAAAAAGCGGAGCGTGTCTCTCTCCCACACAAGGATTGCTAGGATCCGAATTTATTCAAACAAAAACAAAAATAAAAACACACAGACGCTCCAAGTAAAGCGCATAAGATGTGAAAGAATTAAAATATAGTTTCACTAGAGATGACCTGATAAGTTTGTTGATGAAGAAGGGGATGCCTTGGGCATCCCCAAGCTTAGACGCTTGAGTCTCTCTGAATATGGTTGGGATGAACCACGGGGGCATCCCCAAGCTTAGGCTTTTCACTCTTCTTGATCACATAATATCACCCTTCTCGCTTGATCCTTGAAAACTTCCTTCACACCAAACTCAAGACAGTTCTCATTAGAGGGTTAGTGCATAATCAAAAATTCTCATATTCTGTAATGATACAATCAATCCCAAAGCTTCTGGACATTAGCTACAGCCACCAATGCTTTGTGGAGCAAAGAAATCCACACAAACACAGTAAAAGAGCGAATGCAAAACAAAAGGCAGAATCTGTCAAAAACAGAACAGTCTGGAATGACGAATTTTTTCGAGGCACTTAAGTTGCTCAGATGGATCTGGCCTAAAATAATGAAAGTTGCGTACATATCTCAGGAATATGCGTGATTTTTCAGAATTTTTTGAATTTTCTACAGGGAGATAAGCTCAAATCCGTGACAGCTAAAAATCTGTCACTGCGCAGAAATCCAAATCTTGCATCAACTTTCAATATAGAACTTTACTTGGCACAACATTGCGATAAAATAAAGATACAAAGGAGTTGCTACAGAAGTAACAAAACTCCTTGACTCAAAGAAAACAAAAATAACAGCAAATAAAAACGATGGGTTGTCTCCCATAAGCGCTTTTCTTTAACGCCTTTCAGCTAGGCGCAGAAAGTGAAAATCAAGTGTTGTCAAGTGGAGGAGCATTGACATCAATACCAAGGGCCATGTGCCTACCTCTCTTACCCTTAGACTTACTCTTTGGTTTGGGGAATACATGGCCGCACCTTGGTGTGGAGGTAAGATTCAGAGTGCCTTTTCCCACATCTATGGTTGCTCCCATTAATTTGAGCAGAGATCTTCCAAGTGTAATTTGTCCTGTCCCTGCACATTCAATAACAAGATAATCAGTGGACACCGTTCTCCCAAGAAAGGTTGTAAACACACCCTCAGCTATCCCCTCGGGAAATATAACAGAGTTATCAGTAAGAGTTATTCCTTCTCCTCCTTCAGCAAGTCCCCAAAGATTCAAAGTTTCATAAATGCTTTTAGGCATAAGGCAAAACTCAGACATAATATCACAACGAGCATAAAAGGTTTCACCACAAATAGCAACCTTTACCGTAGGGACCCACATCGAAGGTTCAAAATTTGTTGGAACATAGTCAAAATATTCCCGAATTTGATTATAGCCATCCTTTAAACAAGATATATGTGTCTCAAGAGTGTTTAATCTAGCATGGATGCTAACAAGGGCCGAATCAAATTTATTAGTTGAGCTAGAAGTTGCAATCAACTTTTTTATGGCATTAAAAGCTTGGTCCCCATCACAGTGAAGGAAATCTCCTCCCACAATAGCATCTAAAGCATATCTATAACAAAGGGCTAGACCAAAGTAGAAGCTAGTGAGAAGCAAACTTAAAGTCATTTTAGGATCAGTTTTACCAAAGGAATCATTAATTCTAGACCAAGCTTCTTTAAAATTCTCCTCACTCCCTTGTTTAAAAGTGAAGATCAATTCCTCAGGTGACATAGCAACAGGCATGGAACAAGACATGATGGTGACAAGAGACAAAACAAAACCGAAATAAACAAGTAACTAATTTTTTTGTGTTTTTGATAAAGAGAGCAAACAAACTAAATAAAAATAAACTAAGCAAGACAAATAACAAAGTAAAGAGATTGGGTGTGAGAGACTCCCCTTGCAGAAGCAATTCGTTTTCCCCGGCAACGGCGCCAGAAAACGTGTTGGTGGCTCTAGGTTAATAGTGCCAGAAACAATGCTTGTACGTCACACGTCAGTTGGGAACCCCAAGAGGAAGGTATGATGAGTGCAGCAGTAAGTTTTCCCTCAGTATGAAACCAAGGTTTAATCGACCAGTAGGAAAACGAGGTTTGCTTCGAAGGTGTTGGTGAAGGAGTGTAGTGCGGCGCAACACCAGGGATTCCGGTGCCAACGTGGAACCTGCACAACACAATCAAATTACTTTGCCCCAACTTAACAGTGAGGTTGTCAATCTCACCGGCTTGCTGAAAACAAAGGGTTAAACGTATCGAATGGAAATGATGTTTGTTTGCATAAAACAGTAGAGAACAATGATTGCAGTAGATTGTATTTCAGATGTAAAAGAATGGACCGGGGTCCACAGTTCACTAGTGGTGTCTCTCCAATAAGATAACTAACATGCTGGGTAAACAAATTACAGCTGGGCAATTGACAATTGATAAGTGCATATAACATGCATGTGTGAGCTGTGGTGTCTACTATGAGATTCATTTGGGCATTACGACAAAGTACATAGACCGCTATCCAGCATGCATCTATGCCTAAATAGTCCACTTTCCGGTTAACATCCGTACCCCTTCCAGTATTAAGTTGCAAGCAACAGACAATTGCATTAAGTAATGTGCGTAATGTAAACAATACATTCATCCTTGAATAAAGCATTGCTGTTTTACCCCTAGTGGCAACAACACATCTACAACCTTAGAACTTGCTGTCACTATCCCAGGTTAAATAGAGGTTGAACCCAACTATCATGCATAAATACCCCCTCTTGGAGTTACAAGTATTCACGTGGCCAAGGCTTCAACAAGTAACGGAGAGCATGCAAGATCACAAATGACATAGACATGATAATATAATATTCAGCTCCACATAGGTATCAATATAAGTCAGATCCCAGCAAACACAACATGTAGCATTACAATAAGATGATCTTGATCATGATAGGCAGCTCACAAGATCTAAACATGATGGCACAAGTGGAGAAGACAACCATCTAGCTACTGCTATGGACCCATAGTCCAAGGATGAACTACTCACGCATCACTCCGGAGGCGGGCATGGCGATGTAGAGCCCTCCGGTGATGATTCCCCTCTCCGGCAGGGTGCCGGGAAGAGCTTCAGAACCCCCCGAGTTAGGGTTGACGACGGCGGCGGCAGCGAATATGTTCTGGATGAAAGGCTCGGTTTTTAGGGTTTTCGCGTCTCGGGGAATAAATAGGCGAAGGGGCGATGTCGGCGGACCCCCGAGGGGCCCAAACCACCAGGCGCGGCTGGGCCCAGCCGCGCCTGGTGGTTTGGCCACCTCGTGGCTCTCTTCGTCTCTCCTTCGGACTCCGTGTACGTGCTGGAAAAATAGGGACTGGCCTTTTGTTTCGTGCAATTCCGAGAATATTTCCAGAAGTAACTTTCTGAAACCAAAAACAGCAGAAAACAGGGAACTGGCACTGTGGCATCTTGTTAATAGGTTAGTCCCAGAAAATGCATAAAAGTGATACGAAGTGTATATAAAACATGTAGCAAATGGTATAATATAAGCATGGAACAGCAGAAATTATGGATACGTTGGAGACGTATCACGTCACAATTCTCCATCGGGGCACCAGGATGGTCCTGGCAGAATCAGATTGGAAACGATGAGTCAAACATATCCATCGTGTGTTGTTTTGGCTGAAGCTTTTACAAGGAAAAGCTTAAGTGGAGGGGGTTATTAGGAAAAGTGTGTTTAAGTCGCTAGTGGGTTTCCCACGTTTGGTCTAGTTCGTCTGATGTCCATCCGACGGTAGGAAAGGAAGTTTTCAGGTTTTCACCGAATCAGAATTTTCACTGGATACTTCGCCCATATAAAATAGGTAAGTTTGGGAGCCAAACCAGTACAAGGGGCGGCCGCAATTTAACCGAATACAAGGAGAAATGAACAGTGCTGCTCCAAACCCATGAAGCTTACAACTGGAGGTAAAAGAAAATGATAACAGTTAAGCTAAACTGCAGTAAGATGTTGTCGAAAAGCCAAAAAGTTAGCAGTGATGTTTAGGAAGCCAGGAGTCTCGTGAAGCATAAGATGAAGCACATAGAAGGAATAAAGTGGGCCGGCTCGTTACTGCGAGAGGGGTACGCGAAGCGTCCATAGAAATCACTAAGAGCGATGAATAGAATTTCCGGTCCCTTGCGGTTGCGTCGACACCATCCATTCAATTTTTTTTGTTTTGTTCTTGTATAATGGTTATTGTATTTACTTTCGATTTTATTATTATTATTTTGCCTCCCCGTCATAAATTTTAATGATTTTAATTTTAGGATTAAACATTATCTTAAAAATATGATCTCACGCATTATCCTCCTACCAGCTCGTCAGTTCACAATGTTTTTGGAATATAGACAATACAAGGGGAACTAACATAAAAACACATTGAAGAAGTAGTAAAGTTGGTATCATTTTTAGGTGGGCATTGAAAACTATTGTTATTTTGGATGCTCCGTTTACACTAGTGGAAAACGGGCCTTTAGTCCCGGTTCTAGAGGGCCTTTAGTCCCAGTTTGCCAACCGGGACTAGCAAATCGGGACTAAAGGCCCCCCCTCCCCTTAGTCCTGGTTGACCACGAACCGGGACTAAAGGTCCCCCACGTGGGCGGAGTCGTGTGCGGGCGGGATTTTTTTAATTTTATTTTCAATTCTATTTTCAATTATTCTCAATTCTAGTCTTAATTCTATTCCTAATTCTATGCTGAAATTTCTCACTTAGCCACACTTAATAACTAGTTATACACTTCATCTCAGGTCAAAGTACTTACCCTGGTCAAACTTCCCATTCGGTCACCCATCGTCCCGCCCGAGCACGCTTAACTTTTGAGTTCCTTCCAAATTAGCTTCCAAATGAGAAGTTATAACTTACTGATAACAGTATCCTATCAATCATATTAACCCCTGAGTCATGATGTTACACTTTTTTATTGTTTAAATTTTCAAAATTTATTTGAATAAATACAATGATTATGTAATATATTTTTGAATAAATAACAATGATTATGTAATATTTTTTTAAATAAGTAACACTGATTATGTAATAATATTTAATATGGAACAATTCATATCTTTAAATCGTAAATCAAAATTTGACAAATAAAATGTCTAAATTGATTAGAAAAATGAGAGGAATTCAAATATGCCATCCATATCATCTTTTGCATCACAGAAACATCGATAATTCATATCTTTAAATCGTAAATCGAAATTTGACAAATAAAATATCTAATTTGATTAGAAAAATTAGAGGAATTCTAGTTTTAGAAAGTTTGACCTCTTTCGATGAATAGTCATGGTGGCCATTTTGACTGTTTTTTGAAAAAAATCAAATAAAGTGAAAAAACCTCAAAAAAAGATATCCTCTGGCATGGAGTCCTTTTATGTGTACTAGTTGCTATGAAAAATGATAAACTTGATTTTTGACAAATTGTTCAAAAACAATTTCACAAAAATGTCTATCATGTATAAAATTCTTTAAGTTTCAAGCCAAATGACCAAGTTATGGCAATTCCCACTGCATAGTTTGTGATAAAGTTCTCATATTCGACAAATAGGTGTATCTTGGTATAGGAAGCAATGGTTCCGAAGGGATTTTTCAAATTATTTTTATAAATATCATTTTCCTTTTTCTAAGTGTCAAAAATGAATTTTTTTATGAACCAAGTACAAAATATAAGTTGCAAAATGGCACCCATCTAATTCTCACAAAGAGTAGTCCACATTTGATGGATAATACCCAAGTATTAGGAATTTTTTGATTTCTATCTAATTTCGCCTAGTTAAATGAGTTTATGCTGATTTTTCGAAAGTAATCCAAATTTGAGCTACAAGTGTTTGATAGTTTGGTCTGAATTTTTTTAAAAAATCATTTTAAGATAAAAAAAACTAGTGGTTATATCATAGAAACATCAATAGTTTTAGAAAATTTGATCTCTTTCGATGAATAGTCATGGTGGCCATTTTGATAGTTTTTTGAAAAAAATCAAATAAAGTGAAAAAACCTCAAAAAAGATATCCTCTGGCATGGAGTCCTTTTATGTGTACTAGTTGCTATGAAAAATGATAAACTTGATTTTTGACAAATTGTTCAAAAAAACTTCACAAAAAGATCTATCATGTATAAACATCTATAAGTTTCAAGCCAAATGGCCAAGTTATGGCAATTCCCACGGCATAGTTTGTGATAAAGTTCTCATATTCGACAAATATGTGTACCTTGGTATAGGAAGCAATGGTTCCGAAGGGATTTTTCAAATTATTTTTATAAATATCATTTTCCTTTTTCTAAGTGGCAAAACTGACTTTTTTTTATGAACCAAGTACAAACTATAAGTTGCAAAATGGCACCCATCTAATTCTCACAAAGAGTAGTCCACATTTGATGGATAATACCCAAGTATTAGGAATTTTCTTGATTTCTATCTAATTTCGCCTAGTTAAATGAGTTTATGCTGATTTTCCGAAAATAATCTAAATTTGAACTACAAGTGTTTGATAGTTTGGTCTGAATTTTTTTTAAAAAATAATTTTAAGATACGACTAAAAAGGGTATTACCAACCGGGACTAAAGGTCCCCTACGACTAAAGGTCAAACTTCCCATTCGGTCACTAAAAAGGATAATACCTCTGTGGCTGCCTGCCGCAACCCTTTAGTCCCGGTTGGTATTACCAACCGGGACTAAAGGTCCCCTACGAACCGGGACTAAAGCTGGCCGGCGCCCTGGCCGTTCGAACCGGGACTAATGGTCCTATTAGTCCCGGTTCCAATAATGGCCGGGACAAAAGGGTCGAACGGAAGGCCCTTTTTCTACTAGTGTTAAGACATTGATTTTTATTTTTATTGCAAGAAGAAAAGCACACCTCTTCTCCAAGACTGCCTATGCTTGTATGTGTCCACCATCTCGAGACGAGAGTTGCGCATGTCACTTCGGGAGGTTCCCATGGTGTTCTAATCACTATACGGGGCACCTCTTATTAGGTTTTACATAAAAAGTTGTATAAAGTTCACCAAGAACTTCTCTTAAAGAGGAAGTTATATCTATACCACGACCCAAACCAGCATTCGGTGCCAGACGGCCTCTTTTCCTTTCATTTATTTGGTACATCTAGTTTTTACGATGCTAGTGAAAAATGTTATGATAGAAATCAAGGAATAGTGTTTGTGCAGTATACAAAGACACCTTATGGTATTTTTTGAAAGAAGTCAAAAGACTTGTATTTTTCGTTAATTAGAAGATTTTTTTAGGTTTAGGGACAGATGTCTAGGAAACTTCCAAGGATTTTAACAAAAACCTACTCTTAGGTGTTACATTGCTCAAAAAAATCGCCTCGACGATGCTCCAAATTCTTGCTTCATCTTTGATCTTGGCGATGATCTTATTTGAGGGACTGGCATGGTGTCAAAAGACTCCAATGTTACGCTACTTTGAAATTTTCCACAATAACTATTTTTTCTCTCTTTTCCCTTCTTCCAAGCTAATTTTGACCACCAATATTTAACGCTTGCGTCATCTCGTGGTAAAATTTTCATGTCTACTAAAACAAAACGTGTGTTGCAATAGAAAAGAATGTTGAGGTATTTCAAAGAGTTGCCCATTTATTTCATAACCACATACCTCAAACAAGTGTAGTGTGGACGTCTCTCGTGAAAAATTAAAATATTTACGGGTCTCAGAATATTTGTCAAGGGATTGCAAGAGAGAAAAGTAGAATGTATAAAGCGTTTTTTAATATAAATTAACATGAAAACAGTAAAATAAAGAAATAAAATGGGAATCATGAAGTAAATAAACAAATCAAAAATTACAAAGTAAAGTATCTTTATCCATATTAATTATGGATAAATCGAATGTATCTTTAGCACTAATTAGGATGACTCCAACAAGACGACGCATCGAGTCCGCGCGCCTCCGTTCCTGTCCGCGGGGGCCAAAAACACGGCCCAACGGGTCGACGCAAACGGACCGCGGTCCGTTTTTTGGTCCGCCGCGACGCATTCCTGGCCCAAATTTGGGCCACCGATGCGTCGGCCCGGACGCTCGCGGAGCGCTCCTGCGTCCTCCCCGTGTCCGCCCTGGCCCTACGTGTCATTGACCCCAACGGCTGGAGCGGCCACCTACCCGCAATAACTGTGGGCGGTGGAGCTATTTAAATGGCACCGGCCGGCCAAACCCTAGAGCACAAACCCTAGCTCTCCTCCCCCAGCCACGGCGGCCACCACCTCCAACCACAGATCCACGCGCCGGAATGGCTGGAGAGCCGGCGCCGCATCATCTGCTGGACCAGGCGGAGCGCGCGCGGCAAAGGGCGCGCGGGCGTCGGATGCCGACCAGCCCGGCATGGCCCGGCATGATCCAGCACCCCGACGAGACAAGGGCGGCGGAGGCCGCGTACTTCGACTGCATCGACAACGACGAAGAAGAGTACGGGTACGCCGCCGGAGTCGCGGCGGTCGCGGCGGGCACCGCGCCGCCCGAGCCCGAGCCTCCCATCGGCGTGGGCGGCTGTGTCCCCAGCACCGAGGACGAGGCGGTGCAGGCAGCCCACATGTAGCTGAACGCGCAGAGGGCGGCCGCGTTCATGTCTGCAGCGCGCGCCTGCGCCGACGCGGCGGTGGAGGCCGAGTTTGCGAACTCGCGCAGAGCAATCGAGACCGCTGCGCGGGCGGCGCGCCGCAAACGGCACCGCGAGGCCAAGGCGGCCGAGGCGGCCGCGGCCGCCGACGTGGCCGACAATGGAGCAGTTATCGACTGATCTAAGTGGTGCGGTACCCCCGCCGGCATGGCCGCCTATGTGCGGCTCATTTTCCACTAATACCGGCGCCTGCTACGTGTTTCGTAGCTACAAAATGATCAAAGAAGATGAGTCAGCCAGTCCTGGGCTAGCCATGGCCACGATGAAGGAAGAGCCAGCAAGTCCGTTGCAGAACGGGCATGCTGCGTGACGTTCCTCAAGGCCGGAGCCCCTCTTTGATCTTCCCCCTTGTCGGCCGGTGGTCGGTTATTAATTTTCCTCAAGTTTAGGTTTAGAATTTAGGGTTTAATGTTAGGAGGAATTCCTAGATTTACTATGTAATTTCAGTTTATAAAAATGTAATTTTACTATTAAAAAAAAAGTTTGGAAAAAAAAAGTGGCAAGCGGACTCAATGCATCGGCCCCGTTGGACGCAGTGGCCAAAAAGGGGCGGACCTGGACCGGACGCACATCCTTTTGGCGACGCAAACGGACCAAACACACGTCCGTTTGCATCGCCCGGTTAGAATCATCCTTATGTCCAAATATATCCGATTCAGGATTCAGCGACAAATTGGAAGAGCAAAAAATAGGCAGGCGCCGTCGGGGGCAGACAGGTGGGCCCGTGAGCTACTAATTAACTGCAGGCCCACGCGCGCACGCCGGTCTACGGAGGCCAGTATTTCAGCTGCTCTGCGCACAGACTGACAGACAGTGGAGGCGAAAAGGCCGCCGAGCAAATCGCCCATCCTCCTCTCTCACTCGGCAGTCCCCTCCTCGCTGGTTACCTCGCAGGTCGCAGCCTCCCGAACCCCCGTTTCCCGATTCGTTCGTTGGTAAGTTTCCACTTGCAGCTCCTAAGTTCTGGTGGATCCGCCAGCTACTTAATTTCGCAAGTAAAATGTTCATTTTTCTGCCAAAAAATGGCTGGCAGGGGCTTGATCTGTGGTTTGTAGGGGGGCAGAGATCCTAGTGTGTAGATCCGAGGCGTTGCGGGCATGAAATTGGTGGAATCCCTTCTGCATTCTGCCGATAGTTTCTGTGTTTGTGTTTTCTCGAACAGAGATTGTCTGTTTCTTACTGTAGAATCACATGTACTGCTCTCCTGCAGTTAAATACTAGTGTCGGTGGGAGTTTGCTTACGCCAGATTTGCCGCCCAAAACAAGGTTTTCAATCTTCATTCTAGGTCTGCAGGGGGATGCAGTTAGCGCTCTTAGAGCATCTCTAGCAGTACCCGCAAAACGCGAACCCGCAAAAGAGTTTTAAGGGTCGGGGAACGCGAGTTTTTTGGCTAGAAACGAGGCGCGGCGGAGCAGAAACCGCAAAGCCGGTTTTGCGGTTCTGCTTTGCGGTTTCTGCTCCGCCGCGCCGCGTTCAGAAACTGCATATGCAAAACATGAATTAGGCATGAATGTCGTAGTATGCCAAATTGCTTACAAATTCGACATTAATATAGCAAATAATAAAGTTCCTTGAATCTAAAGACGGCAATTAACATAGTTTTCCATCCGTGTGACCAAAAAATTGCTTCCAAAACACCATGGGCATCATCGAAAGGCCCTACACCGTGCTAGCACCTCCACCACCGCCGGCACCTCCACCATCACCTCCACCACCGCTAGCTTTTAGCATCGCTTGTTTCCTTCGATGCAATATCTCCTTCCTTGCGATGTCATGCCACTCCAAGGTGACTTCATCTGAACCGACCCAAGGGCGTCCATGAAAGCTTGCGTGCTGCAATTTGGAAGAACAATTTCGGTAGTAGCAAGCATAATTTCACAAATAGGCGGCGGAGGGTGGTTTGTTCATACCTTTCGGTCCCGGAGACATTCGCGGGCGTAGGTTCGTCTGCAGCAGCGGCGGCGCTGCCCCTGACCTTCCGCACGGGCGTCCTCTTCTTCGGAGCCGCGGCGGCGCCCGCGGCAGCGGTGGGAGTAGCAGCGGCGGCGGCGGGAGTAGCAGCGGCAGCGGCGGCGGCGCCGGTAGCCGCAAGTAAGATTTGGGCCGCGCCTGCGGTCCCTAGCCTTCTCCGCTTCGTCTGCGCCAATGGAGGAGCGGCGGCGGCGGCGGTGCCGAGCTCTGCCCGGCCAGCTGGATCTGTCGATGGCGTCGTCCCGACCGGGACGGTCACCAGGTACGGGTCGGAGGAGCTCATGGCGCACGATGGCCGGAGTGGGGGAAGAGAAAGCGGTGGCGGCGGCGGCGGCGATTCGGGGGCTGAATCTTCCTTCGCGCCAACGATAGAAGAGGATGCGGATCAGTCTGCGGGCCGGTGAGGAAAATCTAGATTTCACGGTTTCGAGGGCCGGATTCACGGGGCCCCTCAAAATCTTTTGCGGGTCGGGGAGTTTTGAGGGTTCTGCTCTTTGCATTTTTAAGGATTCGTATCCGCATCCGGCGGTTATTTTGCGGGTTTGCGCGTTTTGCGGGTACTGCTAGAGATGCTCTTATAGCTTGTACTTTTCGGGTGAAAAAGTAAATATAGTTAGTAGAACAGTGATTCTGACTTCTGAGGATTTTTCTTTGCGCATCGTTCAATAGGTAGAAGGGAACACATGTTTGCGCAAATTTAGCATGATCCGGTAATGTTCTGCCTGTTTCCTTGTTAGGTGCTCATGACTCTTGAGCATGGAGGTGCTACATGATACAACAGAAAAGAAGGAAGTGGTTGTGTACTATATGGGTGCCCCTGTACCATATGCAATTGAAGAGAATTTTGGGGGATGCTTCTTTGAAGATGATGCTGATCTTGCACTAGTTCTTCAAGATCAGGTTTCTGTTCCCATTACCTGTCCATGTCTTGGTCGTGTCTATTTCCCTGAATAGTGTGTGTGTGTCGTCATTGTTATCACTGTTAGTTTGCATTAGAAATCTCAGTCACAAATTCTATCCTAGGCATTTGTCTGTCGTGGAGGGTATTATATTGTAGTTTTCTGTTGTGTTGTGCATAAAAATCTCAACCAGATCTTGTACCCAAGGGCCAAGACAGTTAATTTGTTATTTGAAGCCTGACCAGGTCCGTCTAATAATATAATGCAGACCTTTTTCTGGTGGATCATATTTGCATATTAAATCACACATCTGAAGAATAAATGATTCATCTTTAAGACGTACTATTAATAACATATTCAGGGCCTGTAGAATACAATTTTAATGGCATTTACGTTGCAAAATTACAAATTAAGCACTTACTGCCAGATGCAAATAAACCATTGTCAATCACCAAATATTTGGACTCTTCATTTCCAGTTTTTAGGTCAGATTGATATTTTTCTTATTTGTAGCACAACAGCGTAGGACAAAGCTTCTCATTAACTTTCCTATTGTTGCACTCTGTTCAGGAAATAGTATATCAATTACTCCAAGGAAATGATGGAAGTGGTTCATCTAGGACTCATGATCCTAGTTCTAGTTGTGGCCATCAAAGAGAAGGTGCAAATTATGAATCACAGCTAGCTGTCGATGAAGCTTTAGCTAGAGAGTTGCAAGAGATAGAAGACCAAATTTCAAATGCATTATTTGATCACGATATCTTACAAGAAGGTGATTAGCTGTCTACTGGTACTCTTCTTTATGCTATGTAGTACATACCTATATGTTGCCCCTTGTGAATGTTGTTAAAAAAAATGTTAGGAAGAAAGCCAGTAAGTTCTTCAACACCCAGCAATGGCAGTACACGTGCAAGCAGATCTCCTGAGGTATTCGTTTCAGGCAGCTTTGGTTATACAGATTTTCTTCGCATAATAGTAGTTTTATTAACTGTACTTCCATCTATCTTGCCAATGTACAGGTAGAAACGGAGGATAGCGTTGATCCTGACGATATGACTTATGAGGTGTGCAGCATCAAATACTCTGTTTTGCCAGTATATTCCTTACTGTTTCATCAAGGGTCATGCCCCCCTTTGAGAACTGGGCGTCGACCAGTTGGTAGTTGCAGCGGGTGCGCGCCCAGCCCACCAGGGTTCGAGTCCCAGGCTCCCCTGGTTGCTCACAGTTGCTTCTTCTTAAACGAAAATCAACAGGGGCTAGTCCCTGTTGGTCTCGTTTTTTTTCAAGGGTCATGCCCCACTGCCAGTGGGCTCTAATTGTTATTTCTGACAGAACTCTTACATAGTCTTCAATATGAACTGTGGATGCAAATTATAGATATTTCTTGTTTAGTAATCCAACAAAAACGGATGCCTCCGTTTGTTTCAGCATTTCTTAAGCCAGACTATACGCCGAAACAGGATGCTACGTGCTACCTCTTAATTCAATTTCTGAACCACTTCCGTATTACAGGAACTGCAGCAATTAGGGGAAACTATTGGGACAGAAAGCAAAGGGCTGCCAGAAGATGTGATAGCACTCCTTAAGTCTTCAACATACAAAATTAAGTTATTCTCAAGGAAGGAAAAGCATGATGAGTATGTCCTCAAGCCCGTACGATCACTCGATTTCTTTGTTTTTATTGGTGAACATGTGGGTAGCTATGCACAGATGACCCCTCATTTTACCCCCAAAATTCTGCTTTACTGAATCATCTATCAAGGAGTATTTTTTTCTGTTGTTTTAAGTTTCTCTTATGTTAATGTTTGAACGAACAGATGCGTGATATGTTGTATGGATTACAAGAACCGAGATAAGCTGACTACATTGCCCTGTAAGCATCAGTACCATCAAGCTTGTGTTGCGAAATGGTTGAAGATCAACAAGGTAAGTTATCTTGACTTCTGTAGGCACCCTGGCGTTTTACATTCCTGTAGAGATTGTTGTAGTTTCTACGAGTGTAACCCGATTACTGCTTTACTTGCCATGACTAAAATCTTGGATCTTTACTCGTTGTTAACTCAATCATAGTACGTTAATAAGAGGAAAGTGTGTTTGGCACCCGAGCTCTAGTGCTCTCTCCATTAAAAAAAAAATGATAATTATATTTATGAGTTTAAAAAATTTCTTAAAAAAACAGGGATGTAGCTCAGAATACGAGGTATTTGAAGTTGGAAAAAAACACGGATGTAGCTTAGAATACAAAGTATATGAATACAAAAATTGGACTACACAAAAATAACAAAATTTGGTAAAATTTAGCAATTGAAAATATGCATACTCAGGTCCACACTTTTGTCATTTTTATGCAGCTCAGAATACAAAGTATTTGAAGTTGATATTTTGCACGTTTGTGAGATATACCATTGGCTGCATCCGTATTTTTTTTTGATTTTTTTGAAACTCATAAATATGATTTTCGAAAAAAAATTCAAATGGAGGGAGTAATGGAACTCGGGAGCCAAAAATCTCCACTCGTTAATATTTCCTTTTTGCATTTCATGTCATATATTCTTGCCAAGTGCATTTCTTGTCTTCTCCGAGATAGGAAAGAGGATTATGACTAGAGAAGAAACCACCTTTTTTTTTTTTTGACGTTAACCAGCAGGAGCTCTGCTTATTCATTATTAGAAGAGAGAGAAATACAACCGTAGTTCAAGGAACTACACCCAAACACACCCAGAAAACAACTCTTACACACAGAAAAACTATCTCACACGGTGAGCTAACTCTAACAGGTCGAGATCAGCATGAATTAAACCTGCAACCGCCGACGGTTGCAACTCTTGGTGCTGAAAAATCCTTCTCCCCCTCTCCTTCCAGATATGCCATAGAACATAAACCGAGAAGGTAATGCCTTTCTTCTCGCTGTTGTCAAGTTTCCGGCAGGACAATCCGTTCCACCATCCGGAAATTGTTGTGGCGTTCGCAGCGCGCTGCACCTCCTGTGGGAAAGAAACACTGAAACAACCCCAAACCTGCCGCACAAAAGGGCACAAGAAAGCCAGATGCACCGCCGTCTCAAGAACCAAACCACAGAGACTGCACTTGTCATCATGTGGCCATCCTCTCGCTTGCAATCTATCAGCTGTCCAATTACGATTCTGAAGGAGGAGCCAAAGGATTTTTTTTTTTTTGCCTTCCGCTCTGACCCTCCACACCTTCTCCAAAGCAGGTTCCAACTGTCTCCCAAAAAACTGAGCGAAATAAGCAGATTTTGCCGAGTATTTTCCATTAGCCGTGAGGTTCCATCTAATAGTATCAGAACGATCCACCAACTGCACAAGCTGAAGCCTCTCCCAAAGCTGTACAAACTGGATCAGCTGCTCTTCAGAGTTAATACGTTGCAGCCCCTTCATCCACCTGTCTTCAGACATAGCTTCCCTTACCGATAGGTTTTTACGGCGAGCAAGCGGAAAGATGGCCGGGGCGAGCTGGCCTGGAGAGGAGCCATCTAACCAAGCATCTTTCCAGAGTTTGGCCTTAGCACCATTGTCAATGACGATAGATGTACAGGCAGAGAACAGTGCATCGTCAGCATTGTCGCAAGGGGTTGGCAATCCTTTCCAAGGCCTATCATCTTCCTCCCATCGCAGCCAGTTCCATCTCAACCTCAAAGCCCTACTGAAAGCTTGTAAGTCTTTTATACCGAGCCCACCGTACTCTTTTGGGGCACAAATCCTTTTCCAGTTTACCAGACATTTTCCCCCTTTTGCCTCTTCATCCGCTGCCCAGAGGAAACTGCGCCTTATGAGGGGATGTTCTGTAATGCTTTTCAGTTGTCAGCATGATCATGTTTTTTCTGTTTTTCTCTTGAGATATTTGACCACTGACCAGCCCATTGCAATTTCACTGTGCCGCGATACCAGGTATGCCCCGTCTGCAAGAAGGAGGTTTTTGGGTCCAAAAAGTGAAGACTGCAGATTCATCTCGTGATCAGTCAACATGGTTAAGAAGTGTTGTGGTAACTAAGATTGTGCATCACTTCACCGGGTGCTGCCTGGTTGCGGAAAAGTCAAGACACTTCTCTAATTGTCTCAAGACTAACAAGAGTTTCTGTTCCATTATCAGCAAAAAAAGAAGTCGATGCTTATATTTTTGAATGTTTAGCTGTTCTACGACTTCCTAGTCACTAGAACTTCCCACGTGTTTCAGGTTTGGTGCATTTCTGCATTGTAATCATATTGTAGTTTGTTCACTGCTTCCTTTGGCCTGGAACTTCCCACAGATTAGTCTTGTTCCATGGCCTTGATATATTGTGCTCTGATGGAATCAGACCTGTCTGGTCTGGGAACAACAATAGACTAGATTCCACGCACACAACAAAAACACTAGTGCATCATTTGGATGTTTGCTTCGAGAATAATATTGATAATTTGTGTTCTTTATTTGCTGGTTATCACAAATACCAGAATGGTGTGGCTGTTGCGTACACTTTTTATACATGTACATAACAATATAATGATTGAAGTCTCGAAGAAGGGCAATTCATCACTTAGACCATCCAAACAACATTTGGTATTCAATCTTAATATCTAGTCTAGGTCTGAATATCTAATACATCCAAACAAAAATATTGACATTTCAGTCTCAATATCAATATCCTGGGTATTGGACATTCAACCCAATATAATGTCTAGCCTCCCAATGCAAACATCCAAACAGAGCATAGACAATAAATTATCGATAGTCAGATATTGGTGGTGACAGAGTATTTCATAGTTCTGCGCTCATTGGCCTTGCTTGGACAAGATATTTTTGTTAACATGTAAGTAGTAGCTAGAGATGAGACTAGTTCACTTAACCATAAGTGCTGACGCTGCTGTTGCCGAGCTGTCATGCTGACGTTGTCAAAACTAGGAAAGTTGGCATTTTCCACGTCCACCCTTCAGTAATCAGTAGTAGTGACTCATCACACGATCAGTACAATGTTCGTCCACTATATCGTCGAGTTTACTTGAATTATTGTGTCGACCACTGAATAAGAAGGAAAGTAATTATTGTGTCTGGACATGAATTCTCCATGCAGAAAACATTTGCAGTCGTTTCACATGCCGCAGCTCAAGCCCACCTCTCTGGGTCCTAAACTGGACCTCAATAAGGGCATATTGAAAAGGAAAAGTATAGTAATCATCCGGGGGATCTTTGGGAAAGATCACCCGGGTCACCCGTGTCCCCTTTTTCTGTTCAAATCCCGCTTTTGCTACCGTGTAGCAAATAATTGCCCGCTTTTGCTCCTATGTAGCAAAAAACGGTTCGTCCAGAAAATAGATTAGAAAAGACCGATTTCGCCGGCGACCTCACCGGACTCGCCGGACCTCACCGGAGAGCTCACCGGAGATCCCGTAGCAAAACAGATGTGCTATTGTAGCAAAATCAATTTCGCCGGAGAAAAGACCGATTTCGCCGGCGGCCTCACCGGACTCGCCGGACCTCACCGGAGACCTCGCCGGAGATCCTGTAGCAAAAAAAAAATGTGCTATTGTAGCAAAATCGGTTTCGCCGGAGACATCAACAAAGACCTCGTCGGAAACATCGTAGCAAAAACTTTATCCTATTGTAGCAAAACACATAACAATAATAGCAAAAAAATTGTTATATTGCAGCATTGCAGCATGCACACGCCGCCGGAGAGGGTCTCCGGCGATGTCTCCGGCGAGAGTCTCCGGCGAAGTTGATTTTGCTACAATAGAACTTTTCTGTTGCTACAATAGCATAAACTTTTTGCTACCACGTCTCCGGCGAGGTCTCCGGTGAGGTCTCCGGCGATGTCTCCGGCGAGAGTCTCCGGTGAAGTTGATTTTGCTACAATAGAACTTTTCTGTTGCTACAATAGAATAAACTTTTTGCTACCACGTCTCCGGCGAGGTCTCCGGTGAGGTCTCCGGCGAGGCCAGAATTTTTCCCTGCATGTTTTGTGTACGAACCGTTTTTTGCTACAATGCAGCAAAAGCGGGACGATTTGCAGCAAAAATCGGGAGTTTTGTAGCAAAAGCGGGATTAGCCTATATTAGTGGACACGTGTCGGGCTGGCGACCCGGGGGATCGGATGGAAAGATCCCCCGGGGGACGCCTAGTCCTGTCCTATTGAAAAGGCCGATTTCTATCATTTGAAACCATCGAGTATGTTTTTTTTTTGGTAAATGCATACACACATACTAGGTTACTGAAAGTCAGTCTATAGGAAAAATTACGAGTAGAATTACAATCCGTATTTGAAACCAATCCTTTGATCCAATCCATAGAAATACGAGTAGAATTACAATCTGTATTTCTTACTGTACAAATTATTTTTCTATTTAAGGTTACTGAAAGTACGTAGGTGTGGTGACTGCTTGCAAGTTCCAGTACTTCAGGATATCCCCAGCCCGACAAGAGCTGACGTCCTACCTAAACCTATTCCTTCCGACTTTCAATCCAAAGCACAATTTATTTTTAGGGCATGAAGCACATTCTCTCGAAAATGTGACGCATGAGCCGATAATGAGAACTTAGAAATGAAAAAAAAAACATAATTGCTTTTTTTAAGGGGTTTACAACACTTTATTCAGAAACAAATAGGTTGGTACAAAAACCAGGGGGCGGCTCTACTAGCCACACATGGCGACCCTGGACATCAAAGACAGCGCTTCTAGCAAGCGAATGAGCTTCTTTATTCGAACTCCTACGCTCATGACAGAACGTAAGCTCCTCGAAATCCTTCTTCGACTCCCGGATCTCGTTCAGGATGTGAGCATAGCTCCCCATCGTCCCTTGCTCCAGGTTCATAATCACATTGCGACAGTCTGTTGCCACCCTAATCATGCGAGCGTTGATGTCCCGCGCTAGCGCACACGCCTCACGACAGGCCAAGGCTTCTAAGGTTTTAGCGTCAGACCTTCCCAGGAAAACAATGGAAGATGCTCCCAGAAACAGTCCCTCCTCATCCCGTGCCACTGCAGCCACGGTTCCACAGCCCGTGTTCTTCCCCACGACTGCATCCACGTTGATTTTGACCCTCCCGCTAGGCGGCGGGATCCACGCCGGCGCGGGTGCTGGTACCTCAGTGGCCGGTACCCTCCTTCTCTTATCTCCTATCTGACCCAGATCGGCAATGAAGGTTTCCACAAAATGGTGTACATTCAAAGGGCTCTGGTAGATCTGCTCATGGATTGCTTTTCTTCGTGCATGCCAAATCGCCCACAGCGTCACAAACACTTTGGCCTGATCCTTATGCTTGAGAGTATCGACTAAAGAAGCCAACCAAGCTCGTGCATCTTCCTCCCCCGAGCAGCAGAGATGCTCGGTAATTTCGTCGTGCTTTTTCTATCTAGAGTAAAAAAACACAAAAGAAACATAATTGGTGGATTTGATCCATTGACGCAGGTTCGGCCCGTCTAGGCTGAGATGGGCTCGGAGTCTCGTGCCGTCCAATCTGGCTGAGATGGGCTCAGGCCGGCAAATCTTACGCGGGTACCAGATTATGTTGGAAATGTAATGGGCCGACTGCACTTGTTTCCAATGCTGAAGGCGTGATGGCATTATCAGTCTGCATATTTTGCCTCTCTCCTCTTGTGAGTTGTGACTACAGTTTTATTGCACTCTGAATTTTATTTCGCTTCCTGGAGTATTACGCCTGAAGGAACCCTTGCTTCCACTCATCCTACCAGATCGTCTCTGTTTTCGGGACGCTTCTTTTTCACTCCTGGGTATATGGGGTTTATTTTCTGAAACAACATGGTGGTAATATTATCATCAGACATACGGTCAACAAGGACTGAAGTCGAATTAATGGAACCGGCTTTCGTTTAGTTTCGATGTCATTTCTTTCTAATGTCTGTGACGGCACAGCAGGGAGAAGAAAAAGAAAAGCTTCAGTAACAACAAGCATGTTTGAATCTTTCAATGACTAATGATAGCCTAACTAAGATGACTTTCCTGTTTTCAACCATGTATGAATGTTTCAATGACTAATCGTGGCCTAACAGTAGCAGTATGTGTTAGCACCTGAACGGACGCACATGGTTTTTACGTGGTCGCCGCAAGCAAGCTCGTCATGTATCCGGGAAGAGAAATGGAAGAAAACCGGCCGAATTCCCAGGTCAAGAGCGTGATAATCACACAGGATTTCCAGGCCACTTGTTGCCAGACTATCCGCTTCTCGATCGTCAAGCTCATCAATTCGCAGCGCGTTTCCACTGCGAGACACACAGGATAGTGACGGAAACGTGAGGATTAATGGAGGCATGGCCTGATGGCCGCATTAGTAGCTGCCCACCAAATTAGGGGAAGCATAGCGGTGATGTGAGCAACCCGTGTTTTGACCGAACTGGTAATGCGGCTTGAATGCATTTTTGGCGGCAATGATGATGTGATACTGGGTGGCCTAGTTGTTGCCCAAGTCGTTGGAGGGAGGCACTGGAGTGATGATGATGATGATGAGCTCTGGCAGTAGCACGGGAGGGATACCACCACCGGAATCTGACGACGCTAGCTCCCCGGCGGGCAGGCGCCTCCCTGTCTTTCATCCTCGACGAGTGGTGGGCGTTCGCCGTTGGCCCTGCCCGCCTCTGTAGGTGCCGGTGGTCCAGTCTCATCCGGTGTGCTGGTTGTTGCAGCGGCAGGGCTTTGGCCTCCCTGTGCGCTGGGCCAACGGCGCGTACGTGTCGACCCGCCGTTCGATCGACGCAGTGCAATGCGGATCGATCGGACGAGCTCCTCCCTCGGCCTCGATCCATGCAGAATTGCAGAGTGAGTGAGCAGCGCGGGGATTGCACTCTGCAACAGTGCTATGCAGGGAAAGGGTAAGGGAGAGTGCGTGAATGATGCGACGCAGCCTGGCCTGCCTCGCTATAGTGGCCATGCCTGCCGCGCGGCAGGGTCATGTATGTCCGAGTGCGTGTGAGCTGAGCACTGTGGCGTTTGTTTCAGCGCCAGCCAGCGTAAAATAACCTCATGCATGCACGAGCACGACCAACGCTCAGATTTCCGTTTCTTTCTCTCAGATGATCATCATGGGGTTGCAGGATCAATTATACTTTTTTCGGGAAGATATTTTTTTTTTCGGATGGGAAAGCTAGCACAGCATGGTGCTAATGGCTGGGGTCAAGGTCCGAAAGTCTAGCTAGACCGCACAGGCACAGCTCTCCATTGACCAGGAAAACGGGAGCATTCGCGCCCTCATCTGCGTATGTCAAACGGTGTTGCTTTCGCGGCGCTCGATTCGCGCAGCAAGTTGCACCGTCACTCCATGCCAGCGCCGCGCCGCGCCGTGCGTGTCTCCTACGAAGTTGAACAGATATCTGTCCGGCGAAGACGACTCCGTCCACCTGACTACCATCCATCCGTTGTAGCGCGCGTGAGCATGGGGTTCGACGGGACGTGTGCGATCGGTCTAAAACGCAACGTGCCGACATGCGCAGCGCCGCGCCCATGTCGTCGGCACGTCACTCCGCGGGCGGTGGTCAGGAAGAAGAAACCAAAACCTCGACTCGAGAGACTTCCTTGGGTTATTGATCCAGGTAGGGCACGGATCGGCATCCAGCGATCGATACAGCCCACTGGCCGCAATTATATTTCCCACTGTGATCTGACTGTAAAGCCGATCCTTGGCTAGCAACCGGCGGAGGGGATCCAACGGGACTGTTACGGATTCATTACAGGCCGTAAAGTGGCCGGAGGGACTGACAGCGATCGCCGATCGGAACGGGCACTGCACTGCACCGCAACGGGAGTGTCGTTTCTCGCAACAACTTGTTGCCTGTCGACTCTAGTCCATTTCAGACGCGAGGTGGGTGGAGGGGAGGACCGAATCCAGCTCGAGGTTGGCGAGGGTCCCCGGCCGTGACCATGGAGCCAGCAGCTGGATAAGCTCAGCCCAGATTATGAATTTGTGATGATATATTTGATAGATACGATTCCAGGTCGGGAGCAGGCATCTGCATTGCATGCTCTAGGCTTGGTTGGTGCTGCAGAGAATCCCTGCCTCGGCCTTGCGCATCATCACCGGATGGGCAAGGGAGAGAGATGGGGGTCTGTTGCCCAACTGCCCAGCAGCTGCTCCCCTGAGCCAGGTCCGTGCGTGACACCACCCGCTTGCTCCCCACGGACGCAACAACACCGCCAGAGGCCTTGCTCCCACGGGAACCCATGCCTACCCAAGCAAAACCTTTCAGGCAGGGCACATACTAGTATGAAATTTTCAATTTAGGTTTCAAATGGAGATGTTTTCATTTTTTACATACTAATTTATTTTGAGTCATATGTCACTAGTAGAAAAATGGGCTTCGGTTCGGACCTTTAGTCCCGGCCATATTTGGAACCCGGACTAATGTGAGCATTAGTCCCGGTTCCAACCCGCACGGGCCCAGTCCCGGTTCGAACGCCACCTTTAGTACCGGTTCGTGATACGAACCGGGACTAAAGGGTTGCGGCAGGCAGCCATAGAGGTGGGGCCAGCGCGAGCCCCTTTAGTCCCGGTTCGTATCACGAACCGGTACTAAAGATCCATCTTTAGTACCGGTTCGTGATACGAACCGAGACTAAAGTGTTCCCTATATCATCTTCCACCCCGAGTCAGCCATCTCCATTTTCCTGCTCGAGTTCATCCCCATTTTCTCCTCTGTTTCCTCTCCCGAGCTCGAGTTCATCACCATTTTTTTCCACCATTTGTCAAGATTGGCGGCGCCCCATCTATCCAAGGGTTAGCAAATTCATCCTTTCTTCCGGCGTTGCTACTTTAGCTCATTTCATTGCTAGTTTAGGTCATTTTATTTTTCTAGTGCTAGCTAGGTGTTTGATGAAATGCCTAAGCTAGCTAGTTAGGGAGTTTTTTTTTGTTCTATATGCAACTAGCTGAGTGGCCCGCGCATTTGCGCGGCTAGATCGATTAGGTTGTATTTGGATTTGGATCTTCCAACTATATGCATGATCTCACAGACGGAACTAATATAAATATAAACTGATGTGGCTGATATTGTGTCTTTTGTTTTATGGATCGTTTAACTCACTGATATATAATTTTTTAGACGTCATTAGATTCATATATTTGCACTGCTATGTGTTGTGTATTATATTGCTCGATATTGTGGAATGTGATTTCATGTCGATTGTTTCACTGTATAATACTTGAGAGATAGATTCATATACTCGAGTGTGGTGCTTCTTTCACCCTCAATCGTCTTAGGCCGACTCACTGTAGTGATTATTTCATCCTTCGTCGTCTTATGGTCTGACTTGCCAATTACCTGAAGCTATTTACTATTTCTTTGACACGATGCATCTGCTGGCTCTTACATGTGTATGCCTAACCTTCATCAAATCATTTGTTTGCAAATGCATGAGGTGAAACCCATTGGAATCAACTTGATGTATTGCAAGCAGTTCGAATAATTTGTAATATGCATCTGAACACTAAATTGGACTTAAACATGCAATCAAAAAATAATCAGAACCCAACTGATGCAAACATCGTTTATATCGTGGTTAGATAAATACTCTATAACCATCACGCTTTTGTTGATCCTTGTGGTCCCCATAGATCCAAATCAGCCATGCCCTCCCGATGTTGTCACTCGTCGGCAAATCATATCACCATATAGGATTGCCGTAAACTCAGGGATCCTTTTTTGTTCCTCAAGCTCGTATGGTTTAATGGTGGGCCGTTGCAAGTGATGCTGGAGAGGACCCTGCCAGCCACACAGATAAAATCCAGAGATATATGACGTCTTTTCTGGGCAAAGAGATGTTTTAAATAATATGGAGTAAGTGTTTTTTGTTAAGACCAATCACTTGAGTACGATTCTTTTCTCTTGCACGAAGTAGTATTTCTATTGCACACGTTCCTCAACTTTTTATGTGCAGACCCCACGTGCGTTTCCTTCGTTGTCAAGTCCATAGTGTCAAGCTCGTAGGCAGGAACGATACCCCTCCTGGGGTTCGGTTACATGTTATATGAAGGCAGGAAACAACCCCTGCCGGGGTATTTACATGTTGGGGTAGGATACGGTTGGTATACTATACCATACCGTATCCTACTCGTATTACATCTCTAACACATAGATCTCAATCGCTGATATCTCCTATGTTAGATGGTTGAATCCCCACGCTCCTTATCTCCTAGGATCATGATGTTAATCGCACTATATAGCAACTTCTGTGGTAAAATGATTAAATCAGAAAAGCAAACGTGTTTTGCAAAATAAATGATATTAGAGAAAATTATTTCTGAAACAGAGGCAAATATAGATCAGAAGCAGAATAATGACATGAAGGTTAAAATTTGCATTTGTAAATGAGGGTTGAGACACGTTTGGCTTGAGATGTATCTGATTTTTTTCTGCGTGTCCAAATTTATGGATCCCTTTTTAAGGAATTATGTGTAGACTTAGAAGGAAGGGAAAAGGCAATAACATGCATGTCGATATCTGTCAGAGGATGGAAACAGTTCTGCAATACTGTCATTCATGTGCAAATATATTAACATTGTTCAGTTCATATATATGTGCAGATACCTAATACTCCAAGTCCACCACAAAAAGATCAAACTATCAATCCAACCTTGTAATATAAACAACTGGGTTATTTTACCGACCAATTTATTTTGCTTAGTATATGACAGGTCTAACGTTTCAAGCACTAAATAATGTCTAGGAAATGGCTTGCATCTGCGTATATTAATAATGCAATCCATAGAAGAGCTAACATGTATGGATGAAATTAGTGTGGGTATCCTTAGCTTTGTAGCAACACTTCAGACACAACCCCTAGCACATGTCAATAGAAGCAAGCAATGGATCCTTACTGACGAAAGATCTCACAGCCGAAATACTAAGAAAATCACATGACTATGTAACAGGGACAATTATAATGTATATATCACTCGGTGCCGTATCCTAAAATAATTGGTCAACTCAAAGACATAAATTACCTTCCAAGTTCATTGATGGAGGAGTCGTTACACCTTCTTACAAAAACTGGGAGGAGGTATTTACCTAAAAGGGTGTAAAGAACTAAAAGAGCTTGACTGGTTGAATATAAGGTTAGTCTTGTATATTGTAAACATCCATCTTCATTGACACGGAAGGACATCAGATCATGTTCTTAGAAGCAATAGATCAGACAAACTGCAATAAACATCCATCTTCATTGACACGGAAGGAACCAAAATTATTGAGTGCTGCGAAACTAATGTGTGAGAACTAAGCTGCAGCAATTTGAAAGAAAATTAATTCATACAGTTAGAAGTGGTTGCAAAAAAAACTAAAACAATGGAAAACAATATTTTTAATACTTCTGTGGGCAACAACAATTGAATCGTACCAACATATGATCATATTTTGAACTTAACTGAGAACAGATAGAGATTAGCAATACCAGCGACACATCCAGGAAAAGCAACACTGTTTTACATCAGATCCTGATCCTAGAAGCCCCTAAAAAGATGTGCCTAGAAGGACAACGTCCATATCAATTCAAAAGAATTTGTGTCGCAGATTTTCAGACCGAGTTAGCACATGGATACAACGGAAGGAGTGACCTCTTCCGTCCACGGATAAATGCACACACCTGATGTGAACTGCAGAAACGCCACGGGGAAGGCAGTGGCAGCTTCTCCACCTTGCACGTCCTGATCTAACAGGAGGAAGGGTAAAGGCTCAGATCCACCGATCCCATTGAACTGTATATAAGGCGAGAAAACCAAAAGGGATTAAAATCGATCCAGGAGAGGTCATAGCTAAAGATAACTGACTTGAAAACCTAGGGAATAACAGCAGCAAAAGGAAGCAGAGCCAACGATCCACGGACATAGTACCTTCTGACCTGATCTGATCAGAGGAGCTCATCGAGGTGGTGCTGGATTACAGCGCTGTGAATCCGTGGCCTGACCTAGCTCGTCCAGTTGCCTGGTAACAGGCTTAGATCAATCACCTACCAAGATAGCTAATTGCACCAAGCTAGCTTAGAAGACACGTACGCACCGGGAACATTGCAAATTTACTGCGGTCGCACGGCACGGTCAATCACCGGCCAAATCTTCTACTGCAGTTGGGCGTCACACTTTGTTTGGTTCTTTCCGTCACCATCAATCGAAACCTGCCTCCTCACGCATCAGATTAATATCGCTAATTCGCCATACAGACTCGTCAAAAGCTTGAGTTAGACTCAGGGCACCTTGCGTGTTCTTAAGATTCCTTGGCGCGAGATCGCCATTGTCTCCTCCAGTTTGCTTCAGATTCCCTGGCACGAGTCGTCCCCTTGAGTTAGCTTCGTCGAAGTGAGATCGACATTGTCGCTTATACAGGGCATACGATGCTATTTGCCTTCTTCATATCCCTCGTTGGTAGGAGTCGGACAGGCTCCTGAACTTCTCGGTCCGCTCGCTGAGGATGATTTTTCTCGTCGAATAGTGCATATGCACCATGAAGAACTCTCGCCGACACTGCCATATTAGAGCTGTCACGACGTCGATCTGGCTGCGCCGCCTCCCCATGCCGTGCTACCGGATGTGCCTCGCAAATTAGGGAAACGATCAAGATGTAATATTATCTCCCGTTAAATAAGGGTTGATTCTGTTACGTTTTATTCCAATCGGCTTCGCACCGCACGACACCTGATTTTTTTATTTGCTGCTTAATCTGTGTTGCGTGTTGAGGCTGGATTCTCTTCTGCATGTACGTGTTTGGATGGGTCTCCCTTTTCTTTACCCATTTTCATGTGTCAGATCCTTTCTTGCCTTGGTATACGTTCGTGAATCTCCACCGTTTGTTCATCTTAGCTTAAGCGTGACAAATCTCCACCGTTGATTGTTTGTTATTTTAATAATATAATAGATTTGAGCTCAAATTAAAGTATGATTTGTGGGTTTTAGTGCCGTCCCGTCCCCGTCCTCGCCGCCGTCGATCGCTCGCGCCATCCCGTCACCGGCACCACCATGGCGAGCCTCTTGTTTTTATCTTTTTTTTTAAAAAAATCTTACTTATATGATTTAGATGCATAGTTATTACTTGTATAATTGTCTTACTTGTATAATTATTTGTTATATGTATAGTGCCATGGTTTTGATATCCGTCCCCGTCGGTCCTCGTCCGGTCTATGATTCGAATGTGGTATATTATCTGTTATAACTATTTGTTTCATTTCGTGTTTATGACAATTATGCCGACCAACACTTGACATAGATATTTGAATCTAGGAGGTATGTGAACCGGAAATTCCAACCGACCCTCTTGTCGAGAAGTTAAATTTACTTGAAAAAGAAAACGATGATTTGAAAGAAAAATTGAAAAGAATTGAAGAAGAGAAGATGAAATTGGAGTTGGATCTTGCCGACGTCGTCGATTATCACAAGATCAAGATGGATGCAATGCGCTTGAAGATTAGAAAAATTATAAAATATGCTATTAATAAAGAGGCTTGGTATCATTATGCTGTTGGATCAATGATTACCTTAGTTGTGATTTTGATCGCATTTATTGTTGCATTTAAATGCATTAGATAGTTGTATGTTAGTTTCAATGTATGTTTTATGAGAACTATGTATTACATTTGGTCACTACTCTACTTTGGTTTTAATGTGATGAACTAGCTTGTATTAATTAATTTGGTCACTTATCTATTCATGATGTTGTGTAATGGTTTTTGATATACTTATATAATGCAGATGAGCCGACAATGGATGTACGGTGACCGACGCAGTCCCGAGTTCATTAATGGCAGTCATAATTTTCTCCGTGTGGCTGAGACAAACAAGCGGAATGGTTTTATTTGTTGTCCATGTAGTGTCTGTAAGAATACGAAGGATTACTCTTCCTCAAAAACACTTCACGTCCACCTGTTGCAGTCCGGTTTCATGTCCGGCTATAGTTGTTAGACCAAGCACGGAGAAAGAGGGGTTATAATGGAAGACAATGAAGAAGAAGAGGATGATGACAACTATCCTATGTTACCTGAACACGGTGGTACTACAATGGGGGAAGACGAAGCTTAAGAAGAGGCCATTGTTGATGAGCCCGATGATGATCTTCGTCGGGCCATTCTTGACGCACAAATAAACTGCGAAAGTGAAAACGAGAGGTTGAAGTTGGAACGCATGTTAGAGTATCAAAAAAAATTGTTGTACCAAAATTGCGAAGATGGCCAGAAAAAGCTGGATACCACACTGGAATTGCTGCAATGGAAGGCAGAGAATGGTGTATCTGACAAGAAATTTGAAAAGTTGCTGACAATATTAGCGAAGATGCTTCCAAAGGATAACGAATTACCCCCCAGTACGTACGAAACAAAGAAGGCTGTCTGCCCTCTAGGATTAGAGGTGCAGAAGATACATGCATGCATTAATGACTGCATCCTCTACCGCGGTGAGGAGTACGAGAATTTGAATGCATGCCCGATATGCGGTGCATTGCGGTATAAGATCAGACGAGATGACCCTGGTGATGTTGAGGGCGAGCGCCCCAGGAAGAGGGTTCCTGCCAAGGTGATGTGGTATGCTCCTATAAAACCACGGTTGAAACGTTTGTTCCAAAACAAAGAGCATGCCAAGTTGTTGCGATGGCATAAAGAAGACCGTAAGAAAGACGTGATGTTGAGACACCTCGCTGATGGGTCGCAGTGGAGAAAAATTGACAGAGAGTTCAAGGACTTTGCATGTGACGCAAGGAACTTAAGGTTTGGTCTAAGTACAGATGAGATGAATCCTTTTGGGGAGCAGAGCTACAGTCATAGCACCTGGACTATGACTCTATGTATCTATAACCTTTCTCCTTGGTTGTGCATGAAGCGAAAGTTCATTATGATGCCAGTGCTTATCCAAGGCCCGAAGCAACCCGGCAACGACATTGATGTGTACCTGAGGCCATTAGTTGAAGAACTTTTACAGTTGTAGCGTGAAGAAGGTGTACGTGTGTGGGATGAGCACAAACAGCAGAAATTTGACCTACGAGCGTTGTTGTTTGTAACCATCAATGATTGGCCTGCTCTTAGTAACATTTCAGGACAGTCAAATAAGGGATACAATGCATGCACGCACTGTTTAGGTGAGACTGCAAGTATATATTTGGATAAAGGTAAAAAAGAATGTGTACCCGGGGCATCGTTGATTTCTTCCAAACAAGCATCCCTTAAGAAAGAAAGGCAAGCATTTCAAAGGTGAGGCAGATCACCGGACGAAGCCTACCCGCCCTACTGGTGATGATATATATGGTATGGTCAAGGATTTAGAAGTAATCTTTGGAAAGGGTCCTGGCGGACAATCTGTTCCGAATGACACTGACGGACACGCACCCATGTGAAAGAAGAAATCTATATTTTGGGAGCTACCCTATTGGAAAATCCTAGATGTTCGCTCTGCAATCGACGTGATGCACGTGACGAAAAATCTTTGCGTGAACCTGCTAAACTTCTTGGGCGTGTATGGGAAGACGAAAGATACACCGGATGCACGGCTGGACCAGCAACATATGCACGAACGAGACGATCTGAATCCAGAGAAGTATCAAGGTCTGCCAGCTACGCTCTTACCAAAAAAGAGAAGGCCCCGTCTGGCTTCTCGTCGAATATAAAGGGAATAATAAATATGGCCGAGAAAAAGTTCCAAAACCTAAAGTCTCATGACTGCCACGTGATTATGACACAATTATTTCCGGTTGCATTGAGGGGGCTTCTACCGGAAAATGTTCGAGTACCCATTGTGAAGCTATGTGCATTCCTCAATATAATTTCTCAGAAGGTAATCGATCCAGAAACTCTATAAAGTTTACAGAAGGATGTGGTCCAATGTCTTGTCAGCTTCGAGTTGGTGTTCCCACCATCCTTCTTCAATATTATGACGCGCCTCATAGTTCACCTAGTCGAAGAGATTAGGATTCTTGGTCCTGTATTTCTACACAATATGTTCCCCTTTGAGAGGTTCATGGGAGTCTTAAAAAAATATGTTCATAACCGTGCTAGGCCAGAAGGAAACATCTCCAAGGGCTATGGAACAGAGGAGGTCATTGAGTTTTGTGTTGACTTTATTCCTGACATTAAGCCGATCGGTGTTCCTCAATCACGGCATGAGGGGAGACTGAGTGGAAAAGGCACGCTAGGAAAGAAAGCAATAATAAGTATGGACGGCATTCTTTCACTCAAGCACACTAGACAGTTCTACAAAGTTTCACCTTGGTGGCACCGTATATCGTGGAACACATGGATATTGTACGCTCCGAAAACCCGGAGCGTACTGACTCCTGGATTAAAGGAAAACACATGGAGACTTTCGGCGGTTGGTTGCAGAGACATCTCATGAATAACTCCACTGTTGGAGAGCAGCTGTACTTGTTGGCCAGGCAACCATCTTTGACTATATTGAATTTTCAAGGGTACGAGATAAATGGGAATAAAGTGGTGTCCACTTTGATGCAACAAACAACAATGGGCAAAAGGACACATATTATGGTTACATAGAGGATATATGGGAACTTGACTATGGACCTTCTTTTAAGGTCCCTTTGTTTCGGTGCAAATGGGTCAACCCGACAGGCGGGGTAAAGGTAGACCCAAAGTACGGAATGACAACAGTGGATCTCAACAATCTTGGGTACCACACCGAACCATTCGTCCTAGCCAAAGATGTGGCTCATGTTTTCTATGTGAAGGACATGTCTACCAGACCGAAAAAAAGAAAAGATAAGTAAGCGAATACATCATACGATGAGCCAAAGCGTTACATAGTTCTTTCAGGGAAAAGAAACATCGTGGGAGTGGAGGACAAGACAGACATGTCAGAAGATTACAATAAGTTTGATGAAATTCCGCCCTTCACAGTGAACATTGACCCAAGCATCCTGTTAAATAATGAAGATTCTCCATGGTTACGGCGCAATCATAAGCAAGGGACACACGCGAAGAAAAAGTTTATACCCAAACGCTAGATAGGAATGTTGGTGATATGTAATAATGTATTAAATCTTTTATGTAACCTTTTTGGTTCTGGTTCTATGAGACAGAGGACTCCATTTGCAACCAAGTGCAACAAAAATATTGGATGTTGTAAAGGCATGCGACCGTGAATCACTGTGGGGCTGTAGCTAGGGGAAACCGGACGTTTTGTTTCAGCTGTATTTAGGTATTCAGTACAATTAGCTTTCAGTTTACTTTAGGTCGACCAACACAAATCATCCGGATTCCCGAGCTCAGTCCCACACTACATGTGACGATATCGCAGCCAGTGTGGGACTCTAGCTCGGGGAAACAGTGTGTTTTGTTCATTGATGTAAACTTTCGATGGTTAAATTTTTGGTTGGAAATTTTGGGAGGGATATGAATCAAAAAATATAGATACGATTTGACTAATTTGACTTATTTTTAGAAACTAATTTGACTAAAATCAATAGATGTAAAAGAAATCAGAAAATATAGATATGATTTTTATAAAAATTTCTATAAATATTGAAACTAATTTGACTTATTTTTAGAAACTACTTTGACTTAAATCAATACATATAAAAGAAAACAGAAAAAAGAACTAGATAAAAAAACAATTTGAAAAGCCCATTTAGTCCCGGTTCCAGCCACGAACCGGAACTAAAGGTGGGCTTCGCGCGCGAATTTTGAGCGGCGGCCCAAAATGACCTTTAGTCCCGGCTCCAGCCACGAACCGAGACTAAAGGTCTTTAGTCCCGGTTCGTGGCTGGAACCAGGACTAAAGGTTGTTTTGCGTGGACTTAGTGTGGTTTCCACACCAAATCGACCCCAAAATCCCCAATCCCCGACGCCTCCTCCTCTCCTGGCACCACGCCGCCGTCGCCACCCCCGGCCTCCCCGACGCCGCGCCCGAGGTCCAAGACGCCGCCGTCGCCTCCCCGAGGTGCTCTGACCCTCCCCGACGCCGTCCGCCCGCACGCCGCCCACCGCCGTCCTCCCCCTCTCCTGCTCCGTCGTCCGCCCGCACGCCGCCGTGCTCGCCGTCGTGCCCGAGGTGCTCTGCCCTGCCCTCCTGCCCCTCCACGTCGCCACCGGCCGTCGCCTCCCCAGCCCTGCCTCGCGCTGCAGCCCGCCGTCGCCTCGCTGCCAGAGCACGCCGTCGTCCCCTACCCCGGCCCCCTCTCCGGTAGGGGTTGAAATTTTGCATCAATTAAATTAGTTTAGGTTAGTTTAGACTAGTCTAATTAGGTTAGGTTAGTTTCTAAATTAGGCAAAATGTTAGTTTAGACTAGTTTAATTCATCAACAAATTAGTTTAGACTAGTCTAATTAGGTTAGGTTAGTTTCTAAATTAGGCAAAATCTTAGTTTTAAAAATTGTATGAAGATGAAAATTGTGTATAGCAATAATTTGTTAGAAGCAAAATCAGTGTTAGCAAAAATCCATATGTTAGAAGTAATTTGTTAGATGTGTGCTTATTAATATTGGGTACCTATTTTTTTCCTAACAAAATTGTTGTGACAGTATGTAATTTTATCATCATTTGCATCTTGTGAGAGTATGTAATTTTTCTTGTGTATTCCTGTGTACAATGCAAAAATGTTATGTTCATGCATCTTGAGTAGTATTTTAAGTATGTAATTTTTCTTGTGTATTATTCTTGTGTATTCATGTGAATATTGTGTATAAGAAATATTGTTGATGAATATTCGGTTTGTAGTTAAGCTATGGACGCCCACGGCAGAGACGACGGTGAAGAGCAAATATTAAATATAATTCTTGAAGGTGGAGAAGATGCCGGTGAAGAATGTGGAGATGATTATAGCTCACAATTCTTGAATGACTACGGTGATGAAGTTGAAGAACCAAGAGACGAAGGGCCTTCCCGATCACTAGATGGAGTTGAGCTAGAACAATTTGTAACAAATTCCGGCGCGGTATATATATTAAGCCTCTGTTGATGACTAGATGCATTAATTGATTTGTATTGCACTTATTAACGAATCTTTTTTCTTTTAGCCCTCCGGATCGAGCCAATCTGCTAGGCCCTCCGGATCGAGCCAATCTGGTAAAAGGCAACGAGGCCCGACCAAAAGGTTGGGCGATAATCAAAGGTTCCCGATCGAGGAAGTTGCTGCAGATGGCGAACCGCTTGCTCCCGTAGTGAACATAAATTTTTTTGTAAATCAATGTGGAGTTGTTGTTAGGGACAACATCCCGATCAGCATTCGAGAATGGCATAAGCCAAAGGGAGACGACGATGGAGCAGTTAGTTTTGTCGACCAAAGATCCAAAGATGAGCATTGGAAATCGCTCATGACACATTTCAACCTACCGTCAGGTCTAGAAGATGACATGAAGTTGAAAGTCAAGGAGTGGGCTCTTAAGTAGATGGCACACAATTCCAGAGCTTTAAGAAAAAAACATGGGATAAATATCTGAAGAACAAAGAAACTCCAACATTCACTGGACCACTGGAGAAGCAAATTTATCACTGGGCCGAATTTAAGGCGTACAAGGAATCGTCTGAAGCTGTGGAAAGGTAAAAAAAAAGATAAATGCTGCGAAAAAGGAATATCGCCATGTTTTGGGGCCAGGTGGCTACAGGACTGCCGCGCCTAAGTGGGAAAAAGGAGACGCCGACCTGATTGCTAAAGGGGTCACTCCAGAAACAGCGGAATTTCCCGAGAGGTCCAAGCGCTGGTTGTACGGGCATGGGGCATCGTTGGACCCAGAGACAGGGAAGCTTATTCGAAGGGAGAAAAATAAGGTAAAAATTCAAAAGGTCACCAAAGAAATTGCTAACGCAATAGAAACAGTTTGAGAGGGAACGTTCAAGCCCGACAGAGAGAACGACGAGCTGACACTCGCCCTCGGGAATCCTGAACACAAAGGACGAACACGAGGCTATGGCCCCGATGTTCCGTGGAAGGCTGGGTTTCCGGAGAGCGCTGACACTTATAGAAGCCGTCAGAGAAAAAAGAAGCTGGAGGCAGACCGGATCCAACGGCTAGAAGCAAATCACGAGGAATTGCAACGCATAGTCATGCGGCAGCAGGAGCAACTGGACACAATTAATAGCCAGCAAAGGGCATCTGAGCGGCACCAAGAAGATCCTGCATTCCATAGTATCGGCCCATCTCAGCTGAAAAGCAACATGGGTTCCACGGCGCTCCTGGGTGATCATGATGCACTGATGGACGATGCACCGACGGCTCGCCACCCCGTGGATGATATCATGGAGAAGACAATGTGTGATCTACATCAGTCAATGAAGAACATATCCTTCAAGGTGGCGGTTGGCTTTGCTTTACCTAATGAACCTGGAGCACGCTTACATGGCAGTCAGATTCCAGCTGGCTATGCTCGTGCCGGGGTGGATGAAGTTCTGACGGGATTTGAGACACTGGAGTTTGACATGGCTGGAGGTGACGGGGAGACGACACTGGGAGGAGTCAGGGGTGGTATCATTCTATGGAAAAAGGAATACATCGTCTTTGCAGACTCCACCCCTCCACGGACTCCTCCTTGTATCAATCCACCTCAGCAAAGTCCACCCCTCCCTGATAGGGGCCCCAGCGCGAGTCCATCTCGATCTCCGCCTCGTGAGCCGTCTCCACACATTAACTGGAGTAAGCGGAAGCCGTCTCCGTCTCCTAAGAAGACACAGAGAAAGAAGGCAAAAGACAAGACTCCTGAGAAGTTAGCTTACGAAAGGACTGACGAGGAAAACGCCGCCGTCTCGAATGCCTAGGTGAAAGCCTATTTTGCACCGAAAAAGCCCGATCCAAGGCAGAAACTACCTCCGGAGGTCGTTGAGCGCGTCTTCAATAACTTATGGAACCCGGAACCAAAGCCGCCATCAGACTATGAGCGCTATATTCAGAAGTCATATAGCTCAAAGATGTAGCAGAGGAGTGAAAGCAGGAAAAAAGTTCCCCAACTCGGAGAACCGGAAGTACAATTGACCCCCCCGCTCAAGGTGTTTCCCGAGAAGGACGTACACAACAACAGTACTGGTCTCAGTGTTGCTGAACAACGCATAGGAGACACTGGTTTCCCCAGGTCTGATCAGCTAGCATGGAAATATGTTCCCGGGCCGTCTTTGGTCAGACCTGAGCAGGTCAAGTATCTAACAACAAAAATGCGTCAGTTGCATAAATGGTACTTGAATGCCGCAAAGGAAGGGAAAATCGGTATCATGGCGGCAGTTAAGGAAGAGCACTACTTCCAAGAATACGGTGTGCATGTTGAGTTTACCGAATTTTTCAGTTATACAATCAAGACGCTCTCGACAAAGCTATCATCAGTTGCTATTGTCTGTAAGTGATTTATTTCTGTAATTTAAGTCTTTAGCTCAGCTCGTTCATTATCTGTAATTATCCTAACTATAATCTTTTGTACGCTATTATGCAGAATGAAGATTCTCGAATGCAAAAGGGAAGGAATCTGGGACATTGGGTTCATTGACCCGGATAAAATTCATGAAGTCACCATAGAAATGTGTGCCAAGGACACAAAGGCCCTTTTGCTAAGGTTTTTAAAGCGACAACATACCAAAACAGAAATACTTTTCCTTACAACTTCAAGTGAGCGTTACTGTCTTGTACACATTCTATTTTGCTCACCCGATGTTAAGTGTAATTGATGAGTTATGCATGACTGCGTATATAAACGTGCGCAGGTTCCACTTTATTCTTCTAGTCATTAAAATTCACGCTGGAGAAGTTGAAATCCTGGACTCATTAAGGAGAGATCCTAAAGAATTTAAGAGTGTGGTTCATATGCTCCAAGAGTAATTTCAATTCTTATCGCACTATATCGGCCTCTTTCGTTCATTTCATGATATCAAGTAATTAATAACTCTTTTGTTCATTTTCTTTGTCGGGCAGCGTTTGGCAAAGCTTCATCAAGGAAGAAGTCGGTGAATGGAAACCGAAGCTGAGTTTTTGTCTGAACCAAGTAAGTAGTACTACCTAGGTCCGCGCATCTCTTTAATTCTAGTTCCAATACCATTATCATGCTTGATTATTATTTGATTGAATTATATTCTCGTACAGTGGTGCCTGCAACAGCCACAAGGGACTAATTTATGTGGATACTACGTTTGCGAGTACATTCACATGAGGACCAGTGAGAGATTCAAGAATCAAAGAAATAAAGATGTACGTAAACATTATTCACAATTTTATTTTGTTACCATCAATTGTGTTGAGTTTCATTCATAATTGTTTTATGATGATTTGATATATATATACACACAACTCATGCATTCATTTTGATCTCCTTCTTTTAAAGTTGGCAAGGAAGCGGAACGCGCTCCTACCAGATGACCGCGTAAATGCAATTGCGGAGGAATTGGCGGGATTTCTCCTTGAGGAGGTCATATCTGAAACCGGAGAATACCACTATAGCGGAGAATAATATGCCTCCATGTACTAGTGATCTCCATGTAATTAAGTAGATATATACACCAAATTGTATGTGTTATATATATGCATCAACGTGATCTTCATGTAGTACTTTATATGTACGAAAACGAGTTTTTGGCGCATCGACGTGATCTCCGTACGATGGAAAACATCCGAAACCCTAAACCCCTCCTAAACCCTAAAAAATAATCGAAAAGAAAACAAAAAATACACATACCTTTAGTCCCGGTTCGTGTTACGAACCGGGACTAAAGGTCTCCAGCCCCGCGGCTCCGCCGTGGCCACGTGGGAGGGCCTTTAGTCCCGGTTCGTAACAAATCAGGACTAAAGAGGGGGGGGGGGGGGGGCGCTTTAGTCCCAGTTGGGCAGTCCCGGTTGGCCAACCGGGACTAAAGCCCCTTACCAACCGGGATTGTTGCCCCTTTTTCCACTAGTGTGTACCAAATCACCCCCTCCCGTTCCGGCCCTAGTAACATTCTAAACATACTTTGTTGGGGGACTACCTCTATTGGGTACATGCAATAGGAGAATGTGGATTTTGCGCAGTTGCTAGCGTGTGTGTGATTATCTGAACCGTCGTTGTTCATTGACCTCCGAGCCTGCGACAGGTCGGCTCATAAGTCGGGCAAACAGGGCGACCACCTCGGGCCCCGACAAAAGGAGGGCCCAATGATAGAGTGTACTAGTGTAATTAACCATATTATTGATTACATTCAACATGTTACTCAATGTTTTAAATATGAAAGACTTAATTTGTAGGAGCAAGTCCATACGTGTTAATAGCGTGTACCACATATATTGGAAAAAAAACTTAATCTACAACAAACATAGTTAGGCTGGTACAAGTCGTACAAGCTTTACTTCAAAAAAGTTATTAACTAGATGCACTTAGTTAATTATGTTCAGAGATTTTTATTTCAGAAAAACTGCACGGACCACTTATTTACAGATGATACCAAGTGCATTGAATGCGAGGTATCAAATAATCAAATTGTATATCTGCAAAAAATAGTGTATTCCGTTATAATTTTTATTTTCCGGTGATTTACTGTTAGTGATTCTATTTTCATACCAAATAGAGAGCATATACACACACTTTTGACTTATATTAAATACACAAAAACTCGCAACACACATTAGGCCATGAAAATAAACAAAGAATTTTACTAACAGCTATAGTTATGACCTGGAAGTTTCTGTGTGTACATATATGCTTACTACACAAATATTAAAGCGTATGTTAAATATTATGTCTAGATACATGCAAATTTAGAAAAGATTGAGACATCCTTTTGTGAACGAGGGAGTAGTACATTTGGAAAGAGAATGTAGTCTAATGGTAAAGGAGTGAATATGCTTGTGGGTCTTGCTGTACCGAATTCAAGAAGAAGAGCAACTCTGGAGATAAGAACAACACGTAGCAGCTTGTAATCCCACCTTTTGGCAATAAAATCTATCTTCTTTTGAACAAGAAATTGAAATGATACCTTATCAGTTAGTGCATTTTTTTTCCGACTCACCCGTAAAGGACACATTTAAACCAATTAGCCAACTCTTATTGTGATTTCAGTCATATACCACCAAAAAAGGGAAAAACATATGTATCACACATACGAAATTCAAGGGAAAAGAAATAAGAGCAACATATGAACAAATATTACAATTTGGAGGTGGGTGGGGTGGGTGGGTTGGGGGAGAGGATTAATCATCAATTGGTTGTGGTTGTTTTCTCCAATTGCAAGGTTTTGTGTACCCATCTAAAGAAAAGGTTTCGTGTACCATGTTTTTTCTTTTCCACGCGTTCCCAATTTAACACTATTTTTTCAGAAACCGTTAAAAATATGTTGTTTTGGTTATTAAAAATTGACATATTTCTTTTGTTTCTTCCTCAAATTATAATTATTTAAATTAACAATCTTCACATGTTGATTCGACCGAGCGGTTGTGTGACACCACCATGTCGCCAGCTTTACTGTTTTCATAGTTGTCAATTACGAATTATCCGCGGAACTAAACTGGGTTAAACTTATCTGAATTTAATCTTCATGGGCAAAAAATTTAACTTAGCTGCTACTCCCTCCGTTTATAAACGTACACTAGTACAGAAACGTAAATTAGAGCCGGCTCCAGAGAGTCACCTCAGCCGGTTAACTCCACCGTATGTAGGCGTGGGTTTCTAATGTACGCTTCATTAGAGCCAGTACCCTGGGGCCGGCTGTAATGACTCCTCTCCTCAACGGCCGGCAAAATCACCGTCTCTAATATGGAGACGGCCAATATACGCACCCGTTCTATAAACATAACTAATCAGAGACGTACGTAAACGCTGACCGTCGCACAACCCGTGGGGTCCGGCATATCCCTCAGGGCGTAATATTCGTTGCCTCCGGGAATATATCCGGGTGTCCAACTTGGTGAAGCAAATTAAAACAGAATAATTACAGCAACCCGGCCGGTTTTAGCCAGCTAGTTATACAAAACAGAAAGCTACCATTATTGAAATCAGTTATACAACACGTACATGTAGAAAATGTTCAGGAAACTTGCTAGATAGATTGTTGAAAACTGCATTTTCGTGCAAACAAACTACCTAGAAAATTGATCAACAATCTAGATGAAATATTGTTCTATATGATCTGCATCTCAATCATGACCTCCAAGCTTAGGTGATTGGTGTCCCTCATAATGATCAAAACAGGTTGATTGATCTTAAAATGCTTGGCTTCAATGAAATTCTTCCACCCCAGCTTGTCGAACTCAATGCGGCCATCATTTTCTTGTTGTACTTAATGGTTATGACGGCCCCAGCTGCTCCAAGTCGTAGTCCAGCTTTGCCATGAGTTGGTAGGCCAACGCCTTGCACTATGATCTTAGGTAGTTTCTCCGCATAAAGGACATCATACAGTATATTAACTTAGGAATTAAAGAGGCATATATACCGGGTAAGAGGCAGTTCTTCTTGAATTTTAACTTTGGAAAGAGGCACATATATACCATATCATGTCTCTTCAAATTTGTGGTTATCAAACGGGTCACAAAAGGAACACCAACATCGGCCGTTACGGGTAGAAGCTGAACCAGGCGGTCGTTCTCATCTGTCTTCGGATGAACTCTTGGGGAAACTATGTAACTGGCCCCTTCGTCACTCCCAACAGAACTCCCAGAACAATAGGCAGAACTTTCATAATCCTCCTCATGGTGCTCTTCATTGTTGGCATATTCCATAAAGGCAAAACAAGTGCAACTTCAAAATTTCAACATAAAGAGAGAAGACTTAATATTATTGTGATATATGAAATCGTGTCTCCCTCTCTCATAAGGACCAGTAGGTCTTAAAGTACCCAGCAAATAAAAGCAAATCAAGAGAAAGCTCAAAACATTCATCATAAAGAGATGTGGTTTAGTAACATAAAGATTTCTATACCCATATTTTCCTCTCTCAAAATAATTTTCAGTGGCATCATGAATAAACTCAACAATATAGCTATCACATAAAGCATTCTTATCATGATCCACATGCATAAAATTATCATTACTCTCCACATAAGCATAATCAATTTCATTAGTAATAGTGGGAGTAAAACTATCACAACCATCATTGTAATCATCATAAATTGCAGGCATAGTAAAATCATAATAAACTTTATCCTCCATAGTAGGTGGACTGAAAATATCATATTCATCATTGTAAACATCATATATAGGAGGCATATCATAATCAACATAAACCATATCCTCAATAGTAGGTGGACTGAAAATATCACAATGATTATAATTATCATATATTGGAGGCAAAGTATTATCAAAGCAAATTTCCTCCTTAAAGCTTGGGGGACTAAAAATATCATATTCATCACAACTAGCTTCCCCAAGCTTAGACTTTTCCATAGCATTAGCAATAATGGTGTTCAAAAAATTTATAGTAATACCATTGCTACCATCATGCAAACAAGCCTCCATAGGTTTTTTAATTTTCTCCTCAAAAGCATCATGTCCTAATTCAATATAAAGTTCATAAAGATCTCTAATTTTTTTGTTGTTTTCCATTAAGCCTAACTAGTGAAAATAAAAACAAGAAACAAAAAGATATAATTGCAGAATCTAAAGGAAATAACTTCGAGCACTCACACACTAGCAACATACTAGAAAATAGCTTTGTAGCCAGAGGATGTGAATACCTTTTACCTTACCTCACCGGCAACGGCGCCAGAAAATAGCTTGATGTCTACGTGTGCTTCTATTCTTGTAGACAGTGTTGGGCCTCCAAGAGCAGAGGTTTGTAGAACAGCAGCAAGTTTCCCTTAAGTGAATCACCCAAGGTTTATCGAACTCAGGGAGGTAGAGGTCAAAGATATCCTCTCAAGCAACCCTGCAATTAAGATACAAGAAGTCTCTTGTGTCCCCAACACACCCAATACACTTGTCAGATGTATAGGTGCACTAGTTCGGCGAAGAGATAGTGAAATACAAGTGATATGGATGATTATAAGTAGTTGCAATCTGAAATAAAGATGGCAGCAAGCAAACATGTAGCAGAACTTGTGTAAACGGTGTTTCAATGCTTAGAAACAAGGCCTAGGGATCATACTTTCACTAGTGGACACTCTCAACAATGATCTCATAACTGAATAAGTAAAAGCTACTCTTAAACACTCTCTTGTTGGATAACAAACACCATTCATTGTGTAGGGCTACAAAAGCACACCTCAAGCCGGAGTAAACAAGCGCCACAACGTCATAAAGGAATCACACACGGTGCACACACTGTCACCTTTACACCGTGGAGAGTACCGGAGTTCATATTAAAGTAACCTATAGAGTGCATAATAGATAAAGAGTAACATCTACATATTCAACTAGATTAGCACAACTGAACACAAGTAAATACTACTCGGGATTATTCTCCTTCTTGATGAAGCAAGAGTACTATGCGTAGGGCTGCAAAAGCACACCTCAAAGTCTGAGTAAACAAACACCACAATTCCCAAGAATAAGCCATGATAAATGTCTAAATTATTCATAGAGTCACACAAGTACCCACACTGTCACCTTGATACCGTGTTGTCACAATGACTCCAGAAACTAGACAAAATCACTTGAGTAGCATAAACATTATTAATGTATTCAGCGATACTAGCAATACACATGATCACATAAAGATCACACCATGGGAGAGAGAGATGAACCACATAGCTACCGGTAGAGCCCTCAGCCTCGGGGGAGAACTACTCCCTCCTCATCATGGGAGTCAGCAGCGGCGATGAAGATGGCGGTGGTGTCGATGGAGATGACTCCGGGGGCAATTCCCCGTCCCGGCGCGTGCCGGAACAGAGATTCTGTCCCCCGAAACTTGTCGTCGATGGCGGCGGCGCTGCGGAACTCTTCGTGGAATATGACTTGTTTTAGGGTTTTCGCCTCGGGGAATAAATAGGCGAAGGGGCAACGTCGGTGGAGCCCGAGGGGCCCCCACCAGCTGGCGCGGCAGGGGGGCCGCGCCGCCAGGTGGTTTGGCCACCTCGTGGCTCCCTTCGTCTCTCCTTCGGACTCCGTGTACGTGTTGGAAAAATAGGGACTTGGCCTTTTGTTTCGTGCAATTCCGAGAATATTCGCAGAAGTACTTTTCTGAACCAAAAACAGCAGAAAACAGGGAACTGGCACTGTGGCATCTTGTTAATAGGTTAGTCCCAGAAAATGCATAAAAGTGATATGAAGTGTATATAAAACATGTAGCAATGGTATAATATAAGCATGGAACATCAGAAATTATGGATACGTTGGAGACGTATCAAGCATCCCCAAGCTTAGTTCTACTCGTCCTCGAGTAGGTAAAACGATAACAACAAATAATTTCTGAGGAGACATGCTTTCACACAATCTTGATCATAATATTGCAAGGCTCATGTCATGAATGAAGTGACTCAAAGCAATGGTCTATAGTTTGCTAACATAGATAAAGAGTAAACAATGAATCATATAAGCAAAAACTTTTCATGAATAGTACTTTCAAGACAAGCATCAAAAAGTTTTGCATAAGAGGTAACTCATAAAGCAATAGATTCAAAGTAAAAGGCATTGAAGCAACACAAAGGATGATTAAGTTTCAGCATTGCTTTCAACTTGTAACATGTATATCTCATGGATAGTTGTCAACATAAAGCAATATAACAAGTGCAATAAGTAAACATGTAAGAATCAATGCACACAAAGTTGACACTAGTGTTTGCTTCTAAGATAGAAAGGAGTAGGTAAACTGACTCAACATAAAGTAAAAGATAGGCCCTTCGCAGAGGGAAGCAGGGATTAAATCATGTGCTAGAGCTTTTTAAGTTTTCGAAAGCATATAGAGAGCACAAAATAAGTATTTGAGAGGTGTTTGTTGTTGTCAACGAATGGTAGTGGGCACTCTAACCCCCTTGTCAACCAGACTTTCAAGAGCGGCTCCCATGAAGGACGTTATCTCTACCAGCAAGGTAGATCATCCCTCTTCTCTTTTGTTTACACATGTATTTTAGTTTCTTTATAGTGACACTCCTCCCAACCTTTTGCTTACACAAGCCATGGCTAACCGAATCCTCGGGTGCCTTCCAACATTCACATACCATGGAGGAGTGTCTATTTGCAAATTAAGTTGCTTACTGATAAATCAGGGCAAAACATGTGAAGAGAATTATTAATGAAAGTTGTAATTAATTGGGGCTGGGCACCCCGTTGCCAGCTCTTTTTGCAAATTATTGGATAAGCGGATGTATATGCCACTAGTCCATTGGTGAAAGTCTGTCAGAAGTAAATGACAAGATTGAAAGATAAAACACCACATACTTCCTCATGAGCTATAAAACATTGACACAAATAAGGAGTAATAAAGTTTTGAATAGTTTAAAGGTAGCACATGAAGTATTTACTTGGAATGGCAGGAAATACCACATAGTAGGTAGGTATGGTGGACACAAATGGCATGGGTTTTGGCTCAAGTTTGGATGCACGAGAAGCATTCCCTCTCAGTACAGAGTTTAGGCTAGCAAGGTTGTTTGAAGCAAACACAAGTATAAACCGGTACAGCAAGAATCACATAAAAACATATTGCAAGTATTATAAGACTCTACACTGTCTTCCTTGTTGCTCAAACATTTTACCAGAAAATATCTAGACCTTAGAGAGAACAAATATGCATCCCAAGTCTCAACAAGCTCTACGGTAGTTCTCCACTACTAGGCTTTAACTACATGATGCAAGAGCTTAAACATGATCTACTTGAGAGCTCAAAACAATTGCAAAGTTCAAATCGAAACAAGACAATGATCTACAAGAATGCATATGTCTTTTCCAATACCAACTACCACATGTAGCATTTTCTTTCTTCCAAACAAACACCAATCAATTTATTTAAACATAAACTCTCCAAATGATAATATAATGCAGCAAGAGAGTATTTATAAACAAGTGCTAACAGCTCGAAGAGATGCATGAAAAACAGGAGCTAAAAGCACTGCAGTAGCTAGTTAAGAATACTCAACAAATATAAGTGAAGAACATGAGTATTCACATGAAAAAGCGGAGCGTGTCTCTCTCCCACACAAGGATTGCTAGGATCCGAATTTATTCAAACAAAAACAAAAATAAAAGCACACAGACGCTCCAAGTAAAGCGCATAAGATGTGAAAGAATTAAAATATAGTTTCACTAGAGATGACCTGATAAGTTGTTGATGAAGAAGGGGATGCCTTGGGCATCCCCAAGCTTAGACGCTTGAGTCTCTCTGAATATGGTTGGGATGAACCACGGGGGCATCCCCAAGCTTAGGCTTTTCACTCTTCTTGATCACATAATATCACCCTTCTCGCTTGATCCTTGAAAACTTCCTTCACACCAAACTCAAGACAGTTCTCATTAGAGGGTTAGTGCATAATCAAAAATTCTCATATTCTGTAATGATACAATCATTCCCAAAGCTTCTGGACATTAGCTACAGCCACCAATGCTTTGTGGAGCAAAGAAATCCACACAAACATCGTAAAAGAGCGAATGCAAAACAAAAGGCAGAATCTGTCAAAAACAGAACAGTCTGTAAGACGAATTTTTTCGAGGCACTTAAGTTGCTCAGATGGATCTGGCCAAAATAATGAAAGTTGCGTACATATCTCAGGAAGATGCGTGATTTTTCAGAATTTTTCGAATTTTCTACAGGGAGAAAAGCTCAAATTCGTGACAGCTAAAAATCTGTTACTGCGCAGAAATCCAAATCTTGCATCAACTTTCAATATAGAACTTTACTTGGCACAACAATGCATAAAATAAAGATACAAAGGAGTTGCTACAGAAGTACAAAACTCCTTGACTCAAAGAAAAAAAAATAACAGCAAATAAAAACATGGGTTGTCTCCCATAAGCGCTTTTCTTTAAAGCCTTTTAGCTAGGCATAGTGATTTTGATATGCTCTCATATATAAGAGTTGAATATAAGAGAGCATCAAAAGCAAATAAAACACATTTAAATCTAACACTTCTATGCAAAGTCTTGTAAGAAAATAAATCAATGAAAGCAAAGTGACTAGCATAGAAGGCAAAACAAGTGCAACTTCAAAAATTTCAACATAAAGAGAGAAGACTTAATATTATTGTGATATATGAAATCGTGTCTCCCTCTCTCATAAGGACCAGTAGGTCTTAAAGTACCCAGCAAATAAAAGCAAATCAAGAGAAAGCTCAAAACATTCATCATAAAGAGAGTTTAGTAACATGAAGATTTCTATAACCATACTTTCCTCTCTCAAAATAATTTTCAGCGGCATCATGAATAAACTCAACAATATAGCTATCACATAAAGCATTCTTATCATGATCCACATGCATAAAAGTATCATTACTCTCCACATAAGCATGAACATTATCATTAGTAATAGTGAGAGTAAAAGTATCACATCCATCATTGTAATCATCATAAATTGGAGGCATAGAATAATCATAATGAATTTTATCCTCAATAGTAGATGGACTGAAATATCATATTCATCATTGTAAACATCATATATAGGAGGCATATCATAATCAACATAAACTATATCCTCAATAGTAGGTGGACTGAAAATATCACAATGATTATAATCATCATATATTGGAGGCAAAGTATTATCAAAGCAAATTTCCTCCTTAAAGCTTGGGGGACTAAAAATATCATATTCATCACAACTAGCTTCCCCAAGCTTAGACTTTTCCATAGCATTAGCAATAATGGTGTTCAAAGAATTTATAGTAATACCATTGCTACCATCATGCAAACAAGCCTCCATAGGTTTTTTAATTTTCTCTCAAAAGCATCATGTCCTAATTCAATATAAAGTTCATAAAGATCTCTAATTTTTTTGTTGTTTTCCATTAAGCCTAACTAGTGAAAATAAAAACAAGAAACAAAAAGATATAATTGCAGAATCTAAAGGAAATAACTTCGAGCACTCACACACTAGCAACAATACTAGAAAATAGCTTTGTAGCCAGAGGATGTGAATACCTTTTACCTTACCTCCCCGGCAACGGCGCCAGAAAATAGCTTGATGTCTACGTGTGCTTCTATTCTTGTAGACAGTGTTGGGCCTCCAAGAGCAGAGGTTTGTAGAACAGCAGCAAGTTTCCCTTAAGTGAATCACCCAAGGTTTATCGAACTCAGGGAGGTAGAGGTCAAAGATATCCCTCTCAAGCAACCCTGCAATTAAGATACAAGAAGTCTCTTGTGTCCCCAACACACCCAATACACTTGTCAGATGTATAGGTGCACTAGTTCGGCGAAGAGATAGTGAAATACAAGTATATGGATGATTATAAGTAGTAATGCAATCTGAAATAAAGATGGCAGCAAGCAAACATGTAGCAGAACTTGTTGTAAACGGTGTTTCAATGCTTAGAAACAAGGCCTAGGGATCATACTTTCACTAGTGGACACTCTCAACAATGATCTCATAACTGAATAAGTAAAAGCTACTCTTAAACACTCTCTTGTTGGATAACAAACACCATTCATTGTGTAGGGCTACAAAAGCACACCTCAAGCCGGAGTAAACAAGCGCCACAACGTCATAAAGGAATCACACACGGTGCACACACTGTCACCTTTACACCGTGGAGAGTACCGGAGTTCATATTAAAGTAACCTATAGAGTGCATAATAGATAAAGAGTAACATCTACATATTCAACTAGATTAGCACAACTGAACACAAGTAAATACTACTCGGGATTATTCTCCTTCTTGATGAAGCAAGAGTACTATGCGTAGGGCTGCAAAAGCACACCTCAAAGTCTGAGTAAACAAACACCACAATTCCCAAGAATAAGCCATGATAAATGTCTAAATTATTCATAGAGTCACACAAGTACCCACACTGTCACCTTGATACCGTGTTGTCACAATGACTCCAGAAACTAGACAAAATCACTTGAGTAGCATAAACATTATTAATGTATTCAGCGATACTAGCAATACACATGATCACATAAAGATCACACCATGGAGAGAGAGATGAACCACATAGCTACCGGTAGAGCCCTCAGCCTCGGGGGAGAACTACTCCCTCCTCATCATGGGAGTCAGCAGCGGCGATGAAGATGGCGGTGGTGTCGATGGAGATGACTCCGGGGGCAATTCCCCGTCCCGGCAGCGTGCCGGAACAGAGATTCTGTCCCCCGAAACTTGTCGTCGATGGCGGCGGCGCTGCGGAACTCTTCGTGGAATATGACTTCGTTTTTAGGGTTTACGCCTCGGGGGAATAAATAGGCGAAGGGGCAACGTCGGTGGAGCCCGAGGGGCCTCCTCACCAGCTGGCACGGCAGAAGGGGGCCGCGCCGCCAGGTGGTTTGGCCACCTCGTGGCTCCCCTTCGTCTCTCCTTCGGACTCCGTGTACGTGTTGGAAAAATAGGGACTTGGCCTTTTGTTTCGTGCAATTCCGAGAATATTCGCAGAAGTACTTTTCTGAACCAAAAACAGCAGAAAACAGGGAACTGGCACTGTGGCATCTTGTTAATAGGTTAGTCCCAGAAAATGCATAAAAATGATATGAAGTGTATACAAAACATGTAGCAAATGGTATAATATAAGCATGGAACATCAGAAATTATAGATACGTTGGAGACGTATCATGGGGACGGGCCGGTTTGGAGGGCGGCCGACAGCGTCAGGTAGAGTCACGTACGGCGGCAGGAAGGCGCAACGACGGGGGACGGCGGCGAACCAGCGCAGCGACTGGGAACGGCGGCGGGGAGGCGCAGCCGCGGCGAACGGCGGCGGACCGGCGCATCTAATGGGGACGGCGGCGGGGAGGCTCAGCCGCGGTAAACGACGGCGGACCGGCGCAGCGACGGGGAACGGCGGCGTGTACGCGGGCAGTGAGGGGGACGGTGGCGGGGAGGCGGGGAGTGATGGGGACAGCGGCGGGGTGGCGGGGAGTGAGGAGGACAGCGGCGGGGAGGCAGGCGAGGGTTGCTGGGGAGGTGGGCGAGATTTCGATTTGTGGCGTGGCGGCAAGAGGGGAAAATTTCACCCTCCCGTTATCGATTTGGTGCCCAAATTTTTTCACTTTGCCGCCAGTTATTCACAATTCGCACCGTCCGGATATGTTTGTTCACTCCGAGATTTACCATAATCCAAAATACTTACAAATTATTCAAACAAAAGTGAAGATAAATGATTTATGCGTCCTAATTAATGTTACACTGAGTTGTAGAAGGAGAAATAGGTTCATATACCAAAGATAATTTATCAGGTAGTAGAAAACTTGTACCTTACACGGAAAGGTCTGGTTGTATTAACGATGTTCTTCTTCTTTCAGCCGTATTTCAAACCTATGAAAGAACTTTTCACAAAATATGAGAATTTTTTATGGTTTCAGATAGTGGGCTCATAGAGTTACCATAATACGGATTATTCATCCATGTTCATCATTTTTGAAGAAATATTAGTTCGGTATATTAAATTAGCAAACATTTGGATCATAGCCGGACCCTCCGGATATTAAATTAGCAAACATTTGGATCTCGCGCAATATTTGCGCCATATAACGACGAAAAGACAATATGGATGCATACATGTAGCTCAGAATTTATCACGTATATTGTAAATATATCAAAATTTGATCTTTCCATACTTTTAAAACGTCCGTACCCTCCGGAATATTTGAAATGGATGACCAGATCGCATGGATGTCTGCATGCGTAGGCTTTGACCACATTTTTTCCAGTGTGAACGGCGCAGTGTGTGAACCTCCGAATAAATGACCTTCGGGTCCCACCCGAAACTGCGGCCGGCCGGCGCAGCGCCCGAGATTCCCCTCCGGACTTGTGAGCTTTGTTAACTACGGCGTCGGATGGTAGAAATCCATCCCCTCGGATATTCCCCTTCATCTAGAGCATACCCTAGCTAGCCTTATCCACCACATCCATTCGCCTCTTACCGGCCAATCCAAAATCCGCCGCCGCGCGCATCATACCTCGCCGCCTGGCCATGACCCACTCGAAGCTCACGCGTGAGCGCTACGCCACCATTGCAGCGGAGATGCGCGCGGCGGCCAACATCCCAGATGCGGCGGAGACATTGGCGGCGGCCATGGCGGAGGCTGTGCAGGAGATGCGCCCGCCCGCCGGCTATATTGCATTGGTCTTCGCCATAGCGAAGGCCATGGCGGAGGCCGTGGTGGAGTTCTTGGCGGTCCGCGCTGGCCGCAAATGCGTGCCGACACGCCTGGCCGCGGCGGCGGCAGATGGCGGCGCGGGCGTGGTGGATAGCCAGGCTTCGGCGGCGAGCAATGGCGGCGAGGTCGTGGTGGAGAGCCAGGCCTCGGTGGCAGGCAATGGCGGCGAGGGCGAGGGCCAGGCCGTGGCGGCGACGCGCCGGCGCCCAGGGCGCTCGCCCGTCCAGAGGCCGTCAAGGAAGAGAACCGCACGGCCTGGCAGCAAATCCAGGCCGAGCGCGGCGCCGCACTCATCGGGCAGATGAGGGCCGACCCCGGCCTTTTCGAGCAGAACCGCGACATCCTGGAGGCTACGACGGCGGCGTGCGCGGCGGCCGCGGGCGAGGACGGTGAGGGTGGCGAGACGGCGGCTGCGGGCGAGGACGGCGACTCCGACGAGGACATGCCGGACACCGAGGCGGGCAACGACAATGACGAGGGCATGCCGGCGGCCTTCTATGAGGACTACATGCCCGACTCCGATGAGGACATGCCCGACCATGAGGACGGCGTCTGGGAATCCTCAATCGAGGATGACGACTAGATATTCCTGCTTAGCCCTTTCGTTTAGACCGATCGATCATCGAGCGGTCGATCTAGTAGTAGGTAAGCTCGATCTCAAGCTAGTAGTATATTCGAGCTCGAGTTCTGGCTAATTTGTACATTTTGCTAGGATAGCTAGCTTTGATCGATCCGCTGCAGGGGGCCAGGATCGATCGATCGATCAGCCATTGATCGATAACATATTCGCGCGCGAGTTGTGCAGGGGCAGCGCGTACATATTTTGCTAGGATAGATGATCGATCGTTTTAATTAGCACTAGCTAAGATCGATCGAGGAGTTGGCCGGCAGCCGGCGGTGAAAATTTGATACCAAATTCACTGTATTTTGCTACTAATTATAATAGTAAGTTATGAATTCTGATTGAATATCTGTTTAATTAATTCCCAGTTCTCTGTTCATGATTTTGTTCACGTTTTCGCGCGCACTCTGTTTTCAGTGTAAAGTTCCTTTCATTTAGCGTGGGAGAGCTATTTCTTAGATGGCGAAATTTCCCAGCCGTCTCTACTGGTTTTTGCAGGCGGTGAAGATTTCTAGCCGTCTCTAAACGTTTTGTATGGGAGACGGCGGGCAGTATCAGCCGTCGCAGGATATATTAGAGACGCCCAAAAACTAGAACCGCTTGAGGAGATATGTCCCAAACGGATGAAAATTTATTTTGGTATGACCGGCTCTAGGTCCCGTCTCTCATTTGATGTTTTGTACTAGTGGTAAGATGTTTTAGCCTTTTCATGACCCACGTGTATCTCGACATGTTTTAGAGCATCTCCACCGGCACCCTCCAAATGACCCCCCAAAGGCCCAATGGGAGTCCGGACGCAAAAAATCGCCACCAGACACTGCCCCGACATGCCCTCCGACAGGTGCGGCCCACCCATCATAGAGACACGGCGCGAACAGGTGCTCTAATGGCGGCGTGCAGGAGGCCGTTCCGCCCGCGTTAATGGCGACGCGTTTCCGCAGGCGACGAAGGGACGGGACAGCGATGCGTCTGCCGCACGTCTCGCATTTACGGCGGTGCCTGCTGAGCGCCCAGCCTTTCCCGGCTTCCCAAGCGGCACAGTGGCGGAGACGTGTCGCCGCCATTAACTCGGACGTGACACGTGCTCACCCAGCCGGCGCTTCCTGCCCAGCGCCACCGCTTCCTGCCTCTACCTTGGACGGCTATAAAGAGGCCCCCGCCGTGCAGCCATTTCCCCACACCACCACCAACGCTCGCCGTAGCCATTTCACCACACCACCAGCCGTAGCCTAGAGCATAACCATGCCTCGCCGCCTCGCCACCTCATGGGCCACCCTTACCCTGGCGCGCAGGAGGACGCCGCCGATGAACAGCCGTTTGACTGGGCGGAGGTGGACGACATCGACGTGGACGAGCAGGAGGAGCAGGAGCCGGTGCAGGTGTCATACCCCGGCCAGGAGCCGCCGCCGGAGCTCGATGAGGTCCCGCTGCCGCTGTGGCCAGACCAGGTGGTTGCCGCCAACTCGTTCGAGAGCTAGCGCAACGAGCAGGCAAGCCGCCAGGTCAGGCTCGGCTACGAGGCGGCTGGCGACGCCGTGGAGGCCGCCATCATTGAGGCCTCCATCCGGAGCATGGAGCGGGATGCCCGTTGTCGCCACCTCATGGGCCACCCTTATCCTGAGCTGCTCGTACGCCGCCTGCTCAGCGCCTAGGCGGCGGCGCCCGAGCAGCAGCAGCTCATCGCCCAGGCGGAGGGGCTGGCGCATGAGGCCTCCCAGCTGCTCGCCGAGCAGGCGGCCCACGAGGAGCTGAACCAGGCTCGGCTGGCGAGGCAGGCGCAGGCGAGGGCAGCGGCAGCGGCAGAGCGGGATGCCATGCGCCAGGCTGCGAGCGTGCTCCGGCAGGAGAGGCGTGTGCGCTCGCGCTTGGCACAGAGCCAGAAGGCAGCGCACGACGAGGAGGCTGGCCTGAGCGGCGGAGTTTATATTAGAGTTTAGTTTAAGTTTGTATCGTTTTAGGTTTAAATTTGTATCGTTTAGTTTAAATTTTTATCGTCTTAGTTTAAGTTTGAATCTAAAAAAGTCGTCGCGTTTATTACACCGGCGCCGGAGCTCGATGTGCAGCCTTCCAACGTAGCGGCCAGCTTTAAACATCGCCGCCGTTCGAGGCGCCCAGCGATGCAGTGATTATCCCGGCTTCTGAAGCGACCTATAGCTTTATACGACGCCGACGCATATAAAACGTGACCGCCGTGCTGCTTGCCGTCATCCTCCCAGCCTTTCTTCCGCTTCTCTCCCCCTAGCGCGCCTCGCGACCATGGACGTGAACAGGAGGTGGCTGAGCTGGCACGAGGCCAAAGTGTTCGCCGAGCACGGCATCCTGTAGCCGCCCAAGGCGAAGTTGCCTAACGGCTTCGCCCTTAGCTTGGGCGGGTGCCGGTGGCGCCTGTACCCAAGGCCAACGACCGTTCTCCCACCACCCATATTGGGTCACGTACTCCGGCGAGGAGCGGCAGAAGGTGCTCTACCGTTTCGACGGCGAGCAACCACCGCCAAACGAGAACGCCGAGGGGCAGATGAGGTTCTGGTTAGAGCCCGGCCGCACCATTAGAGGCGAGTATGAGGCCGCCCTGGCACAAAATGCCGCTGCCAAAGCTGCAGCACGTGCCTACGCGGCGCCCGAGCCCGCTGCAGAGGAGGTGCCGCCGCGTAGGCACCGTAGGATTTAGATTATGAACGTTTACATTTAAATTTGTTTGAGTTTGAGGCAAAATTTGATTTCCATTTAACGCCCACATGGTGTTTATAGTTTGGTCGGCATCTCGGACCGTTTGGGGGGCGGGCCTTTGGGGGGGCGGCGCAGTGGGCGGCCTCCAAAACTTGGCCGGACATGTGTCCGGCACCCCCCAATTGGGCCTCAATTGGGGGTTCCTTGGGGAACGTCACAGAGCAACTGGACACATGCTCTTGTACGCTGGCTACTTTGACGAGAAATCGGCGAACTTTCCTCATGAATTTCTCCGGCGCTTTAGGATGAGCAGGGACGTGTTCAGGAAGATCGTGCATGGCGTTCGGGAATACGACGATGATACGTCTCAAACGTATCTATAATTTCTGATGTTCCATGTTGATATTATACCAATTGTTACATGTTTTATATACACTTCATAGCATTTTTATGCATTTTCTGGGACTAACCTATTAACAAGATGCCCCAGTGCCAGTTCATGTTTTCTGCTGTTTTTGTATTCCAGAAAAGCTAGTCTGGAAATATTCTCGGAATTGAACGAAACTTGGATAGAACCTCCTATTTTTTCAACACAAACACGGAGTCCAGAGGAGAGACGGAGGAGGGCCACGTGGTAGCCACACCATGGGGCCGCGCGGCCCCCCTGCCGCGCCGTGGGGTGGTGTGGGGCCCACGTGGCTCTGCAGCCGCCGCCCTTTCGCCTATTTATTCTTCCCGACGCGAAAACCCTAAGATGATCGACGATTTCTCCAGAAGAGTTCCGTAGCTCCGCCGCCATCAAAAACCCTAATTCGGGGGATAGAAGTCTCTGTTTCGGCACCTTGCCGGGACGGGGAATTGCCCCCGGAGCCATCTCCATCGACGCCACCGCCATCTTCATCGCCGTTGCTGCCTCCCATGATGAGGAGGGAGTAGTTCTTCATCGGGGCTGAGGGCTCTACCGGTAGCTATGTGGTTTATCTCTCTCTCCCATGGTGTGATCTTTATGTGATCATGAGCTTTGTAATCTAGTTGAATCCATAGATGTTACTCTTCATTATCTTATATGCTACTTGAGTGGTTTTATTAATGTAAACTCCGGAGTCACCTTTGTCCCACGGTGCGAAGTTGACAGTGTGCGCACCGTGTGTGGCTCTTAGGCTAAAGATTACATGAATACTTATCATGAGTTATTATTTGTGTTGGATGTCTCTATGAAATTGTGGTGTTTGTCTAGTACTATTTAGGTCGCTCAAGTTGACAGTGTGGGGTTCACTAGATGTGGAATGCGACTTTAAGGTGTGCTTTTATAGCACTACATAGTGAATTGGTGTTCGTTATCCAACAGGAGAATAATTCAGAGTATCATAGTGAAGAGGAAATATCTATGTATTCAATTATATTATTATTGTTGAGAGTGTCCACTAGTGAAAGTATGATCCCTAGGCCTTGTTTCTAAGCATTGAAACACCGTTTACAACCAGTTCTGCTACATGTTTGCTTGCTGCCATTTTTATTTCAGATTGCAATTACCACTTATAATCATCCATATCACTTGTATTTTAATATCTCTTCGCCGAACTAGTGCACCTATACATCTGACAAGTGTATTAGGTGTGTTGGGGACACAAGAGACTTCTTGTATCTTAATTGCAGGGTTGCTTGAGAGGGATATCTTTGACCTCTACCTCCCTGAGTTCGATAAACCTTGGGTGATTCACTTAAGGGAAACTTGCTGCTGTTCTACAAACCTCTGCACTTGGAGGCCCAACACTGTCTACAAGAATAGAAGCGTGCGTAGACATCAAGCTATTTTCTGGCGCCGTTGCCGGGGAGGTAAGGTAAACGGTACTCACATCCTCTGGCTACTAAGCTATTTTCTAGCACTGTTGCCGGCGTGTGAGTTCTTGAAGGTATTTCCTTTAGATTCTGCAATTATATCTTTTTGTTTCTTGTTTTTATTTCACTAGTTAGGCTTAATGGAAAACAACAAAAAAATTAGAGAGCTTTATGAAATTTATCTTGAGTTGGGACATGATGTGTTTGAAAAGAAAATTAAAAAACCTATGGAAATTTGTTTGCATAATAGTGGTAACAATGTTATTACTATAAATTCTTTGAACACCATTATTGCTAATGCTATGGAAAAGTCTAAGCTTGGGGAAGCTGGTTTTGATGAATATGATATTTTCAGTCCCCCAAGTTTTGAGGAGAAAATTTTCTTTGATGATACTTTGCCTCCAATTTATGATGATTATAATGATAGTGGTATTTTGGTGCCACCTACTATGGAGGATAAAGTTTATTATGATTATACTATGCCTACAATTTATGATGATTACAATGATGGTTGTGATAGTTTTACTCCCACTATTACTAATAAAATTGATTATGCTTATGTGGAGAGTAATGATACTTTTGTGCATGTGGATCATGATAAGAATGCTTTATGTGATAGCTATATTGTTAATTTTGTTCATGATGCTACTGAAAATTATTATGAGAGAGGAAAATATGGTTGTAGAAATTTTCATGTTACTAAAACACCTCTCTTTATGACGAAGGTTTTGAGCTTTCTCTTGATTTGCTTTTATTTGATGGTTACTTTAAAACCTACTGGTCATTATGAGAGAGGGAGACATAGCTTCACATATCACAATAATATTAAGTCTTCTCTCTTTATGTTGAATTTTTTGAAGTTCCACTTGTTTTGCCTTCCTATGCTAGTCACTTTGTGCTTTATTGATTTATTTTCTTACAAGATTTCTTTGCATAGGAAGTGGGTTAGACTTAAATGTGTTTGATATTTGCTTCTTGATGCTCTTTCATATTCAACTCGTATACATATGAGAGCATCATTAAAATTATCATGCCTAGGTAAAAGGCTTTAAAGAAAAGCGCTCGTGGGAGACAACCCATTGTTTTTTATTTTCTGCTATTTTTATTTTATTTGAGTCAAGGTGTTGTTTACTTCTGTAGCAATGCCTTTGTATCTTTATTTTCTTGCATTGTTGTGCCAAGTAAGGTCTCTAATAGGAAGATGATGCTAGATTTGGATTTCTGCGCAGGAACAGATTTCTGCTGTTCACCGTTTTGCTTCTGTAAAATCACAGAAAAATTATTTAAATCTGAAAATTTTTGTGCGTGATCCTCAGATATGTACGCATCTTTCATTAGTTTTGAGTTTTTCGATTTGAGCAACGTAAGTGCCTCGAAAAATTCGTCTTTACGGACTGTTCTGTTTTAGACAGATTCCGCCTTTTATTTTGCATTCTCTCTTTTACTAGTGTTGAGTGGAATTCTTTTTGAGGTGGAAGTGCTTCACATAACATCAGTAGTAGTAGCTAATGTTTAAAAGTAATTGTCATGTTTGTGTCTTATAGAACATGTGAGTTTTTGATTGTGCACTAACCCTCTAATGAGAATTATTCTGAGTTTGGTGTGGCGGAAGTTTTCAAGGGTCAAGAGAGAAGGATGATATAATGTGATCAAGAAGAGTGAAGAGCTTAAGCTTGGGGATGCTCCCATGGATCACCCCAGCATATTTCAAGAAGACTCAAGCGTCTAAGCTTGGGGATGCCCAAGGCATCCCCTTCTTCATCAGCAACTTATCAGGTCATCTCTAGTGAAACTATATTTTAATTCTTTCACATCATATGTGCTTTGCTTGGAGCGTCTGTGTGCTTTTATTTTTGCTTTGTTATTTTATTTTCTGAAATCAACTTGATTGGATCCTAGCAATCTTGATTGGGAGAGAGACACGCTCCGCTTTTTCATGTGAATACTCCTATTCTTCACTTATACTTGTTGAGTATTCTTGTTAGCTATTTTGCTTTTAGCTCCTGTTTTTCATGCATCTCTTGTTCAGAGCTGTTAGTTCTTTTAGAAGAGTACTCTCTTGCTTCATTTATAATTGTTTGGAGAGTTTGTGTTGAAATAAATTGATTGGTGTTTGGTTGGAACAGAAAATGTTGCATGTGGTAGATGGTATAATGAAAAAAGCTTACATATTCTTGTAGATCACTGTATTGGATAATTTGATACTTGTCAATTGTTTTGAGTTATCAAGTAGTTCATGTTTAAGCTTTTGTATCATGTAGTTAAAACCTATTAGTGAGAAATACCGTAAAGCTTGTTGAAATTTGGTTTGTATGATTGGTATCTCTAAGGTCTAGATATTTTCTAGTAAAAGGGTTTGGTTAACAAGGAAGACAGTATAGAGTCTTATAATGCTTGCAATATGTTTCCATATGAGTCTTGTTGTACGGTTGATATCCTGTGTTTGCTTCAAATAACCTTGCTAGCCTAAACTCTGTACTGAGAGGGAATGCTTCTCGTGCATCCAAAACCTTGAGCCAAAATCCATGCCATTTGTGTCCACCATAACTACCTATATGTGGTATTTTCTTGCCACTCCAAGTAAATTTTTCATGTGCTACCTTTAAACTATTCAAAAACTATTACTCTTATTTTGTGTCAATGTTTACCAAGCTCATGAGGACGGGGTGGATGTCTTTATGTCAACTGTCAAACAGACTTTACCACCGGACTAGCGGCATATACATCCGCTTATCCATTAATTTTGCAAAAAGAGCTGGCAAATGGGGTGCCCAGTCCCAATTAATTACAACTTTAACCGCTTAATTCTCTTCACATTTTTGCCCTGATTTATCAGTCAAGAAATGACAAACAGTGAAATATCTGCATGTGTAAACAAAAGAGAAGAGAGATGATCTGCCTTGCTGGTAGAAATAACGTCCTTCATGGGAGCCGCTCTTAAAAGTCTGGTTGGCAGGGGTCATATTGTACTTTCCATTTTCTGATTCGTTGACAATTAACAAACAACTCTCAAAACTTATTTTTACTCTCTATATGATTTCAAAAACTTAAAAAGCTCTAGCACATGATTTAATCCTGCTTCCCTCTGCGAAAGGCCTTTCTTTTACTTTTATGTTGAGTCAGTTTTCCTACTTCTTTCTATCTTAGAAGCAAACACTAGTGTCAACTTTGGTGCAACAATTTTTATATGCTTGTATATTGCACTTATTATATTGCTTTGTGTTGACAAATATCCATGAGATATATATGTTGAAAGTTGAAAGCAATTGCTGAAACTTAAATCTTCCTTTGTGTTGGTTAAATACCTTTTACTTAGAATCTATTGCTTTATGAGTTAACTCTTATGCAAAACTCTTTGATGCTTGTCTCGAAAGTACTATTCATGAAAAGTTTTTGCTTATATGATTCAGTTGTTTGCTCATTATCTATTTGCTAGCAAACTATAGACCATTGACCTGGATCACTTCATTCATAACATGTGCTTTACAATACTATTTGATCAAGATTATGATTGTAGCATGTCACCTCAGAAATTATTTTGTTTTTATCGTTTTACCTACTCGAGGACGAGTAGAACTAAGCTTGGAGATGCTTGATACGTCTCAAACGTATCTATAATTTCTGATGTTCCATGTTGATATTATACCAATTGTTACATGTTTTATATACACTTCATAGCATTTTTATGCATTTTCTGGGACTAACCTAATAACAAGATGCCCAGTGCCAGTTCCTGTTTTCTGCTGTTTTTGTATTCCAGAAAAGCTAGTCTGGAAATATTCTCGGAATTTGACGAAACTTGGACATAACCTCCTATTTTTCCAACCCAAACACGGAGTCCAGAGGAGAGACGGAGGAGGGCCACGTGGCAGCCACACCATGGGGCCGCGCGGGCCCCCCTGCCGCGCCGTGGGGTGGTGTGGGGCCCACGTGCCTCTGCAGCCGCCGCCCTTTCGCCTATTTATTCTTCCCGACACGAAAACCCTAAGAGGATCGACGATTTCTCCAGAAGAGTTCCGTAGCTCCGCCGCCACCAAAAACCCTAATCCGGGGGATAGAAGTCTCTGTTTCGGCACCCTGCCGGGACGGGGAATTGCCCCTGGAGCCATCTCCATCGACGCCACCGCCATCTTCATCGCCGTTGCTGCCTCCCATGATGTGGAGGGAGTAGTTCTTCATCGGGGCTGAGGGCTCTACCGGTAGCTATGTGGTTTATCTCTCTCTCCCATGGTGTGATCTTTATGTGATCATGAGCTTTGTAATCTAGTTGAATCCATAGATGTTACTCTTCATTATCTTATATGCTACTTGAGTGGTTTTATTAATGTAAACTCCGGAGTCACCTTTGTCCCACGGTGCGAAGTTGACAGTGTGCGCACCGTGTGTGGCTCTTAGACTAAAGCTTACAGGAATACTTATCATGAGTTATTATTTGTGTTGGATGTCTCTATGAAATTGTGGTGTTTGTCTTGTACTATTTAGGGCGCTCAAGTTGACAGTGTGGTGTTCCCTAGATGTGGAATGCGACTTTAAGGTGTGCTTTTATAGCCCTACACAGTGAATTGGTGTTCGTTATCCAACAGGAGAATAGTTCAGAATAGCATAGTGAAGAGGAAATATCTATGTATTCAATTATATTATTATTGTTGAGAGTGTCCACTAGTGAAAGTATGATCCCTAGGCCTTGTTTCTAAGCATTGAAACACCGTTTACAACCAGTTCTGCTACATGTTTGCTTGCTGCCATTTTTATTTCAGATTACAATTACCACTTATAATCATCCATATCACTTGTATTTTAATATCTCTTCGCCGAACTAGTGCACCTATACATCTGACAAGTGTATTAGGTGTGTTGGGGACACAAGAGACTTCTTGTATCTTAATTGCAGGGTTGCTTGAGAGGGATATCTTTAACCTCTACCTCCCTGAGTTCGATAAACCTTGGGTGATTCACTTAAGGGAAACTTACTGCTGTTCTACAAACCTCTGCACTTGGAGGCCCAACTCTGTCTACAAGAATAGAAGCGTGCGTAGACATCAGACGACTACTTTGAGCTGAAGAGAGACTGCACCGGCCTCCTTGGGTTTTCATCTCTTCAGAAATGCACGGCGGCCATACGGTGCCTTGCTTACGGACTTCCCGCCGATGCGTTGAATGTCTATCTCCGTATGTCTGAGTCCACCGCCGTCGAAGCAACCTACAGATTTTGCAGGGCAGTTGTGAAAGTGTTTGGAGAAGAATATCTGAGTACACCAAATGAGGCAGACACGGCTCGTTTCTTGGCACAAGGCCAAGCAAGAGGATTTTCAGGGATGCTTGAAAGCATCGATTTGCATTGGAACTAGAAGAACTGCCCGTTTGCTTGGCAGGGGATGTATAAGTCAGGACATTACGGAGAGTGCAGTGTCATACTTGAGGCTGTGGCAGACTATGATCTTTGGATCTGGCATGCGTTTTTTCGGCACCGCCGGTGCCGCCAATGACATCAATGTGCTCCAACGCTCCTCGATGTTTAAGAAACTTTGTGACGGCCTAACTTCACCATGCAACTATTTGATCAATGGCCATGAGTACACCAAGGGGTACTACCTTGCTGACGGCATCTATCCTACTTGGTCAACATTTGTGAAGACTATCTGTAACCCTATCGGCGAGGCAGATTGCCATTTTGCAAAGAGGCAAGAGTCTGTTCGCAAAGATGTGGAGCGGACATTTGGTGTGCTCCAGGCCAGGTTTGCCGTCGTCCGCTACCCTTGTCTTTCATGGTCGCTAGATGAAATGTGTGAGATCATGACACTAGTAGAGAAGAGGCCTTTCGTCCGGCCATTAGTCCCGGCCGCGGTCTAGGCCGCGACTACTGGTCCGGACACGTCGCCCCGAAAACGCCGAAGCGTACGGCAAGCATTAGTCGCGGCCCGTTAGGGACCAAAGGTCCCGGTTTGAGATACAAACCGGGACTAAAGGGGTCTGCGGCTAATTCGTTCAAACGAGGACCCTTTAGTCCTGGCTCGTGATACAACCCGCGACTAATGTGTTCAAACGAGGACCCTTGGGTTCCCGCGCTGGTCGTTGATCACACGGCCGGGGAATGAAACGTTGTCATGGAAGTTGATCAAATGCTTAATGGATTTTGGGAAGTTGAAAAACACGGCCGGATTAATTACCACGGCCAGCCTCCTCATCTCCCCTGCTAGCTCTATATAAGAGAGCTACAGTGCCATTTGCCAAATGCACCATCTCCTCTCTCTAATCTTCTCTCTCGAATCGCTGCCGCGCGCCATGGAGCCACTCGCGCCCCCACCTCGATCCGAGGTGTACCACTACAAGGACGACGCCGTCGACATGCACTTCAAGGTCGCGGTCACTCTCCGCGCATCAACCGTGGAGAGATGGATCCGCGTCGTCAAGAGGCGCTACCTCGACGCCGCACCGATGAAGATCGTGGGCCTCGACTGCGAGTTCACCGACGCCACACCCGAGGAGAGGCAGCGTGCCGCTGTCCTGCAACTCTCCGTGGCGACCGACACGTTGGTGTTCCATATTTTCCACGCTGATCGGGTGCCGCAGGCCCTCAAGTACTTCTTGATGGACAAAACCATCAAATTCTGCGGCGCGGCTATCAACAACGATCAGCGTATGCTGGGGCCTTACGGAATTCATATTTCATCCGCCGTCGACCTCCAGCGGGCCGTTCACCCTAACCCAACGTACCCTAATCTTCCGAGTCTCTATACTCTAGCCAATGTTACTATTGGCACAACGCTTGAGAAGAAGAAGAAGAACAACAAGAAGAAGAAGGAGGACGAGAAGAAGGAGGAAGAAGAGAACCTCGCATTAGGTTGGGGAAAGTTTCCATTGAGCTTTTATCGCATCAAGTATGCCGCTCTGGACACTCGCCTAGGCTACGAGATTGCTAGGAGGTGTCTCGGTGCTATGTGATCGTATGTCTCAATGTGTCGATCTAAATGTGCTATATTTAAATCAATTGGGCAATCCGGGTGCCTCGTATTGTTTCCTATATTTAAATCAATTGGGCAAGACTTGAGAAATACATTTTTTGAATGTGCTATATTGTTTCCGAGTGTGAAAAATGTGTTTTTTTTGCAAAGCACCAACCACAAATATGTTGCAAAACTTGAGAAATAATTTTTTTAAAAATACTATACCATGTTATATGCACAAATAACCAAATTGTTTCCTCTGAAAAGGTTTCCATCCACCTCAATATTGTTGCCTCAATAGTACCAGACTCATATTAAATTGAAAATGACAATAATAATGTAAAATTAATTTTTTGTTATTTGAATTCAAAACTACGGGGTTACGGGGTAGCATATAGCGGGGAGGAGTGCCACCAGAATGAATGGCGAGGCTACGGGGTTCAGACGGAGACGGCGGCCATTGCTTTCTCTTTCGCTTGATGAGGAATAGGAAGTAGGGAGGCACTATACGAAAGATGCAGCTAGCAGCCGGTGTTTATATATCGGCAATGGGGAAAGAAGAGCCTAGAACGAAGGTTGCAGCTAGCAGTCGGTTTAAAGATATGAATATTTCCATATTAAATTGAAAATGACAATAATAATGTAAAATTAATTTTTTGTTATTTGAATTCAAAACTACGGGGTTACGGGGTAGCATATAGCGGGGAGGAGTGCCACCGGAATGAATGGCGAGGCTACGGGGTTCAGACGGGAGACGGCGACCATTGCTTTCTCTTTCGCTTGATGAGGAATAGGAAGTAGGGAGGCACTATACGGAAGATGCAGCTAGCAGCCGGTGTTTATATATCGGGCAATGGGGGAAAGAAGAGCCTAGAACGAAGGTTGCAGCTAGCAGCCGGTTTAAAGATATGAATATTTGCATATTAAATTGAAAATGACAATAATAATATAAAATTAATTTTTTGTTATTTGAATTCAAAACTACGGGGTTACGGGGTAGTAGGGTTGAAAACGGAACGGAAACGGAAGGAAACATGCATTATCGTTTTCGTTTCCTTTCACCTTGCCGGAATCGGAAACGAAATCGGAAACCTCGGAAACGAATATGGAATCGGAAATCCTCGGAAATGAATATGGAACGGATACGGGACGCATACGATACGGAAGCGGATATTTGTCGGAACACAATAGCGGTATAATATGTTGGTCCATACCCCCAATATAAAATAAATAGCTAACAAGACAAGAATTGTTCACAATCTCGACCAGCGACAGTTTAACACTTCGACACACACAAAAACTCACAAAAATAGTTCCACATAGACATTAAGACACTCATGTTGCTAATAAAATTAGTCTTAGAAAATATATGCTTCAGCAGCAATGAAGCACCACATAGGCTTTCGCAGCACATCAGTTCAACTCCATGTCTGGAGTGTGATCGCACGCTGCATGTATCTAATTATATTAATTAGGGTTTGCTATTAATAGTCTAATCTAATGGGCCTAATTAGCCCAGGCCTCATTTGCAGGTAGGCTGTGGTTGTCCATGGTTGCATCCCTACGATGGTCTTACGAAAGTTTCCGTATTTATATTTCCGGAAATTTCCGTTTCGTTTTCGTTACCGTCGGAAACTGCTAAATCGTTTCCTTTGTCATTTCCGTTTTAGAATATGCCGTTTTCGTTTGTTTCCGTAAAATGCCGTTTCCTTTTCCATTTTTTGCTCTTCATTTCCTTTTTCTACGAAAACAGACGGAAAGTTTCCTTATCATTTTCAACCCTACGGGGTAGCATATAGCGGGGAGGAGTGCCACCGGAATGAATGGCGAGGCTACGGGTTCAGACGGGAGACGGCGCCATTGCTTTCTCTTTCGCTTGATGAGGAATAGGAAGTAGGGAGGCACTATACGGAAGATGCAGCTAGCAGCCGGTGTTTATATATATCGGGCAATGGGGGAAAGAAGAGCCTAGAACGAAGGTTGCAGCTAGCAGCCGGTTTTAAAGATATGAATATTTCCATATTAAATTGAAAATGACAATAATAATGTAAAATTATTTTTTTGTTATTTGAATTCAAAACTATTAGTACTTAATCATTAATGTTTATGTTAACATAGGTTTGGCATTAAAAAAATGATTTTTCACTACAAATAACAAAAAAAAATGAATTAATAATAATTATTACTTAATCATTATATTTATGCAAAAGATGATATGGACACAATATTTAGATTCCTATCATTTATCTGATCGATTCATACATATTCTTTGTCGAATTTCAATTTATCGGTTTAAAGATATGAATGTTTCCATATTAAATTGAAAATGACAATAATAATGTAAAATTAATTTTTTTGTTATTTGAATTCAAAACTATTAGTACTTAATCATTAATGTTACTTATGCAAAAAATAATTTGAAGTAATATTTATGCAAAAAATGAATTAATTTTTGAATTAATAATTTGAAGTAATATTTATGCAAAAAATGAATTAATAATTAGTATTACTTAATCTTAAATCTTACTTAATAAATTTTTTGATCGATTTATACATATTATTTGTCAAATTTCGATTTACGGATTTAAAGATATGAATTTATCCGTATTAATTGAAAATGAAAATAATAATGTAAAATTGATTTTCTTGTTATTTGAATTCAAAACTATTAGTACTTAATCATTAATGTTTATGTTAACATAGGTTTGGAATTCAAAAATAATAATATGATTTTCTCTACAAATACAAAAAATGAATTAATAATTATTATTACTTAATCATTAATATTTATGCAAAATATGATATGGACACAATATTTAGATTCCTATCATTTTCTGATCGATTCATATATATTACTTGTCCAATTGCAATTTATAGATTTAAAGTTATATATAACCATATTATATGATAATAATAACAAAAAATGAATAAAATATTGAAAACTAAATTATTTCATATTTAGATTTAAAGATATATTATTTGTTCAATTGCGATTTACATATTCCTCACATTTTTCTGATAATAATGGATATATTATTTGTCCAATTGCGATTTACAGATTTAAAGATATTAATTATGCCATATTATATGAATAAATGGCAATAAATGAATAAATAGTTTTATTACTTATTTTATTTTTATTGGAATTAAATATTATCATTACTTATTCATTATTGTTTACTCAAATAATTGTTTTTGGTTTCAAAAAATACAGACATGTGACACAATGATATAAGAGTTAATAGGATTGATATGGTAGTATTGACAACAAGGTACAATCAATTCGCGGGACCACGGCAGGAAGGAACAGAGAAGTTAAGCGTGCGAGGATGGGTGACCGATCGGGAAGTTTGAACAAGACTAGAATTTGACTAAAGTTTAAGTGTAATTAGTGTTAAAAATGGTCCAAGTGAGAGAGTAACGAGTCAAACAATTAGAAAAAAGAAATTAGAGGCGCTAGAATTACGAGAGCATTGCTTAGTTAGAGGCGCCTCTAATTAGAGCCCGGATGGAAAACAAATGTTGCAAAAAAAATTGAAAAAAATTTCGGAAAATAATCTTACCAGCCGGGACTAAAGGTACTCCAGCCCAATCCCTGTATCACGGCCACGTGGAAGGTCTTTAGTCGCGGCTGGTAACAGGCCCGGACTAAAGGTTGGGCCTTTAGTCCCGCTTGGCCTGTCTCGGTTGGCTAACCGGGACTAAAGGCCCTCACGGGCCAGGACAGAAGGACATGTGTCCACTAGTGTGAGTGCTTGTGTTATCATGCACAACATGATCATTGATAGCGAGCGCGATACAGGAGGCAACTGGTCAGCGATGTGTATGATTTTCAGGGGCCTAAGGCCCATCCAGAGCCGGGCGTGCCGACGCACTATGTAGAATTTCTTGCCATGCATCGGGAAATTCGTGATGGAACAATGCATCATCAGCTGCACAATGACCTCGTGACATACCTGTGGGTTATCAAAGCGATTCAGCGGCGGCAGTTTGCTATGTCATGTTTTAGACTTGAATTTGTATTTAAACTTTGCATTCGAATTTGAACTTGTCTTGTAATAATTATTACGTTTTCTATCTTCAATTCGTATTGAAATGCAAAAACAACCGCCGATGTGGTTAGATGAAAAAAATAGAGTTGGCCTTTGAAGTGCGCCGCTGTGGGCGGCACCCCAATTGGCCGGACACATGTCCAACACCATAATTGGGTCTCAATTGGGGGTGCCGGACACCGATTTGGAGGCCCCGGTGAAGATGCTCTTAGTGACACGAGAATTTCATGTGGCCAAAAACGCTTTTCCGAAAAACTCGAACAACCACAGGCGCATGCATCGTTGCTATCGTATCTCACCCGTATACGGTAGGCAGGCAGCTGGTCCCCACGGCGCCGAAAACAGAATACAGCTCACCAGCTACTGGTGTACGTACGTATATCTAGCCGTATACCGTCACGTGGTGCGTCACCGGCGAGTGAAGCGACGACAGCTGAGTTTCTGGCCGCACTGATACCTTTTCGGCGATGATGTTGCCAAGACGGTCGGTCACTGATACCTTTTCGCAAGCCCGCACTTTCATGCCTGCCGGGAATCAGGACTCAGCTGCGATCAGGGGTCACCCAGCGCAGCGTACTCCTACACAGTATTCTACGGGTGCGTACGTGTCGAGTTGCCATTCCCATCAGGTACATGATCTCGTGGAAGTCCTGTCGCCTCTTTCTTTCTTTCTTTCTCAGAATCCACATCCCAATGCAAAAAGGAAGAAGTGAAATCACATTGGTAAACAGGGAATCTATCTGAGGCCGGCCCCTACATTGTACTTCCCCATTACAGCGTCGTACTTTGTACCTCAAGTAGAATTCTAGTGGTCGCTGGCTGGCCGCTCGATGGTGATGCATCATGGATTCATGGTCATGGCCGCCCTTACTGGTCAAATATTATCGATAGTACTACTACTGTCTTGCTTTATGCAGCATGCAAGTTTAATTAATGCTTCTCGTTTGATCATCATCACAAGTCAAACATTATTCTACAGTGGCTTCTTCAATCTCTTAATTAAGCCCCTTGTTCGGCTGTCCTCATCCGAGCTGGACCCGTATAGTATATCGATTCGTCAAGTAAATGGCCTGTGTAAATCAAAGATAACGACAGGTTATTTTTTCATTTCTACAAGCTCTTGGCAACACGTTGACACTGATCGATCGATGGTGCTTCTTTTTATTATTTTGACCTCTTTGTAGGTAGAGATACTTAATTTCACGTGAAAACAAGCTAGGTGTATGCAAGCCTAATAGCTCCATTTGTCATCTCGCATGGTCTTCTAGCTAGCTGTCTCTAAACACGCACACGTACAGCACATCCTATTACACATTAAACATCCTCACATGAAAATTGGACACATATATTGTGTTGCAAATATAGTTAAATAATAATTGATCAAGGAATGGATACTATGTAGAAACTATTGAATCCCTAATATTTGTTGTTGCATTGATCTAACCATATGGAGATATATATAGTGGTATAAGGAGGTAAATAGACTTGGACTACAACCTAGAAGGTGTAGGAGTTCTAATATCTGACTCGTACATGTATTTATTCTAGCACACATGTGGTTGATGGTGGTCTTGCCATTTTATAACACATAGATGACACTATTCTGTTGTTAGAAGATGACCTAAAAATTCAAAAAAGATCTTTAATTTATCTTATGTATTTTGAGTAAGTCTTGGGTTGGAAATACATTTTAATCGGCCATGCCAAGGCGAGCCATCCATGAGAAATGTTGTTGAACTCCTCGCACAATATAAAAATGATAAAAATGATTATGGTTCTTCTTTCTCTCTGGTCACGCCCAGTGGCGGAGCTTGGGCCAAATGGCCGGGGGGGGGGGGGGGGA
>CAMZMU010000053.1:23711492-23854355 GCA_947311845.1 Poa pratensis | reverse complement strand
CGACGGAAAGAAAGCATAGCTTCCTCCGCCAGAGGGGCTGCCGGGTCTTGAGCTTCTGGGCTGGCTACCCGTGTTGTCGAGGTAGAAGGGTCGCCAGCCCCCGGCGCAGATCTTGTCGCGAGCCTCTCGGGTGGGATCGAAGGTCGCCTGAGGACCTCGATGTAGATCCCGGGAGGCACTGGTTCTTGCTTGGACGCCACCTGCGATAGCTCATCCGCGGCCGTGTTTTCTCCCCGTGGGACGTACACAGCCCGGAAGTTGTCGAAGCGCCGCTGCAGCTTCCAGACCTCTTCAACGTATGGTGCCATCTGAGGGCACGCGTACTCCTTGTTCACTTGTTTGATGACTAACTGAGAGTCACCCTTGACGACGATCTTGTTGATGCCGAGGCCGATGGCAGCACGAAGTCCTGCGAGCAGGCCCTCGTACTCCGCCGTGTTGTTGGAGATGTTCCCTTGGTAGTGCATCTGGACGACGTACTTCAGCCGGTCCCCGGTTGGTGAGGTTAGGACAACCCCAGCACCTCCTTTCCCCTTGGTGTAGGAGCCGTCGAAGTGCATGGTCCAGGCGCTAGGATCTTCCTTCCCGGGGAGGCAGGTTTCCTCTTCCGGGTCGTCGAACGCCGTCTCGGTCCACTCGGCCGTGAATCCGCCAGCGCCTGACTCTTGATGTTGTCCGTGTGCTCGAACTTGAGACCGAAACCTTGAAGCTCCATGGCCCACCATGATATGCGACCAGTGGCAAGTGGGTTCTCCAGGGGGCTTCTTAGGTTGTACTTGGACACCACCGTGATGGGATGGCTTTGGAAGTACGGCCTCATCTTGCGGGAGGCAATGAGGATTGCCAGCAGCAGCTTCTGCATCATGGGGTACCGCTCCCGGGCGTCGCGCAGCACTGCGCTGACGAAGTAGACCGGGTGCTGCACCTTGCGGGTCGCCGAGTCCTGAGAGGGCTCGGCTTCCTCCACGTCGACGTCTTGGGGTGGGGACGAGGTAGCCCCCGGCGAAGTCTCGTCGGAGGGAGATTCTCCATTCCCGACGGGCTCCGCCGTCTGGTAAGGTTGCAGTGACGTCAGGATCGTGAGACCCCTGGTCACCCGGCAGCCTTTTCTTGCACGGTTGTCCCGGAGAGAGTTCCCGGGTCGCTTGCCCTTGATCTTGCTTGACTTCTTCGGAGGAGCGTCACGCTCTACCACAAGCACAGCGCTGATCACCTGGTTGGTGGCAGCAATGTACAGTAGTAGGGGCTCCTTCTCTTCTGGTGCCACGAGGATTGGTGGCGAGGCGAGGTAGCGCTTAAGGGACTGCAGGGCTTCCTCGGCCTCGGAGGTCCACTCCACGGGGCCTGACTTCTTGAGCAGCCTGAAGAACGGTAAGGCCCGCTCCCCAAGCCTTGAGATGAAGCGCCCGAGTGCAGTGATGCACCCGTTGAGGCGCTGTACGTCCTTGACCCGCCGGGGCGCCTCCATGCGCTCGATTGCCTTGATTTTGTCCGGATTCGCCTCGATCCCTCGGTGAGAGACCAGGAAACCCAGCAGCTTGCCGGAGGGGACCCCGAACACGCACTTGTCGGGGTTGAGCTTGAAGTTGACCCGGCGGAGGTTCTCGAAGGTCTCGTGCAGGTCTTGGATGAGGGAGTCCTTGTACCGGGTCTTGACCACGATGTCGTCGATGTACGCTTCAACGTTGCGGCCCAGCTGTGACCCAAGGCATGCTTGCATTGCGCGCTGGAAGGTAGCGCCGGCGTTCCGGAGGCCAAAAGGCATCCGGGTGTAGCAGTAGCAGCCCTTGGGAGTGATGAAGGCCGTCTTCTCTTGGTCCTCGAGTGACATCATGATCTGGTGGTACCCGGAGAAGGCGTCCAAGAAACACAGCAGCTCGCACCCGGCCGTGGAATCCACGATCATGTCGATCCGCGGCAGGGGGAAAGGGTCCTTGGGACAGGCCTTATTCAGGTCTGTGAAGTCGATGCAGAGTCTCCACTTGAAGGTCATGGGCTTCGGTACCACCACGGGGTTGGCCACCCAGCTTGGGTGGGGAACCGACCGGATGACACCAGCTTCTATCAACTTGTCCACCTCGGCGATGATGAATTCCAGCTTTTCCTTGCTTTGGTTCCGGAGAACCTGCTTCACGGGGCGAGCCCCCGGATTGACCGCCAGTTTGTGCTCGATCACCTCCCTTGGAACGCCGGGTAAACCTGACGCCTCCCACGCGAAGACGTCAGAGTTTTCCCGAAGGAAGGCGACGAGCGCGCTTTCCTATTTGTCGGTGAGGCGGGCGCCGATGGTGATGGAGCGAACTCCGTCGCTGGTTAGCGCCACCTTCTTGGTCAGCTGCGGATCGCCATGGAATGGCGCCTTCTTGGGGGGAGTAGATGTGGAGCCCCCAGGGTGCCCTTCGCCCCCGGGAGAGCCCCATCATCATCCTCCTGTACACCTTGAGGGACATCCGCCATGATTGCCACCGTCTGGTTCAGCTGGTGAACGCAGTAGATAGCATCGTCGATGTCGGCCTTGACCTTGATCACCCCACGGCGCCGGAATCTTCAGCATGTTGTAGGCGAAGTGGGAGACGGCCATGAACTTGGCCAGAGCAGGTCTGCCAAGTATGCCGTTGTACGGTAGCGGAGTGTCGGCGATGTCGAAGACGATTTCCTCGGTGCGGAAGTTCTTGGAGTCGCCGAAGGTGACCGGAAGGGTGATCTTCCCGAGGGGTCGAGTAACACTTCCGTTCACGCCTTGGAACACCCGGTGTCTTGCAGGCGAGACAGGGGATTTGAAGGATAGCCAGGACCTTCGCCGTCAGCAAGTTGAGGCTGGAGCCTCCGTCGACCAGCATCTTGGTGACCTTGTAGTTGTGGATGACGGGCGACACGATCAGCGGCAGGGTCCCGACCCCGGCAGTGTTTGCAGGGTGGTCTTCTGGGTCGAAGGTGATGACTTGACTAGACCAGTCCAGGGGCTTGGACGGAGCAGAAGCAACCGCGTTCAGCTCCCGGACAAGTCTCTTGCAGGCGCCGTTGGAGGGAGGCAGAGAAGACCCTCCGTGGATGCACCCGACAACTCCAGTGACTTCTTGATACTTGCCGCCGTTGCCTCCTTGGGGAGCCGGAGCTTCCCCGTTGCCGCCGTGGGCGGCCTCCGGAGTGTTGTACCCGCGACCACCTTGACCGCCGCGTCCTCCTCCACGGCCCCCGCGGCCACCGCCTCGGTTCCATCCACGGCCGCCTCCGCCTTGGCGACCCGTGGGACAGTCACGAGCGATGTGCCCGGCAGTGCCGCAGTTGTAGCAACCGTCTTGACTGACCCCATCAGCTCGCGTTGCTCCCGGATGGCGAGGTTCTTGAGCATGCGGCAGTCCTTGAGCAAGTGGTTGCCTTCTGGATGGATGTGGCACCAGGGATCACCTTCACCTTCTTCCTCGGAAGTCGGCGCGGGCTTGGTCTTCTTCGGAAGAGGCTCGGTGACGAAGATCCGCTTGTCGGGTCCAGGGTCCCGCTTCTTGTTCTTGGCTGGAGCGACCTTGTCCTCGGGTTCATCCTCCCCGGGGAACTTGGCTCCTTCTTCAGCTCGAGCGCACCGATCTGCAAGCTCCCAGAGCTTACGAGCAGACTCGACGCGATGGATGCTCAGCTTCTCGCGCATCTTGGGGTTGCGGACGTTGGCGTGGAAGGACTGGATCACCAACTCCTCCTTGATGCACGGGATGGTGTTCATCTTCTGGGTGAAGCGCTGGATGAACTTGCGGAGAGTTTCACCCGGCAGCTGCTTGAAGTCGTGGAGATCACTGGGAGCCCCCGGGCGCTCGTACCCGCCTTGGAAAGCCCCCAGAAACTGCTCCTTCAGTGCCCGCCAGGAACGGATGGAGCACTTGGGAAGGTTGAGAAGCCAAGTCTGGGCGTCTCCCTTCAGGGCCAAGGGAACCAGTTGGCCATCATGACCTCGTCGGCCCCGGCAACCATCGCAGCAAGAGAGTAGATCTGCAGAAAGTCCCGGGGGTTCGTGGTGCCGTCGTAGCGGAGAACGTCGATCTTGAATTTCTTGGGCCAGTTGAAGTGGCGGAACTCGGGGCGAGGGCGAGGCAGCCTTCGGCGAGGTCGATGCCCCGATCTTCCCGGCGGTGACGTTCTCGGCGACGCTCGATGCGGGTGCGCATATCCTCGTTCTGACGGCTGTTGAGCTCGTCACGAAGATCTGGGTTGCGCGAGGTAGACGACCCGATGGAGATGGCCTCGCCGTGATCGCGGTTTAGCCGATCAGCCATCGGTGGCGCGGTGCGAGGAGGCGCCGTCTTGGCTTGACGTTCACCACGAGGCTGGCCTCGCGGATCACGTGTCTTGTCTTGTGCTGCTCCGGGATGTCGACGGTGGGAGCTTGAGTGGGTTCGACCCACGGACCACCATCGGCGAAGTCGAGGAGCCTCTCGACGCGAGTCCTCCATTCTTGGTAGACCTTGGGATCGCCGCTGCTTGGAGGGAACTGCATCAGGGCCTTGGCAGCGACTAGAGCATCATGGCGAGCTTGCACGTCCGAAGGCGAGTGCGCGGAGGTCTTGCTCTTGGATGCTCGTGGATCCCCGCTGGGGCGAACGCCGTGGTTCCCTCCTCCAGCGGTGGGCTCCTTGCCAGTGCCGTTGCAGACGCTCTTCTCCCCCGAGCGAGGAGGAGGCATGGTGGTGCCCTTTGGAGCCGCCGCTCCGCCAGGGCCGTTGTCCTTGTCGCGACCGTCCACTTCGTCCGGCGCCACCCTCTCCATGGGAGGCGGGGACGGAGAGACGCTCCGCCGTGCGCCAGCAGCACGACGTTCAGCTGAAGCTTGAGTGCGTGAGGGAGAGACCGGCTTGGACGCCGCAGGATCTCCCTTCTTCCTTCGGAGGCATGCTTGACGAAGAACTTGCCGATGAACTTGATGAAGATGAAACCAGCGCTTGCGCCCCCTACCTGGCGCGCCAGATGTCGTGTCTCGTTGCACGGACACCGGGAGTATAGGATACCCCCTTTTAGGTTCGGCACGGGGCGCGAAGGAGGCTGAGAATCGTCTTCTTGGGCGGAGTCTAGATCAAGCTCTCCTCTCCACGATCAAAGCATGCAACCAAAGGGACACAAGGAGCTACCCAGGTTCAGGCCGCCCGGAGGCTAAAAGCCCTACTCCTGCATGTCTGGATTGATGGGTTCTTCATAGTGTGGCTTACAATGGAACCTCCCGGAGGGTACCCGGAAGGGTTTTGGCTGGAGGTAGAAGAAGGACAGATCCTGACCCGGAGGAGATCACCTTCCCTCTACCTTCGCAGCCCTAGTCTAGTCTTGCTCTGGTTCTAGCTTGGTTCTACCTGTGTTCGTCCTTGCTTCGACCTCCCCTCCTCCGTGCCTTGGTCCTCCTTTTATAGGCTAAGGGGTTGCCACAGGGTCACGTGAGGGGCATGAGGGACCTTCGGGGTGAAGGACCCTCCTCATCTAGTTTAGGAGGAGACGTGGCCTCTCCTCAGCCTAGCGTCTCCTTTGGGTTAGGTGGGAGCGTCCGCCTTGGGGTGGACAGGAGCTGACACCACCACGGGACGTGCTTCCCGCCCGCGCTGCCTTCGCCTTGCTTCCCAAGTCTTCCGCGGTGAGGTGGAGTGCTTATCCACAGGGACGTGGGGAAGTACCCGAGAGGGAGCCTGGCCTCCTGCCGGGAACTCGGGCTCTCGGGTCCTTCCTGGCCTTCTTGCTTGGTTCGGGGACCCGGAAGGTCCCCAGGACCGGAGCCCTTTGTCGACGTAGGCCATGCGTGTCTTGACGGTGAACCCGCCAGCTTGACTTGAGTCTTGGTCTTGTCCATCTTCATCTTGGGCCCACATGGGGTGGACCCACTTTGGCAGTACTAGGGTAACCCCATGTTCCACTGCTGCGACAATATGGACGTGTATGCTAAATATACACGACGTGAGGCCAAAAAATGACCCCAATGGCTCGTGTATATGGCCATGGACTTATACACCTCGTCTCCACGGTGCTACGCGAGGTGTAAACATACACCACCTATCCACGAGGTGGAAACATATTAAATTGCCATTTGAAGCTGGTAGAGAGAGATTAACTGCTATTTATTTGCATGTATTAATTTGGTAATATTTTAACTGCTAGAGAGAGATTAGCTGCTATTTAATTGCTATTTTTTTGGCAATATTCCCTGGCGTTGAGTGTTCAAAAATCGCTACCGAAAATCTAATTGTCGAAGATATAGCTATTAGAAATATAGCCATTGTAAATATAGCCGTTAAAAAATATCACCGTTAAAAATAGAGTCGTTTGAAAAATCTCTGTTGAATGGTAGCTATAAAAGTAAAATTAAAATATAGGAGAGATAATATAAATGTCCTAGATATACACCTTCCGCTGAAAACTTTGGAGGTGTATAACTGGAAAGGTGTAAATGGAGGTGTATTTAGAGATATACACCTTCAAATTTACACTAGCCACTAAAGATGCTCTAACCTTGCACCAAGACACGCCCGATTACATATATTAAAACGCTGTTGCATGGCATGGCAACGCCTATCCAGTACAATCAACCAGTGGGCCCATCTGTCAGCACCTGGACCTGAATTCCAGAGCGGGTGAAGTACCCCATGTGGACGGCGCAGTTGCGATACAAAGGTTTTTGTCACTGACGCTGAGGACGAGAGGATTAAGCGCTTGGTAAACTTCAAACACGGCCGGGGATATGTTATTTTTCCTCTTCTACTCTAAGGCTAAGCAGATGGATAGAAAACGCCGTAGGGTCTGTAAGATGTTTTTGGCGCCTCCTGTGGCAGACACGGCGACAACGGAGTGGTGGACGCGGTGGCCGGCCATGAACGAATACGACGACGCCCCCTCTGCGTCCACGTCGACACAGGCTAAATCCAGTTTTTCGCTCTGCCGCGTAGGCGTCGACAAAACATATGCGGAAATAGCACACGCGCCCACGGGTTTCCCTCGCCTCGCCTCGCCTCGTCGTCTTAACCTTAACCTAAAAACCAAAGCGCTAGATGATGATATTCGAGTAGCCAAAACCCAAGTGTTTCTCCAAATTAAAAACCAAAAACAAAAGAGAAAGCGTAATCCTGGCCTCGACTGCCGCTCCATGAATATTTGGCTTCGGCCAGGAGCAAAGCAACAAGAGTAGTGTTCCTCTCGCGACAAACCGAGGCCGAGCAGGCGGAGGTTAGCACCTAATCGCCATGGATGAGCCAATGGAAGCTTGACGCCGGCTACTAGATTAGAAATGCCGTAAACCTTGCAACAAGACAAGGGTTTAGCCGTATAGCCAGGCGTGGACCATCGCCCGACATCTGCAACCACTACGTCCGTCGCCGAGTCAGGCGCAACAATGCAAGAGATTGGATGACTCGATCTCTTGTCCAGGGTTTTCAGACGTCCAAAACATGCAAGAAAACCTGACGTACCACGGACCTGCATCGCACAATCGCAGCCATTGGCCTGGACCATGCCGGCCGTTCATGGTCACCGCTCAAGACAAGGCCGATGCAATTGCTATATGCTAGCACTAGTCATGGACCCTGAAATTTGCTGGTCATCAGTTATATAGTACGGCCACTTGTGTTGGCAAAGATGCATGCATTACGGGGGTGTTATGCAGTAAAGTAGGTGAGCTCGAATGAAAGTTGGTAAAAGCTGGTACACTCATGCAAACGATATCTTTTAGTCGACGCTTGTTCGATTAACTACGAGCTCCGACACGGAACTTAAATCTGCCTTGGGCTTGGTATCGATGGATCAGCCGAATCTGTCGTTTCCTCATATGCAACTTTGCATGCAGGCAACGCACGCTCCAAGAGCGCACCGTCACAACCAAGCGTTGTGCATGCAACTCTACCAACCCCACCTACTTTTTTATGAGCTCTCAAATTTACATGGTGTTGGTTTCAACTCGACGGACCAGCCTCCGGCATGACAAGTTGTTGGGACCTGGCCCCGGGATGTAAAAAGGTTGCATGAGTGGCTGCGGATTATCAAACAGCCCCCTAAAATTCCCAATCCCCATGTATGCGCACATAATGCATGCATATGCATGTTGCAACTTGCAAGGCAGAGAGAGGCCTAGATTTGCTCTCGCGTAACATGGCATGTTGCAAGATAATGATGCAATCCCTATACGCAGGTCCATATTACTATTCTTAGTGTGCGTCTGCCCCCAAAAAAGAGGATTCTAGCTTAGGTTGGGTGAGGCTAGCTAGCCATACTCGTTATGGATAGCACCCAAGCGTAAATGATTACGGCCTTGCTGGATTGGGTAAGGAAAAGAGCCCACACACTTGCATCTTTCTTACTGCTCACCCAACGATCGAGATGGGTCACGAGGTGAGTCCGTTGCTTGGCAAAGTCATCTTGCTGGTTTTAAGCAAGCAAGCTTCTTCCCGCTTTCTCAAAGGCGATGACTCCAACAGACTGACGCATCGAGTCCGCGCTTGTTCGTATATGTCCGCGCGATTGAAAACAAAGTCCCAACGCGGTGACGCAAACAGAGCGCTGTCCGTTTTTCTGTCCGCCTCGACCCATTCTCGGCCCAAATTTAGGCCAGTTTTACGTCGGCCCCGGACACGCGCGGACAACTCTTTTGTCATCTCTTTGTCCGCACCTGGCCTGCCCAACAAACCATTCCGCACCCCCAATATTCTCCGCCTCCATCGCCCCTCCCGCCGGCGCGGCCCCGATTTGGTTCTCAAGGACATTCTTGGGCGGCCACCACCAATTCCTCTTCTGCACCGTCACCGGAGCAGTTTCCTCCCCACCGCGACCGGTGAATCTCGCGGCCCTGCGGCTCGGAGCGCCCGCGACACGACACCTTCCACAAGGTGTTCGGCCGTTTGCCCCGGCAACAACTGAGGTGCGACTCCGACATGGATAGATCCGATGAGTATTTTTACAAGAACTACATCATGTATCAATCCTCCTCCAACGATTCGTCTGATGATGAGGGCCTTGTTGCCACCCTCATCGTTAATGAGTACATAGACATGATGCGGCCATTGTTCAGAGGGTCGTTATCGGGTCGTTCTACTTCCTTGGACCGCAGTAGATCGGCTGGCCACGTCTAGCTCTATGGGGACTACTTTCGTGAGGTCAAACCAACATATATTCTCCAAAATGATTTGGTTGAGCATGTGTGGCAGCACTACGAGATCCAGTAGTTCCATTTGCTACCATTTTTTTTTATTTGTTTTGTAAAACTATTTGCGAAACAATTTGTATTATTTGCTCTACTATTTGTATTGTAATAACTGTTTGCAAAATTATTTGGATGGTAATAACTATTTGTATTGTTTGCTTAAAAAGAAAGGGCTCAGCAGAGAGATCAGGATAACGAGCGCGGAGCCCACTTGGCAGGCGGCAGGAGCAGCGAGCAAGTGTTTACTTGGTAGGCCAACTTATGTCGTATAGAACGGCTGAGTGAAAAAAAATCAAAACCCTTACCATACGGACTCGATGCATCGGCCCCTTTGGCTGCAGTAGCCAGGGAGGGGCGGATATGGCCCGGAGATCTGTCTATTTGGTAATCTAAGCGGACAAAATGTGGGCTGGACATCTGTCCATTTGACGACCCAAACGGACAAAACGTAGAATTTTGTTTTTTTATCCGTTTGCTTCGACCCTAACTACAAGCGCCTGCCTGTTTTCTCTATCGAAGAAAATGCAAAAAAGGCGGCAAGATCCAGAGCATCTGACGAGAGTTGGCTAACCTGTAAAGATTCCAGCTATCATAATTTCACGACCGATCGAAACACCTTGGCCATATGAAATTGTCCTACTAGTCGTTTGCATGCACGTTGTGAAATAAAAATAATAAAGCACACTCTGTCTCTCATCGAAATTCTAGTATTGGTCTAAGGGGCATCAATAGCAAAATTGTACTTTTCTATTTGCAAGCCAGTTTTCTAGAATATCCCATCTTTGGGGTATTATATTAAAGCTCTATTTGTGATTATTAAAAAGTACAAGATGACAGAACAGACGGCATTATTTATCAAACGGCAAGATCATAGCGCAGTTCATATTTTAGCCCTTCCATTAGCTGCAGCCTGCAGGGCGGCGAGATATGGTGTGATGTCTGTTGCGCCAAATTTTGAATTCGCGCAGACTTTTCTTAGAAAATATGTTGAGGATCTAGTTGACTTCAAAATCTGGCTGTTTATATACATTGTCAATACAACTGCTCCGCATTGGACTTTTTTTGTTACTTCTCATTTAAGCCTGCAATTGTCAATTCACAAAAAAAAATGCCTGCAATTGTCGTTGTCAACGCACCCTAAGTACTTTTTTTTAAAGAGAAACCATTACAGTATGAGTTGACCATAGGGTTCGGAAGATTAAATAACGTCCTAACGTGGCCATGTAGCAGCTCAATTGGCCGTCGGCGTGCTAGCTCCTCATCTACGTGTCGTTGTGCCGTGCGTGTGCACTGATGTATGTGTTCGAGGACTCGGCGAAAAGATGTCTACACAATGGTACTCCCTCCGTTCCAAATTATTTGAATTGGGTTTGTCCAAATACGGATGCATCTAGACACTAAACAAGTATAGATACATCCGTATTTGGACAAACCCAAGTCAAGTAATTTGGAACGGAGGGAGTAGATCTGAGCTCTCAACGTTCGTCAGACTGTTTTGTGCAGACACTGTTTCGGACCGCGTGGTGATGTCCATGTCTGAACGGTGTGCATGAATTGGTGGGCATGTCAAGATTGATCAATAGCCAGAGGTTCTCCATGCTCAAGTTGAGTGAGACTACTAGCTAGTGCTGGCGTGAGAAGGATCAGAAGGATGGGTGAAGACGTATGTGTGCCTGGCGGTCAACACTTTGCAGATTTGCAGCGGTTCTTGCCAAGTGGTGGTAACAATGACAAACTTCTTTATTGACAATGCTCTTGGAGTTCTGTGTCTCAGTGTTCGGTGTGAAAACCCTAGGTCTGGTCTTTGGTGATTGTACCTGGCAATGGTGGCTTCCTAGTCATCTCTTGTTGAAGGCATTGTCTGAACATTGACCTTCTCCGGGGTGAAATCTCAGGATCTGACCATGATGGTTAGTCCGGACGACGGTGGTGTTTGTGCACTGTTGAGGCGTCGTTTTTGGAGAAGCTTTTTCGGAGTCAGTGGTGTCGTCCACACTGGTGTGGTACTTTTTGCAGCTGCGAGTCTGTCTGCTTCGGAGGGTTTTTTTATTTATTTTTGGCTGTGTGCATCCTTCATGTTTAGAGTTGCTCTAGACATAAAATCGATGCAGAGGCTGAGTGCAATCGATATCTTCTTAGTATTAATATATTTCCTTTATCTAAAAAACAATGTAGCGGCTCAATGTTCAACTGAAAGCGGACAATGTCCTCTCCAGTTTAGTAAATAAAAGAGGATGCACAGCGTGGCGACGATGCCTGTTCGTGAGCTGCACAGCTCTTCAAATGGCATATTCCTGATAGTATTTTAAGTTGAAAGAATCAGGTTTAAAATTTCCAGCATAACTTGATTGTAGGTCAAACATAAAGAAAATGAAGCACCAAAATCTCCACTAGCTAGGTCTGCATGTCATTTCTGTACGACATACCTGTGATAGTGTGATCTCAGCTTTAATTTGTTCATATGCCATGTATTTGATTTGGGGTTTTGTCCTTCTTGACATGACTAAATGCGTCCGGTCAAGAATCTTGGGCGATCCTCCTTGTAAAATTCGATTAACCGACAAAGACAAGGTTTAATGAAATTAAGACTTGACTCAAGTACTACGGTTTTATTACTGTTGCACAACCTTTGCCGGCGAGTCCGGTCCAAGGGCGTGCAACGAGAGCGTAGTCGAAGGAGTCGTACACGCGGCACAATCACAGATGCGAAAAGTAAAAAGACACAGAGATATAGGCGGGACTGATCTTTATTATCAATGGTGTGTCTCTCTCCATACAATACATGGGTATATATAAGAGGGAGAGGGCTAGGGTTGAGGACCAATCTAGAGGGAAAACCCCCACCCAAGAAAGGGTGGGCCCACGTTTACGTACGTCGGTTTCCCAACACTCCCCCTTGGTCCGACATCCCGTATTGTCTATGTCTCAAAACTCCGAAAAACCCAGTGGGAAAAATATGGAGAAAGAGCACATAGCATACGTCTCCTCATGTTGCACGAATTGCCTCATCAAAAACCTCAATGTGAGAAACATCGGGAAAACTCACATAAGGGAAAAAGAGTACAATCCACTCAACATCAGGTTGAGTACTTGATCATCCGGATCAAGATTTTCAGATGGGGGTGTGAAGAATCTCCCCCGGAGTCTGGCATATCTCTAAGTCTCATCATACCGATTCCACGAACACACCTCTCAAAAGATGATGCCGGTAATGATTTAGTGAACATATCAGCGAGATTGTCACACGACTTAGTATGCAAGATCCTTACCTCGTTCGTCTTCGCAGCTCATGCGCATAGAAAAACTTGGGGTTGATGAGACTACTCTTCACATGCCCTGACTGCACTTGTGCAACACAAGCTACATTATCTTCATAGATAATGGTGGGGGTTTGTACGGTGTTCAGCCCACACGTCTGCTGAATGTGGAAATCATCCGTCGAAGCCATGCACACTCTTGTGATGCTTCTTATAGTGCTATGATTTCAGAGTGGTTCGTTGAAGTCGATAGAAGACTTTGCTCAACGATTTCCAGGGAACATCAGTTCCACCACAAAGGAAAACATATCCAATCTATGACTTGGAAGTGTGCGGGTCCGACAGGTACCCTCACATCAGCATAGCCTACCAATGATAGGTCTTGATTCCTCCTATAAAACAGCCAAAGATATTTGGTCCCTTGCAGGTATCGGAAGACGTCCTTGATGCCTTTCCAATATCTAGGTAGGCTCAGAACTGTACCTAGCAAGCAAATTGACAGCGAACGCGATGTCCTGCCATGTACAATTCGCGAGGTACATGAGTGCTCCAAGGACACTCAAGTAGGGGAATTCCGGTCCCAGAATTTCCTCCCCCTCTTCCTTAGGCCTGAACGGGTCCTTATCTTGCTGTAAAGACCTCCCAATCATTGGGGTCTTCGAAGGATATGCCTTATGAAATCCAAATCTCTCTAACACCTTCTGGGTGTAGGCAGACTGGTGCACTAGAATCCCAGCATGGGAATGTTCAAGTTGCAGACCAGACAGAACTTGGTTTTACCCAAATCCTTCATCTCGAATTCCGACATCAGGTAGGAACTCGCTTCCTCAATATCTCTAGGTGTACCGATTATATTCAAATCGTCCACATACACCGAGATTATACAAAATCCATCTTCGTTGCTCGTGTAGCCCTTCTAATGAAGGAATCGCTTAAGCGATTATACCACCTACCAGACTCTTTAAGTCCGTACAATGACTTCCAAAGAAGAACACTGTATAGACCCGATTTGCTCTCTTGGTTCGGAATGGGGATACCTTCGGTACCATCATGTAAAAGTCCAAATCAAGGTTACCATATAGGTAAGCATTGACAACATCCAACAATTTCATTGTTAAGTCCAGATTTACTGCCATCGAGATCAAGTATCTAAAGGTTATACCAGCCATGACGGGGAGTAAGTTTCCTCAATATCGACATCTGTCGTTGAGTGAACCCTTGAGCGACGAGCCTTGCTCTGTACCGATCCACCTCATGTGTGAGGTAACTGCCTCCTGCCAATCTTTCCAATCCGACCTTATTTTACAATCAGCGGGATTGTTAGGCCTAGGGTCTGGATCTATGATTGAGGCAATTCTATAGCAAAGTTAATGTCGACAATTGCCATTGCTCGGTTCCTTGACTCTCCCTTATTTATATAATTTATGGCCATTTCGTCATGGGGCGCATCTGGCGCTACCTCTTGCTCCACCGTATTTCCCATTACAGGAGCGAGGTCCTTTAGCTTTTTCGCGCCGATGTGTGTACTCACATCTCCGCTGGATGTTCCCTCAATAGGGACGTTCAAGTCCGGAATCCCGTGCACAGGACTTTCCGTACTTGTGCCAGGTCTCAATTGGCTCCCCTTTTTCTTACTAGGGGCTTTGGTGACTATCTGTGATAAATCTCTCGTATCCTTCTTCCTCAGGCGTCCCCGAGTACTTAGGAGTTGAGAAACCGGATTTCCCGTCCTTTTAGGCCTTTGGACGGGAGCGGGTGTACCATAGTTAACTTCGGTATCTCAACCCTTTCCGGTGCATTGCGCGCAGGCATATGCGACTTTGTCACAGTTTACAAGTCACTAAAGTGATCAGGCAGTTGATTCGCTAATGCATGCAAATCAATTTCTTTTGGACTTTTTATTTGTCTCGGCAGTGCGTGGGTCATGAGCGTGGATCTCGTGACTTGGCACGTGATTTCTCGACTTTTATCATCAAGGGGTTGATTATCTCCCCCTAAAGTCGGAAAGAGATCCTCGTCAATGCAATCAGCGAAGCGGGCCGTATGACATTCACTTGTCATGGGGTCCAAATACCTGATTATGGACATAGTCGCATAACCAACGTATATCCCCGACTTACGGAGTGGGCCCTTTGCTGATCGCTGGGGTGGTGCTATCGGTACATACACCTGGCAACCGAACCTATAAAGGTGGGAAATTATCGGTGCCGACCCCTGCGCAAGCTGCACATGAGAATGGATGTTGTAGGCCAACGGTCTAAAGTTAATGAGTTTAGCAGCGTGTAACACAGCTTGCCCCAACATCTGGTTGGTGAAATACAACTCTTATGATGGACTTTATCCTTCACCTTTAAGGGGGGCGGTCTAATGATTAACTTCCCGTAGCGTATGCGGAGCACACAAAATCATCAGGATTTGGGAAGTTTTTCACTTTAACATTATGACCGTTTGAGTTGTATATTCCTCATCATACTTAGACTGAGTGGCCTAATCTATCATGCCATAAAAATAGTTCAGAGCATCGGAAGGTAGTGTACACAGGCAGTGCTACAATTACCGTGTAGCATAGCCATGTGTCCAATGGAGGAAAAATTTCCAAGAACATGTTTACCATTTTCATCGCGCCCGGTGATTAGTAGGCATTCCATACCGTTCATAACACCGGTCTCAGCTGGAGACTATTAGCGTGAAAACCAATGAAACTTAAGGGGGTGCGAATGACTCGGGGTACAACAATGCATCGTTAATGATCAAAGTTGTTCCCATGGGTAGTATCATAGTGGCTCGTCCGGAGCCAACTATATAAGGATCGCAGCCGGCGATTTTCATAACACTACCTCGAGAATTTTATCAGACTCAAAGCACATAATCTCCCTGAAGATGGTATTTGTGTATCGTTTTCCACGAGACATGTTTACTCCATTGGGGTGCCACACGTGTTCTAAGACATTTGCATGTAATTAAAATAATGAAGCGAGGAAGTAGCGACATTACAAAACAAATGCATATATCTGAGAACATAACATGCCATCATATTTAAATAGAGGAATTAATGAACGATAATCAAATGTCATTCAAGCGTCGAAATAATGAATATGGCTTGCTCTTATAGAGCTTACAAACCAAATGTATCTCATATAGCCTAAGGAATCATGATAAGTTAAACAGTGGAAGCTTAGACAGGCATAGAGAACGCGCTGTTCACTTCACACTCAATGTCCAACTGAGCGAATTGCTCCTCATGAGTATAGGATCATCATCAGTGCCTACACGAGGTGCAAAAGGGAGCACCAAGTGATCGACCTCCATAGAGACCGACGTCCGTTGAGACCGTAGGGGCTATCTCCATGGGCGCAACAGCAGGTGCAGCCATAGGCAGAGGTGGAGGTGGCGGGAGGATCTCGGGCGCCACCATGGGTGCCGGAGGTGCCTCCCACTGTACTGAGGCGAGGTGCGATTCATGCACCTTCTTACTAGCCTTGTACGCTTCCACAACATCCTTAGGCGCACGGCACTGGCGTGAGAAGTGTTCTTTAGAGCCGCACCGATAGCATTCCTGGGGCCTCTGCTCCCCCTTGCCTTGCTGATACTGCTGAGCCTAGCGAGGGGGGCGAGGCGCCTTATTGCCCTTCCGGACTCTCTTATTTTGAGAGTTGCACGGACCTTGTAGGCGTTAGCATGGGCCTCCTGAGGGGGACTCGCCCCAAGTGGATGTGCAACAGAGTTCTTTCGCAAGAGCTCATCCTGCGCCTCCTCCACCTGGAGTATGTCCACAAGCTCTGCATACTGCGTGTACTTCCCCTGGCGGTAATTCCGCGAGGACTGTACAACATCGGGGTGGAAAGTAGAGAGAGTCTTCTCAATCTTCTGAGTGTCGGTGATAGTGACACACACATCCGAAGAGAGATGCAAATCCGGTGCAAAGCCGAATTATAGTCTCCCACCGTCTTGAAGTTCTGAAACCTCAGACGCATCCACTCCGCCTCTGCGCGGGAGAACAGTGTACTTCAGTCGCTCGAAACGCTGTTTAAGAGCATTCAGAGGTCCAAAGCACTCAGCTCAGCCATGCACTCGTTTTTCAGAGTACTGCAGAGGTGGTGACGCAGAAAAAGCAGAGCCTGGACATTCTGAGCAGGGGTGACAGCGCTGGTGGCCGCCTGGGTCCCCAGGCCAATCGCGTTGGTCAGCTCCCAGACGTGAGGAAGATCTCTACGTCCGATGCCCACGGCAGGTAGTTCAGCCCATTTTTAGCTAGCTCGGTGAACTCACGGTTGACGATTCCGGCCATTTGCAATTTATGCAAATCATATTAGATTACAGCAGGTAATCCGGATTACAGCAGGTAATCCATTGCATAAATGCGATGAAAATACAATTATTCATTAACATGACGTTCCAATATTTAAAAACATGCTAACAATAATTTCAAAGCGATTAAAAGTAATTAAACAATTAATTCTAGCAATGAATATATAATACAAGCATGATAATGACGGAAACATGTTAAGCGCATCACTAACGTGAAACATTGGCCCTAAAATTGACCTTTCGAAACTATTTTATGCCCAGAAAATACAGTTGCAGCAAAACAGACTTATCCGGGGACTTACACGTAAAATTATTCAGCAGGAATAAATTTATATCTAGTTCTGGAAAAATCTGGATGCGAAAACATAAAAATATCCTGCAGCCCCGTATTCGGTCCGGTCCATATCGGCGGCAGGCCGAAAACGTGCTGGAAACAGGCCGCAGCCCACTAGAAAATTTATCCACCAGCGCCCACTTTGTTTTTTTTTTCGTCCGCCTAACGGGCCAAATGTGGCCCGGACAGCCCAGCAGGCAGCAGAGGCCCAGCCGCGGCCCAGCCGAACCCTAGAGGTGGGTGGCAGCCACACGCGTTGACCGAGCCAGAGGCTCAGGTCGCGGCGGCGGCCGGCCACCTCCTGGCTCGAGGCCGGGGGCGAGCTGACGGCGGCGTCGGCCAGCAGGGGCGTGCTCGCGCGGGGTGGCGGAAGGCGGCACTTGCGGACGCGGGGTGCCGAGCGCGGCGCGGCTCGTGGCCGGCCAACGGCCATGGCGCGCGCGGCGGTGGCGTAACCGCAGCGAGCGGCTGTGCCGGGGGGCAGCGGGTCCAGCGAGGGTCGCGGCGCAGGGCCTACGGCGCGGGCGCGGGGCGGATGCGCAGCGGCCGGGCGGAGCTGCAGCAGGCGGCGTGAGGCGAGCACGGGCGCAGCGACGGCGCGCGTGCGCATGCCCAGCAGGGCCGGGCGGCGGTGCAGCGGGCACGGCCACGACGCGGGAACGCGGGCGGCGCAGCGCCTCCACGAGCGGTGTGGGCGACCATCAGGGCCGCTTCGGCACGGGTGTGGGCAGGGACGGACAGCGCGGCAAGTACGGCGGCAATGACCTCGCGTAGGGGCCACGGCGAGCGCGGACGGCCAGCAGGGCTCCAGCGGCGACGGCCTCGGCGCGAGGCCAGCAGGGCTAGACGGCGGTCGGCGGCGCCCTCGGGCGTGCGTGCTCGGGCGGCACGGCCAGCAGGTGCGGTCAGCAGGGTACGCAGCGAGTACGGTCATCGGACCTTCTCGCGCGGAAGAGCGACGGCGGCGCCACATAGTGCGAGGCTCGGTGTGTTGCGTGGCGGCTTGCCGACCTATGCAACACACGACGAACGGCTCTACGGCAGTCAGCCGACGACGTCTTTTACGCCGACACGAAAAACACTTCGGATGTCAATTTTCATCGTCCGTTCATCTGGAATCGAGACGGCGCGTCGCACAGCTGGTGCGCCGCGGCGGTACCGTGATCATCAGGATCACTTCCGTACCGACTCCCTACGGTGGCGTCATCAAATCCCCCATGAATCCAAGAGTATCGACATTGGTCGGCGACGTATTCGTCAGCTCGACTCTCGGGAGGGAAATCGACACCGTAGGTAATATAAAACGTATTGCAAGAACGGAAACATAAATAGATGCAAAACCGTTGTTGCGATCGGATCTGGATTATACCTCCGCGATGAACGACGAGAGCCTGCTTGATGAAGGCTCGATGCAGATCAGTTGGCGGAGCAGTTCGTGCTGATAACGTGTTGCACAACCTTTGCCGGCGAGTCCAGTCCAAGGGCGTGCAGCGAGAGCGTAGTCGAAGGAGTCGTACACGCGGCACAATTACAGATGCGAAAAGTAAAAAGACACAGAGATATAGGCGGGGCTGATCTTTATTATCAATGGTGTGTCTCTCTCCATACAATACATGGGTATATATAGAGGGAGAGGGCTAGGGTTGAGGACCAATCTAGAGGGAAAACCCCCACCCAAGAAAGGGTGGGCCCATACGTTTACTTGTACGGTAGGTTTCCCAACAATTACCAGAGACCGGTGACGGTAGTATGCTAAAAATGCTAGTTACTGAAGCCGTTAAGGCAAAGTATGTAACTGAAGATAAAACAAATTTCAGCGAGAAAATCCAACTTGTCTGAACCAAAGGAGTAAGTGCACGCAGCACACTTCAGTGTCTAAACTAATGGCGGTGTTGAACGCGCAGGTGCAAGTTACGCATGAAAGAAATGGAAGATAATTCGTACGGGCGGCTTCCAGTTGATGGATACAGGCATACTACAGCAACGACGACGACAAAAAAAAAAAAACAGGAAGTGTCAAAAAAAAAAAACCGAACCGAAGCGGCTTCCTCCCTCTCCCCCCGCACGCCCGCCTATATAAAGTGCTCGCCGCGCTTCCCAATACCCCGCGCGGTGCAGAGCTCCTCCACCAACCAAACACTCCCGCCTCCGTCGAGGAGACAGCGCGAGAAAACGCCCCTCCGTCCTTCTCTCTCTCTCCCCCAAACTAAACTCCGTAAATCTCCCAGGAGTTACCGCCGTAAATCTTCGTTCGAAACCGCACGAGCGGGCGACGAGCAGAGCACTAGCTCCTCTGTTTTCCAGCCATGACGTCCTGCTCAGGCGCCACGGCCGCGTGCCGAGACGACTCGCAGTCGCAGCATGGGTGCTGCGTCATCATCGCCCCGTTGCTTGCCAAGGCGGCCGGGGAGGTCGTCATCCCGGTGGCCGCGGATGAGACGGCGCCGGTGCTCACGTGCAAGCCGCCGGGGCGGCTCGCCAAGGCGGTGAAGGAAGCCTGGTCCGTCTCTCTGGGCATAGCGATGCCGATGATGCCGCCCTTGTCGGCCACCGCGGCCCAGGACGAGGCGCGCTCCATTCTCGGCCTCGCATTCCCGATGATCCTCACGGGGCTCCTGCTCTACCTCCGCTCCATGATCTCCATGCTCTTCCTCGGCCGTCTCGGCGGCCTCGCCCTCGCCGGCGGCTCCCTCGCCATCGGCTTCGCCAACATCACGGGGTACTCCGTCCTCTCCGGCCTCGCCATGGGCATGGAGCCCATATGCGGCCAGGCGTTCGGCGCGGGCAACTACTCGCTCATTGGCGTCACCGTGCAGCGGACGGTGCTCCTCCTCATCGCGGCGGCCGTCCCCATCGGTGGCCTCTGGATGTACATGCGCCCTCTCCTCCTCCTCTGCGGCCAGGACGCCGCCATCGCCGCGGTCGCCGAGACCTACATTCTCGCCTCGCTCCCTGACCTCCTCCTCCAGGCATTCCTCCACCCGGTGCGGATATATCTCCGGATGCAGTCCATAAACCTGCCTCTCACCGTGTGCGCCATGCTCGCCATTGCCATCCACCTTCCCATAAACTACGTGCTCGTCACCGTCCTCGGCCTCGGCATCAAGGGGGTGGCAATGGCGTCCGTGCTAGCCAACCTGAACCTGCTCCTCCTGCTTCTGGGCTACATCTTCTTCAAAGGCATCCACAAGCGCACCGGCAGCTTCTTCGCGCTGTCCGGCGAGAGCTTCCGTGGCTGGGGCGAGCTCATCGGGCTCGCGCTACCGAGCTGCGTGAGCGTGTGCCTGGAGTGGTGGTGGTACGAGATCATGATCCTGCTGTGCGGGCTGCTCCTGAACCCGCAGGCGACGGTGGCGTCCATGGGCATCCTGATCCAGACCACGTCGCTCATCTACATCTTCCCTTCGTCGCTCAGCTTCGGCGTGTCCACCCGCGTCAGCAACGAGCTCGGCGCGGGCCGGCCCGAGCAGGCGAGCTGCGCCGCCACGTCGGGGATCATGCTCGGGTTCGCGTTCGGCGCCTTCGCCTCCGCGTTCGCGTTCCTGGTACGAAACGTGTGGGCCAGCATGTTCACGGCCGACCCGGCGATCATCGCGCTCACCGCGTCGGTGTTGCCGATCCTGGGCCTGTGCGAGCTGGGCAACTGCCCGCAGACGACGGGGTGCGGCGTGCTGCGCGGCAGCGCGCGGCCCAAGGACGCCGCCAGCATCAACCTCCGGTCGTTCTACTTGGTGGGGACGCCCGTGGCGCTGGTGCTGGCGTTCTGGTTCCACTACGACTTCAAGGGCCTGTGGTTCGGCCTCCTGGCGGCGCAGGCCACCTGCATGGTGCGCATGCTACTGGTCATCGGCCGCACCGACTGGGCCGGCGAGGCGAAGCGGTCGAAGCAGCTCACCGGATCAGCGGCGGCCGGCGACGAGAAAGTTGGGGGAGACGAGAAGTCGCGGCTGCTACTTATTGACGCAGACATCGGTGATCACTCTGCAGCAGCAGATCGGTGCTGACAGCTACAGCGCGCGCGCGTGTGTGTTGTAGTAATCTACTTACCCTCTTTCTTTCTCAAGGAAGGAGGGGCTGACAGGGTGGCAATTTTTGTTCCACATTTGCTAATGTAGCTGGGAGCCATTGTAAAGATTTTGCTGATTGTTAGTGTTACAGAGACGGGAAATATCTTCTTCTCCAGTTGGAACTCTGAAGGAACAATCCTCCCTTGGCTTTCGCTTGCGGGTCGGTGTCTGGTCCAGGGAGGCCGGCCGGCCGCGTGACGACCCGGTCACCGGCGATGGTCGCACGGACCAGCCAACGCCAAGTCTAAAGTCCGGCAGGGACCCGCCATCCTTTTGCGCATCGCAGCCGTCGCCGTCGGCCAGCCAGATGAGCACGGAGAAAAGGAATCGAGTTGCAGCACGTGATTTGTGACTGCGGTCTGACTATGCTCTTATTACTTAGTGTTATCCTAAATACAACCATCAGGATTCAGGACAAAGTTTTAAAATTACGATTCGATTCCACGATTTTCTCTGACATATCCTCTGCTATTACTTGAAAAAACTATGCTCATCTCCAGTCCTGGCTTGGACAAAAAGGGTGGAAATCTACCTGCTGTAATTTTTTATGATGAAGTACTACTGTTACTAGAGGTGGTTTTAGACACCATAATCTATATGTTTGCGGATAAAAGTTGGTGTAGAAATGCTTGTTTATTTCCTTTTTGGGTCAAGTATACAACTTCATATTTGCCCACTCTTAATTTAGAAATAAACGGCTGTGTGCATCACTCTGATGAGGCTGGGGCGTTGCCCCCATTTCGGGAAAAAAACATATAGATTGCGGTTTTAGACACCATAGTCTAAATGTTTACTGAATTTTTTTGGTGTAGAATTGGTAGTTTATGTTTTTTATTTCCTTTTTGGGTTAAGTATACAACTTCATGATTTGTCCACTCTTAATTTACAAAATAAGAGTCTAGAACAACCTGTATATTTTTTCATTTCGTTGCAAAGAATCCTTCCTCTGTTGTTTCATTGCTAGAAAGTTTGATTCAAAAGCTCAAATGTCAACCACTTAAATTTCATCCGAGTTGCACACTCGAAATTGAGAACGAGAACCTAAATTAGAGCAACTTCACGGACACTACAAATAAACAATCCGGCGTACTGGTGTAGAATAAAAGTTGATGGGAAAACATACAGATCATGGTGATAATCATGATCTATGTTTGCGGATAAAAGTTGGTGTAGAAATTACATGGCACGTAGTTAATGTTTTTTATTTTATTTTTGGGTTAAGTATACAATTTCGTATTTGCCCCCTCATAATAAACTAAGAGTCGAGAACATATAGATCGTGGTTTAAGACACCATGATCTATATGTTTGCAGATAAAAGTTTGTGTAGAAATGCTAGTCTATGTTTTTTATTTCCATTTTTGGGTTAAGTATACAACTTCGTGGTCTTCCCACTCTTAATTTAGAAACTAAGAGTTTAGGACAAGTTTTTTTTTCATTTCGTTACAGAGAATCCTTGATGATTACCATGATCTATGTTTGCGGATAAAACTTGGTGTAGAAATTCCATCGCATGTAGTTTGGGCTTTTATTATTATTTTGGGTTAAGTATACAACTTCGCATTTCCCCCTTAATAAACTATGAGTCTAGAACCACGTGCATTTTTTTTTTCATTTCGTCGCGGGGAATCCTTCCTCTGCTATTTCATTTGCTAGAAAGGTTGATTCAAGAGCTCAATTGTCAACCACTTAAATATCATCCGAGTTGCACACCCGAAATTGAGAATGAGAACCTGAATTAGAGCATCTTCACCGGCGCTTCAAATAGACGGTGTAGAAATAAAAGTTGGTGGGCAAACATATAGATCATGGTTTTAGACACCATGAGCTATATATTTGCGGACAAAAGTTAGTGTAGACATTCCATTGCATGTAGTTTATGTTTTTATTTTATTTTAGGTTTAAGTATACAACTTCGTATTTGCACACTCTTAATTTAGAAAGTAAGAACCTTGGACCACCCCTATATTATTTTTACCATTTCGTTGTAGAGAAGCCTTCCTCTGTAATTTCATTCGCTAGAAAGCTGGCTCAGAATCAACCACTTAAATATCATCCGAGTTGGACACTCCAAATTGAGAACGAGAGCCTGAATTTCTACCACCCGCAGCAGGTCGCGAAGAGAAAGATTCGGATTCCTCTGTTCCAAGGCCGGGCTGGCTGGCCGCCAAGATAGGGCGGCGGGGCACGGCGAGTAGCGACGCAGCTGGTCCACGTGGATCCACCTCTGCACACGCCGTCCGCCGGCCGGAAGCATACGCACAAAGATACCTGCGGCCTGCGCGTGCGACGGCTGGCGCTGGCGTCGGCAGCAACCGGCACCGCGACATTAAAAAGGACTCGAGCGATCGCCGGCTCAAGTCCGCTCCTTGGTGCCCCGAGAAGATGCGGTACTGTTTGGAGGACCCAAAGGCCAGCCTCAGCCTGCCTCCCTGCCTGAGCTTAGCTGTGTAGGAAGCAGTACTACAAACTAGGCTAAACAATTGCAGCAATTAGCTCCATAATGTATCGCACGCATCCGATGTGAGCGCTCTAGGAAATACTAACATGGTTGGTGTATGTTTGTACTTGCAACCAATCACAACGGCATGCCTGATGCCGCCGCTGGCGTGGAAGGAATCCTTACTCGTGGTCTCGACCCAACTGTGAACTGTTTCCCCCTAGAGCGCGCTCATCGCCCAATTTGCAATTAGACATCGGCTCGAATGGCGCCAATGGTTGTTCCCGGCCGGCTAGATCCCGTTTCTCCACGGCCATGTCCCCCGCTTCTTGGCCAAGCCCGGGAGGTGTCTCCTGCGAAACAGAAATGGCTTTGTCTAAGCGGGATCACGGCTCTTCCGTCACCTCAAGGAATAAACCATCATTATTAGTCCCATTGGCGGAGATCTTGATTAGGAGTACTGTTTACTACATCTTGCACTGTTTGCGAGATTAATTAGGCTCCATAGTTTAGTTAATCGTGCGTCCGTACTGCTACATTGTTTTCTTGCCCCTACTAGCAGTAGATCTAGCTCAAAATTAAAGGAACTCCTACACATGACCTAAGTTAAATACTCTATTACAACTACTCAGTAGATGCTACCCGCGAAAACAATACTATATGGGCGTGTTTAGTTGCTAGCATGGAAATTCGACCTTTTGCATCTGTGGCCCTGGCGGGCCTGGCTCTGGAAAAACGTGGTCTGAGCCATGTTGTGCAGCCCGTTTGGTTGCCAACAATGTTCTGGCCAGGCCCGTTTGCCTCGGTGCAAATTTCTAAGCACGCGCTATTTGGTCGACTGTGTTTGTTTCGCAGCTGCAAACGTATGGTGTTTGGTTGCTAAACGTTGCTACTTCCAGTCACCACTTCTCACTAGTGGTGACCTTACCACGTCGAAGTTCATAGTACACTCCTAGCTACTAGCAAATGGTAGTTCGTCACGACATCATAGTTAACGTAGCTACTAGCAAATGGGTAGTTCACGAGGACAAAGTTCACCTTCACCTTCATCTTCACCTTCACCGTCACCTTCTTCTTCTTCTTCTTCTTCTTCTTCTTCTTCTTCTTCTTCTTGTGCTTCTTCTTCTTCTGCTCCTTCTTCAGATTCTAGTGTCACCTCTAGCGTTCCACATTGCGTCCGCCCACTCCTGCCTCTTGCTCCTCCAAGCTTCTTGGTCGTGTGCGTCAACGCCGTGGCCAAGATCATCATCGGTATCCGGTGTCTATTACAACTACACAGTAGATGCTACCCGCGGAAACAATACTATATAGGGATGATGTAATTTTCGTTCAGACAAAATAATATAAAATATCATCATGCAAAAGCTAATGGCAGAAGGATGATGAAGATACCAATTATAAAACTTAATCCAGAGAAAGGGGTGATTACAGGAGATAACCCAAAAGAATACTGCTGGAGCCTGTAGGATCTGTTGAAATATTGGGGTGGGCTTTAGGCCCATCTAGCAATTTCAGAAAAATCCCTAAAGGCCCATGCTGTCATGGCAAGTGGTGCGAATTTAGTCCCACATGGCTAGTTGGGAGAGATGTACACCAACTTATAAGGTGATCTCTTCTTCCACATGTATGAGTTGGTTGTGAAGTGAAGGGAGGCGCTCCACACGCGCGCTCCTCCTCCCCCGCCCGCCTCGCCACGGCGCGCGCCGTGGGTTGCGGGAATCTCGCCGAGCCGATGTATTCTTTTTGTCACGCAGGAATGGAATATGAGCAGTCGCGCCTTAATGGAAAATGAATGCGAAATTAATGCAAAATAATATAAAATATCATCAAGCAAAAGCTAATAGCAGAAGGATGATGAAGATACCAATTATAAAACTTAATCAAGAGAAAGGGGTGATTACAGGAGATAATTACCCAAAAGAATACTGCTGGAGCCTGTAGGATCTCAAATGAGGCATGTGATTTTTTTGGGTTAAAAAATCACTATGGAAAATTTTAAAAGTCCGTTTTTGGAATGGGCACGAACAAAGCAGTTGTCTCCAATGAGTTTAATGTTGAATTCTATCAGATAATTGGGAACCGGTACATGATAACATGTTTTGTTCGCTAGAATATTTCTAAGATGGTAATCTAGATATCTCTAAAATTGATTATGGGACAATAACCTTGGTCCCTAAAGGTAAAGATGCGACATAATTCAAATATACAGATTCATATGCATCATGAATGTGTCTCCGAAAATTTCAACTAAAGTTCTAGAGAATATATTTATTTTGCTTATTTCTGGAGTTACAAGAGAATCACACAAATCTTTTCTTTACATTATGAAAGTTGTATGCACCTGTTACTTGATCGGAACCAGAGACCTTATGGTGACATGATTGGGTATCAAAGGGGAAGTGTAAATTGAGAATTACATGTATTCATGAGTGTTAATACATTGCTCCGGTGCATTGTGAAATTAGTACCTTAATTACCCTAAAAAAAAAATGGCTCCGCTGCAACGGGAGCGTAAGACAAAAGATGGTGTGCGAATTCTTATTTGAATAGGTACAACTATATTTGGAATATTCTGGATGTTTTATTTATTTATCTGTGCCCTATGTTATAACTATTACATTAGTGATTTTATCCATGCAACACTCTCCCATGCCTATGGTGTTTTAGCTATGCTGCTCTCTTTCATAATTTTCGCTGTCATTTCTGCTCTCTTTACTATTACTTTATTATTGCCGCCATTACTAAGTTTTTGATATTATTATGTCACCGTTGCTACTAATAAATTTTGTCAAGCAAGTACGTCGTTAAATTAACAAATCAACAACTAAGATTTATAAATATTTTTTGGCTCCCCTTGTGTCGAATCAACAAATTTTGGTTGAAATACTTCTCACGAAAACTATTGCGCTCCCTACACTTGTGGGTCATCAGGCTACATCACCCTTCCCACTTGAGGGTTTCTAACAATTTCGAGAAAGTATCACCTGCCACTTTATAGAAGGTATTGATCGAGGCATTTCGGAGATAAGTGGGGTTGGACCGTAATCGTACGATATATGTACCTACACCACTTCTAACCCACGACGTCTATGGCATCCAGGATCAGGAGCCCGCATCTGCCATGCTATGTGAATTTTTCTGTGAAGGATTTCTAAACCACGTACATTGAACGAAGGTTACGAGATGAACTTAACGTGCAAGCCACTTCAAGACCCGGCATACGACCCAGATACTCCTAATACCGACGCTATATATATCCAAAGGTCATTCAACCCAGAGGAGGACGCATTCAAGCCTAACTTGAAACCCTACACTTTTCGTAGTCTCCATAGCCATAAACCCTAAATTCATCTACTCTTATCGGTTGCATTTATAAACCCGACGAGACCCATCTGTAATAGTCTTGTATGGTCCTATGATCACATCATGAATAAGTCAGAGGGAACTTCATCATTATCTTCGTCCTTACATGGTCTGAGCCACACCGAACAAATAAACACTCTTCCGATAAATGGAAATTGTGATTGCCATGGGAACGTGCAAACCATAATTCGACAACGGTTTACATGAAATCATTTTAAATGTGTAGATTTGGTCACTAATGTCGATGACATCAGTAGTGAGGTGGTAGACTCCCTCTATGCATGCACATCTTTCCATTGATTAGAAACCGTCGTAATGCAAGATATAAGTGAGCACGATTTGAGAGTAGATTTTCCGGACAAGTAAATATCAATAATGTAATGCATACGTCCTCTACCGCCCAGCTGTTTTCATTAGATTATCCGCCCTGTCGATCTGGAAACAATACCCTAGCGGGAAGCTTACTGTAAGGCACTCGAAGACGCACACGAATCACGGCGTTTCACCCCGCAAAAAAAAAATCACGGCGTTTCAGACCTGGCGTCTACCTCTTATAACGAAATTAGTTTCGCTTCTAGTTCACCACCGCCACCTTCGAGTTGCGGCGTCGACCCCATGCATGCATGCATATCCTCGCCTACGGGGCCATTTGATCACGTCGACATCTCGTTCGGATCACATCAAGGAAAGAACAAATACAAAACCCCTGCCTCGTCCGTACGTTGCCGTCGTCATAGTATAGCTGGATTATAAAACACGAAGTCAGCGGCGGAGTTGATTGCGGCAGCCTGAGAGAACGGCCGGCCGGCGCCAACTCCACCGACTCGTACAGCGACGGCGCCGGGCTATTGAGTAATTGACCATGCATGCATCTTCCATCCGGTGCACGGCCGGCGGCGGCGGGAGGCGAATACTAATCCCATGCCCAAGCTGCTGCTGCTGGCACGGCCGGTCGCTTAGATTCAACGGGAGAACACTTGAGGCCTCGTTCGGCGGAAGAGTTTCGGCCGGTTTTCCGGTGTAAATTACCGGCCCATCTAAAGACCCTAGAAAACACTCGAGGATTGTTCGGCAGACCGGGTTTGGTCGGGCCGAGCCCGGAGAAACTCGTGGAACCCCGTCGGGTTGGAGTGGAATCGAGACGCGAGGCCCCCCTCGCGTTTTGCCGTGTCTCGAGCTCGAGCTCTGGCGACGCACGCAACGCTGACGCCGTCGCTCGTCGCCGTCCCTCGTCCCGTCCGCCGTCGCTCGTCCCGTCCGCCGTCGCCGTCGCCGAAACCTCCCTCCCCCGACGCCGAAGCCTCCCTCCGCTCCTACGCCTCCCTCGGTCGCGGCTCCGACGATTTCTTCGCCCCTGTCGCCGCCGCCGCTCCCGCCGCCGCAGCTCTCCTTCTCCGCCGCCGCCGCCGTAGACTTCTATCAGGTACGTCTTACGCCTCGTCCCGTCCTCTCTCGATCTGGTCTAGGTTTCCATGGGCGTTTCTAGGGTTTCCATGCCTCCATCCGTGGGTTCTTCATCCCGTCCGTGGGTTCTTGATTGACAGAGGATGAGCAGATGCAGTGATTGGTAGTTGACGCGGTTCTTGGTTCACATGATTTCTTGATCTGCCGATAGTAGGACATATATGCCCATACAGCAACTCCAACCATGAAAAGAGCAACGAGTATGTTCAGTCCGACAGCTGAATATCCTCTGGTAGATTTTGATATGTATGTACGATGTGTTATGTAGTTGTTAAGTGTACTAGTCTCTGGTAGATTTTGTTGTTGGATAATCAAGAAAAGAGGAATTATCGAGTTCATGGCTGCACGAGTAGTCTCTGATTTGTTGTTTGTAGTTCTTGTGCTAGCAGTAGCTTTCTTGTGCTTGTGTAGCGGTTCATTTTGAACATTTTTTATTGGAGTTGCTACTGCTACTCGAGGGTACTCATTGCTCGATTATTTTAGTAGGAGTATTGCTTGCAGTGCTTAAACCTGAACCTAAACTTGCACTGCTTGTAGCAGTATTGTTCAGGAAGGCATTGATTCGATGTGTAAATAGATAGAGCAGTTGTATACTGGAAATTTCTTTCACTGCAGTGGCAGATTAACAAGTTTAATTCGCTGTGAATCCCGATTCTGAACCATGGTACATGATCTTTGGTTGTCCTGGTTACTTCTCAGCATATCTTTGGTTGTCTTTTTGATCAGTGCCTATGTATTAAGTTGTAGTACTTATCTATTTCTGTTCTCTTGAAACTGTGTAGTTCAGTGCTTTGCGGTAGTGAACTATTGCTTGCTTATTCCGAATAATGTTAGCATGACATGTTCCTTCACTAGTGTTCTGGTAATAACTATAGCCTGAAACGAAATGCAAATGCAGTGCAGCACTCTAGCCTAATCCTAGTATTTTCAGAATCCATTTTTCTGTTCATAACTTTACATACATGTGTACCTCGCTGAGATTCATGAAAATAGAGCAGTAGTGGTATCTCTTGGATGATTGTTCAGTTCTGAAGAATTAAAAAGCTAGTTCTCTCTGCCTTTGTGAAATGGAAATGCAAGCTTTCAAGTTCCTGATCTTGCTCCTGCAACCTTGTGAACATGTACCGAGCCATACAATCACTTGCATTGCCTAGTCTCTATGATAAGAAGTATTGCATGTTTTTCTTTTTTTATAGTGCTGTCCTTGCATTGCCTAGTCTCTATGATAAGAAGTATCCATCTTGTACTGAATGATTTCCTTTTTGTATCCTTGTAGCTACCCGAACTAGCTTCTTCTCTTATCTAAGTCTTGTAATTTTAAAAACTGATCTCCCTTTCATTGCAGAACTGTATAGGTGCCATAGATGGCTCTCATGTGTCTGTCAATAGAACACCTCAACTTCAGGCTCCGTGGCGGAATAGGAAGGGCTCCCTTAGCCAAAATGTCATGTTTGCATGCGATTTTGACCTCAACATCACTTTTATATCTTGTGGATGGGAGGGTTCTGCCACCGACGCTAGAGTACTCAGTTCTGCCATGCTCAAAGGTTTTAAAGTACCAAATGGTAAATTTTATCTAGTTGATGGTGGTTATGCAAACACACCGTCCTTTCTTGATCCATACCGAGGTGTGCGGTATCACTTGAAAGAGTGGGGGCATGGGCACCGTAGGCCACAAAACCACATGGAACTATTCAATCTCCGACATGCCGTAATGAGCATCAGTTCGAGCATTATGTTTCATTGTTTGCATAAAAATGGTTGTGCTTCCATGTCCTAAACTGTTTCTTTGTGTCTTGTTTAATTCCCGTTGTCTAAAATGTCTACATTATTTGCAGAAAATATTTGGCATGAAGCAAGCTTTTCAAGTTCCTGTCATGATGCTCCGGTGATCTTGAGATACTCATATTAGGCAACGTAGATCGTTTTGTATACGTATTATTGTAAACCGTGTTGTACAGGATGTGGTGGCTGTTAATATAAATAGCAAGGGCCAGCCGTGGGCCAAACCACGGCTACTGTGATAAACAATTTTATCAGCTATTAGTGGCGTCCCTGATAAATAATTTTATCCATGTTGACCTGAGATTTATTTGACCGTTGAAACATGCATCAGACGTTGTTGCTCCATTTTTGTTGATTTTGTAGTGTTTATCATGTAACGCTGTGTTGAAGTTGCCTGCTCGGGTGCTAAAATGACTGTCATGTGCTGAATCAAAATTGTTGCTGAATGCGTCATGTGCCATGAATAAATTCGTTTGTATGGATGAAACACTCGTGTGCAATCCCTGTCTGCCAAACAACGTAAGTTGGTGGTAGTGGTTTTATCAGGAGGGGATTTGGAGGTGGGGAGTGTATTGGGTGAGTTGAGTGTTTTCACCAAAACACGTGTGGAAATCACACAGGAAAACCGGTGGAAACACTCCAGCCGAACAAGGCCTGAAGAAACAAACAGCTTCGTGGTGGAGTGGCCAGTAGGATCGGTGGCTTTCCGATGACCGGTTTCAGCTTCCGGGACGTATCCGGAGACTATGACACCACCACGAATCCACGACATGGTCGTGCGCTCTGACGACGACGATCGACCCACCCGTGCGTGCGTCTAAGATAGTAAGATGGACTGATGCCTAAAACACGAACTGCAATGGTCAATTTCGCCACGGCAGACAAATACATCCGCTGGGCACCTGGCTGGCGTAAAAGATCTCCGGCGCTAGCTTACGTGTGTGCATGGCTTGCCGCGGCCGCAACGACGCCGCGCTTTGAACAGGGGCCGGCCGGCCAGGGGGTGAAAGGGAAACTAGCTTCCACCTACGCTCGTCGATCGCCAGGCGGCCGCGTGGGATCGATCAAGGGAGGAGCTAGGCTAGCGTAGCTAGTGCGGCTGAGGGCGACTGACGGCTCCTCGTGACTCCGTAAAGCTGGTTTTGCTTTCTGAACCGGCCGTCGAGATTTTGGGCGTGAGGGCGATGTCCGTGTCCGGTGGCGGGGAGCACGGGGCAATCCTCCGCGGGATCCAGTCCAGTGGCATGCATGGAGACGCGCGATCGATGCGGATCCATGGAGCCATCGCTGCCGGGCAGCTGTAGAATGGGACGGGTGGTTTTGGTCCGGGCCGCGTTGCACCGGTGGAAGTCGTGAACAGAAGGTCGCCGGCCGGTTGGTACGGTAGGCTGGGCGGGCGGTCATTAGACGGCCGGGGCCGCCGCTGCCAAGCTGGACCGGTAAATTGGTTGCTTCCGAGGAAACATTCAGCGCCGTCGGCCGTCGGCACGAGTCTTTTTTCCGATTTCGACCCAACCTTTTTCTGCAAAAGAGGAAAATACAATAAAGAATTATTTACTGAAGCCTAATGCGAGCCAGTCGCCCCACGTATCTGACCGTACCATGTCGTGTTGTTATCCGTTTTGGTCCGAAGCACGCACGCAAGAACTTCCTGCTCTGATCTTCAGTCTTGGTCATCTGCTCTCGTTTTGGTCCAGTACGAGATTCTGGGTTACCGGGTTTAGTTTTCCGTTCCTATATACTCGCTCCGTTCCAAATTAGTTGTCTTCCATTTATCCACATGCGGATGTATCTATACTTGTAACATGTCTAGATACATCCGTATGTGGACAAATAAAAGACATCTAATTTGGAACGGAGGGAGTATATGTCAATATGTGCTCATAAACGTACTGTGTTTTTTTTTACGAGAATGAGAATGCACTGTGTTAAATCAGGCAGGCTGCTGTTACTAGCTATGCATCACCGAATTTAAGCCGCAATTGAAGGTTTGAACCCAGTCTTCCTGTACCTCAATAGCCACGCCTCGCGCGTCAACCTTCCACGGAGCACGGAGCGAGCACGGGCACACCACGAGCGAGGACGTGGGGTGATAGCTTTTCTTTCTCCCCCTGATCCCTCATCGGCTCATCTTCTAACTGAAGGCGCACGTTTGATTTGTTGAAGAATGTCAAGCCCTACCACAGAAAAGTACTACAAACAAACAGTTAGATAACCTGCAGGGATAAGGTTTCATACATACCTATAATGTAGGTGTAGCGACTCTACTGTACACCAGTCAGCCGCCTAAATTTGTAATGTATCGGCTTGGATATGCTTTTCTTATTAGTGTGGGTATTTGTAATTTGGATTGGTTTCTTTAGCATATCAGTCAGCTCAGATAAGCTAGTAAAACTACATCTTTTGAGGGATCACATTATCTAGGACTTCTTCCTAGGACAGAAGTGAGTGAGCCGAGTCGGCCGTTACTGCAATCAAGCACAGAATCAGAATCTCGAACAGCGATAATAAAGCAAGGAAAGGGCGCCCTGATGAAGAGGATAGTAGGTGGTGGGTTGACTATGTGATTATCCATCTCAATAGTTCAGCACTACAGGTTTCAAAATGATTGGAACTCGCACTTGATGGAGGTTCTGTTGCTGGTGGTGACTGCTATTGCTGATAGCGGATATGCATACATATTTGTCAGTGATCTTGCTAGTGCGCATTGCCGTTCACATTCTTATTATCTGGGTACTATATAGTACTTCCTATGTACTGTCAACCGTTGACGAAGAATCTGTTGCAGAAAAGGAACTTACTTTCAGAGTGGACAAAGGCAAAGTGCTATCTAACAATACTCAAGAGTGTTCAGAGCGAACATAGCACGCCGCACTTGTCGAACACCAAAAACATATCCGAAGTACCAAGTTCGGTACATAATCCTTTTCTGAAGGAAAGCAGTTCACTTTGATTTAGCCCACAGGATGTCAATCTCTGTATCGCTATAGGAAAAAAAGCTTGCAGGAATCATAGTATAAAATAAAAAGGTATAGCAGAAAGGAAACCATGTTCACATGTACCGGATTTTCTTATAAATTCTACTACAAATGTTTCCCACTCTTTATGCAAGGGTGAACTCGACTAAAAGACAAGTCATAAAATGTGAAAACATGTGGTAACACTGAACAAGATACTAGCTGAACATTACTAATCCTACCGGTACAGGTTTGATTGCACAATTAGGAATACACTTAACCGAAGAACTAGATAAATGGTGTCTCCCTTCTAATAAGTACATAACTAAACATCTTAGCTGATGGATAAAAAACGGAGAGGATCCAACTTTCTTATTTTCGATGTTGCAATAGACGATACAGCATCACTAAAAATATATCCCACACCAGATGAACTCGAAGTCTTGTCAGTGTATATTTTTTCTTCCCACTTCCCCAGGTGATCTAGAAGGCAGATCACAAACACTAGTAAATTGAGTAGGAGTACTAGTAATTGCTTTGCTTAGTTCATTGTTGAATTTATTATAGTTTGACTTTGCTACAAACGTACTCAATGCAGAACCAAATTGTGACGACTTATCCATATTGTGCGTTTCACGAGCTGACATATTACATAGTACTACCGGATTCATAAATAAGTATCTGCAAAGTCAAAAGGACCTTCTGCTATACAATATGCTACCACTTCAAGCATTACTGTTCGGATTAACAACCATTTAGTGCTGAGACTTCAGATGGATATATGTCAGTTGGAGTATTCTATGATATTTAGATTTTTTTTTGAGATCATTCTATGATCTTTAGATAAAAAGTGTAGTGAAGGGCATGCCATAATTTAAGCCCAACAATGAACAATCACTCGGAAAAAAAAAACTTTAGCCCAACAATAATCCTTTTTTAAAACCGCCCAACAATAAACCTGCGGAACAGATCTGCAAGAACTTTAACTTCAACGGCCCAGCCCATATCATTTACCCCTACCTCCTCTTGTCTAGCAGGCTACAACTCTGCAAACTACAGAAGCGGCACGACATCCATGATATGTTTTTGTAGAAGGTTCCTGCCATTCCATTACCAACAACATAATCGATTTAAGTTGAAAAAAATATTGATTTAGTTCCATGAGAAACACCAGACCAATTTTTTTTACAAAGCCTAGTTAAGTGGAAGAAATAACCCCGCAAAAAAAGTCTGAAGAAAATAAGACAAATATCATGATTCACTAGTCACATCACCTACTTAAACATGACCCACTGAACACACCAACAAAGAGCATTACAATTAGCGAATCGTCCATTTCCTGACGTCGAAAAGGAAGCCAGAAGATGATGGACGTGAACTAGGGCCTCTTCAACTTTGAGGAAGACGATTGGCCACATCAGCTCATACAAGTGTCGCTTGCACACCGGGCACACCCCAAGGCAACTATGAGATTATAAAGTTATCGTATCCAAGTATACATTCGCGATGCTTTGTCGGGTCCTGGCGCTTCCCAACTTCTCGCCACATGGAGAAATGTTTCTTGTGGCATCACCTCTTCAGTAAATTCTAGAGGATGTTTATTCACCTGGAATCAAATGTCCTCACTTGATCGCATTGTTTCATCAACATTCACGTTATTTCTTGTTCTCCACTAATCCAACATAAGAATGGCTATCTTCTTTTGCTTATCTACCAGCAAGTCCATAGGCCTCAAACATCGCCTTCACAATTAAGCATTCACTAGCATTAGTCTGACATCCACCATGCCAGCATCTCTCCAAAGGTGTTGTGCACCCTTGCACTTGAGAAAGATATGACCTATGTCCTCGTCAAAATGATTACACATTGGGTGCCTGGTATCCTGCTCGGCGTTTTCCATTTTGTGTCCATATGGGTTGGCAGCCGCCACAGGAACGTGCAAACCTTTCTAGGTAGCTCCGTCTTCCATATGTTATTCCACTCCAACTTGATCCCGGTATCCGGCGAGGAACTACTTGCATCTCTGCATACTTGCTCATCTCAAATCTTTACACCATACACAAACTTTAAAGAAAATATGCCCTTCGAATCAAAGTGCCAAGCCACACAATCATCCATGCCACTTCTGGTAGGAATAGAAAGAATGTCCTTTGTGTCATCTGGCCTAAAAGGTCCTGCACCATTTCAGATAACGACAATAACTCTTGAAATGTGTGTGGACGTGTTTGCGTGCACCTATGTTACTTTGGTTGTATGCCACTCACGAGAATATGCTACGAGGTTGCGTGCACCTATGTTACGAGGTCATTCGACATATCTTAGTGGTACCTTGGATAATCGAGACCAGTACTAAAACAATGTCATGAAAGGAAATGCATATTTTACTCTTTCATTTGTCAAAATATATAAGACCCCCCCCCCCTCTTACTATTATGTCTTCAATTTGACCAAGAAATACGAGTGTTATAGGCGATATAAAACTTATCATTGGATTCTCATTCGAAAGAAGATTCGTATAGTACTACTATTTTGTTGGTAAAGAAGTACGCAGTCTGCATTTGGATGTGGCGAGTACATTATATTGAATTACTGCAATTGCAGTAGTTGATTGATGGATGATTCATGATTTAAACAACTCTAATCGCTTTACAAGGAGTCATCTATACACACAAACAAATACTATGCAAGAATGCCATAATCCGGTCCCGCCACATTCTGAAACATAGGGATGCATGAAGCGGCTACTGAATTGGTTGCTTCCGGCAGCAGTTGAGTAGGGGATTCAGATTCTACCTCTGTCTCGCACCATGAAGATCGATGTCCAGACTATAAATTTTAAAAAGAAATTACAAACAATTACAACAAAAACTATGTGTTTGCAACAAAAAAGTGTTAAGCAACAAATATTAGCCAGAGGGTCATTTATACAAAAATCACCAACTGCAATGACAAAATAACAAAAATAAACCAAAAACCCATCATATGTTTGCAACATTTTGAAAAACATGTAAACATCCTCGAAAAATCTGAAGACACACATAAAATTGCAGCAAACGCCTAGGAAGCCTTGCAACATCTAGCGTGTGATTCCACAACAAAAGTCATTCAAGTTTGCTCCAATTGGGAAGCACATATGTAACATCAAAAAATTGGGGGTGGGGGGCACCTAGAATATCTTATAACATCTCGTGTTTGCTTTCTAACCAAAATCCGTGCGACTTTGTTACCAATTTGAAGTACCTATGGAACATTAAAAAAAAAAAATTCTGACTGCAAAAAAGAAACAAGTCTGTTAGACACATGACAACGTAAGAAACTGTAAAACATGATAGTACTCTGCTTGTTCGTTTTTTTTTGTTTTGACTGGGCCTGCTCGTATGTTGAGCCCGGGCCTTTTTTAGAGAGAAGGCGCGGTAGGTAGCATACCGATGTTGGGCTGGTAACGCGCGGAGTGGGCTGAATGGCGCGTGCGGGCCAACTAGCGCGACTGATTTTCCGTCAAAAAAAAACTAGCGCGACTGATTTTCTCCTGCAAAAATACATTCTCAGTGAGAAAAAAAAACGAGCTGTCTCTCGCCGGCCCCACGCCTCCCGGGATGACGCAGATACGCCAGCGATCTCGCGCAGGTCGCAGTTCCCCCACCCGCCTGACCTCACACCAACCAGCTCTTCCAGCCTCCGCGGACCGCGGGCCACCGCTCGGCTCACCTTCCGCTCCGCTTCCCTTCCACAGTGCCGTTCCATCGTTCGCGCCGCCCCGTCGACGTCAAGCGATCACGCCAATCACAGACCGTGCTTACCGATCACCGTACCGACTCCGGCCTCCGCGGGCCCGCCCAATCAATGGGCTCCCCCGCCCCCAACCTCACCGCTCTCGCGATTCGTCGCAGCGGCGGGCGCCTGTTCGAGCGGTAGTTGTTTCGCTCGCCGTCGTGGGTTGCGGGAGGGGGACTCGGCGGTGCACCGGCGCTAGGCGAGGCCGCGAGGGGGACAGGGAAGGATGTTCGGTTCGGAGCGGAATCTTCTCAGCGCCGCGCTCGGCTTCGGCATGACGGCCGTCTTCGTAGCGTTCGTCTGCGCCCGGTTCATCTGCTACCGCGCCCGGGGCGGCGCGGACGACGGCGGCGCGCAGCCGCCGTTGGACTTCGACGCTGACTTTCCCGCAGATCTCGACCGCCCGGTGCGTGCCGCACCCATTTCTTCTGCTGCTTTGACTCTACTGCGCAGCAGGTCCCAAAAGGGGAACAATCAATTCATTGCTCGAGTTGCTGTACTACTGGTAATTGTAGTGCCATGGTGTCTCTACGTACATAGCTTGAAGTGTCTATGTTCTGTTTGCTATAGTTACTCAAAATGGGAAGATTCGATTACTAAAATTCTATGTTCATGGAGTACTACATATTCCATTTCTAGGTATTACACTCATGGTCAGCATTTGATAATGGACCACTTTGAAACTTTAGTAGATACTCCCTCCGTTTCACAATTCTAAGATGTTTTAGCTTTTTTCTTAAACACATGTATCTAAACGCGTTTCATTGTGTAGATTCACTCATTTTGGTCTCTATATATTTCACATTGAAATATCTAAAACATCTTATTATTGTGAAAGTAGGGAGTACTAGAGAGTCAGAAGCTTTAGCCTGGTAGACCTGATATAGGCAGGCTTATATTTAATTTTCTGGTTCTCTCTGATTTTGAACTGCTTTTTGTACGTCTCTGTTCTACTGACTGAGCGATAGGTTCTAAGCTCCCTGTAGGATTTACTACCTCCGTCCCAAAATAGCCTACGAAACCGTCTTATATTTTGGGACAAAGAAAGTATGTAAGTAGTATTTTGTGGCTTTTCGCCACAAAGGGAGCGAAGAAACTATAGTAGTATGACCCTTACGATGATCACATCCTAATTTATGGTCTAAGAACAAACGAACAAGCCTCGCAGGGAAATAGTAAGCTATATAGTTCCGGGAAGAACTCAGAAGCTACATAAACCGTAGACTCTACACGGTGTGTTCAAGGAGGCTGTTCTTTGCTGATATCTGTCAGCTGTCACCTCAGTCTTATTTTCGTCTTCTTTGTTTGCATATCACTTCCTTGTGAGTAAACTTGATGATGGTGTACAAATGGCAATTTTCTAATTTGTGTAAAAAAGGACAGACCCAGTGCTAGAAGCTCCCACACCAGGTGGGGTCTACGGACGGATTATACGAGTCAAGCCGTACCCCTGCAAAGTGCAATTCAGAGAGGCTGAGTCGAACCCAGGACCTCTTGGCACAAGTGGGGAGTACTTCACCACTGCGCCAGCTTGTCCTTCCAATTTTCTAATTTGTGTGTTTCAGATTAATGTTAATTACATTACATGTCAGTTCAACAAAAGTATATTTCTTATGAAATTACTGTTATGAATTTTAGAAAGCATCTCTTTTTAAGTTATTCGTGTGATAAGTTGTAACTGTTATGTTTACAATCATCTCAGCAATAGTTGAACCTGTTTACATTAACACTTTAACAGTATATAAAACCGTCATCGCAAAGATAACAAATGTATAAAACAGTAACTTGTGAATTTATACTGGTCGATGTAGCTTTCTTATTCCTAATTGAGCAAGTACATAGAGTATAAACAATCAGGAGAACAGAATGTCGGAGTCAATGTCCAATACACTATCAGTATCTTTTGTACTTCAAAAATGATACTATCCTTTTTCAGATAGAGCATGCTCGTTGTGGATTGGAACCTTGGGCTATTGCTGCTATTCCTACCATGAAGTATAACTTTGAGGCTTTTCATTCAAAAGATGATGCCCAGTGAGTGCAACTATCCTGTATGAGCTAAAGATTAGTTGACTTGGTTGATTTCTGCTATAGTGTACAAAATCTTCAACGCCAATGTTTAAGAATTATTGCCACTAGGAGGGATTCATCTCTTATTCACTGCCCGATGTTTATCAATTTGATATGTACAGTCATGTCCTTCTCAAGCGTTTGAAAGCTTAACTGGAAATTTCAGTTAGACGGCACATAAGAAATCCACATGTGTGTGTAAATATGTACGTGTTTTGGCCGTGCTGGTTAACATGTGTCAATCTGGAAGTATAGTTTGGTGTATTACATGCATCCTGGTGAGAAATGATTGCATGCCTCGTGTTTGAACAAAACCTTACAGTCACGCATTTATTGGTAGGTGAAAATAACATGCGGCAAAGTAGTTGTTAAGTTTGTAAACCTGCCAAAGTTAAATATAAAGATTTATCCATGTTGTGCAGTACCAAAACGTAGTAGCAACCACACACTATCATATGCTGTACAAGTTAAATGTTGCTTGTAGGACATCCATATTCTTTGGGGTTATTTTGGGATAGGCATGTGTTTTTTGCTAGGTGTGTAGGAGAGGACGTACTGGTGCATCCAGCCTTGTGGTGAACCCCTTAAAAGATGAAAAGAAAAGAACCGGAGAAAATCACGACATATATCAATCATTCTACCAAATTTCAAGTGCAAGTTTAAACCATGGCTCGACAAAACACATATACTCCAATTCGGCTACGATGGTCTCAGGGGGCTCAGTTACAGCCAAATTTGAATTAACTACCATTCATTACATGTCTTATGTGTTTCTCAATCTGTAAGTCACAGTTTTTTTTTTTGAGATTTGTAAGTCACAGTTTAGATTGATTTTTGATACGGTAGGTTAGTGTTGTGTCTATGTACTCAGTTGGATTTCAGCTTTTCGACTTTTAGAAGTTGTTTCTGAACTTTGTTGGGGTGCACCAGAGTACCGAACAAGTGTGCAAGGATCCCTGTTCACCAATGAATATGTTTAAGCGTTAAAAGGCTTTACTCAAACAAGCCTTTTGGCCTTAACCAAACTTTATTGGACTAAAAACGACTGAACTCAAATTTTAACCAATCTTTGATTGGACAGAATCAACGAGGCTCTTCGGCCTAATCTCAAGAACTTTACATGACACTAGTTTAGTCTGTATAGTTCAACTTCTGTCCGTGCTTTTTTTTTACTCACAAGTAAACAACTGCACAGGATTGAAGATTTTCCTTTCTCAAGCACCAGTATATACATAGAAAGACCATTTATGTTCATAGGCCATGTGAAGGAAAGAAGTATCGATGATCCATTTACAAATGAATATTTCATCATTAATGAGCTTTCACCGGCTAATCGCTAATGGTTCAGCGGTACCAGAAGAAGAAAAAAAATCCACATATATCTTTTTGAGCAGAAGGACAGGCCTGGCGCAGTGGTGAAGTACTCCCCACTTGTGCCAAGAGGTCCTGGGTTCGACTCAGCCTCTCTGCATTGCACTTTGCAGGGGTAAGGCTTGACTCGTATAATCCTTCCCCAGACCCCACCTGGTGTGGGAGCTTCTAGCACTGGGTCTTGTCCTTTTTTTTTATATATCTTTTTGAGCAACCAAACAATGAATGACTAATGGCCACTCGGCTCTTTTTAAGAATTGAAGAAAAAACATCTTATGGTCCAATCACGTTGCATTCCCATTCTCACGGGAGTGCTCATATGTTGGGCCTTCAGAGCTAACTGATATCATCGGCATGCATGACACCTAACAAAAACATGTTCTAGCTGTGCTGGTATGTGAACGTCGTAGATTTAGTTAGCACATCAGCTCAAAAGTGATGCGTACTTAGTATAACAATCAGCAGACCTTGGACAAAGAAGTTTACCGAAGTAAACAACGATACTACTAGTTTACTTCTAAGAATCATTCAATGTTAGAAACTAGAGATGCTCTCATGGAATGACATAGACCTCCATTGTAATCTCCTTTCTATTCAACGACTTCAATGCAAAAATGCACATATCACCTTCCCGCAGGCCAGTCTTCTGCACTCCACTACCTTGTCCAACCTGTAGTAATAAACAACCTATATTTCTTACCTTTCCTACACATCATCCTGATTGGCCATTTCAACAGAATTTGTAGTGAATTGTTGATATTTTGCAGATGGAAAAATACGTTTAATCTTTCTAACATGAATTGAAGATATAAAAGAGTTTATTTTACAATTTGCTCCTCTATCGATCAGAGAATTATCTCCCTTTCTTTGTTTGGAAGATGTACAACTGCAACATATTTTGTATTGAATTCCTGGTATTCTACAGATAGAAAAATAAGTTTAATATTTCTAACATAAATTTAAGATATAGAAAGAGTTGAGATTACAAGTTGCTTATCCCAAAGTTCTCCCTTCAGAACTACTACGTAATGTCATTTTCTGATTTGATATCTCGCCTTATCTCATCAACCCTCTTCTTATGCGATGTAGTTAGACTAGTGTGACTTCGTAAGATGATATCACCATTCATGGTCCTTCGGAAATCACCATTCATGGTGTTCTTACTGAACTCTTGGATGATGAGGAAAACGTTCATGGTCCTTCTGGGCAGGTTGATATCATCTTACAAAGTCACTAGTCTAACTACATCGCAGAAGAAGAGAGTTGATGAGATAAGGCGAGATATCAAATCCGAAAATGACACCTACGTAGTAGTTCTGAAGGGCGAACTTTGAGATAAGAAACTTGTAAGCTCAACTCTTTCTATGTCTTCAATTTGTGTTAGAAATATTAAATTTATTTTTCTATCTGCAAAATACCAGAAATTCTGTACAAAATACGTTGAAGCTGTACATCTTCGAAACAAGAAAAGGGAGATAATTCTTTTGTCGATAGAGGAGAAAATTGTAAGATCAACTCTTTTTATGTCTTCAATTTATGTTAGAAAGATTAAACTTATTTTTCTATCTGCAAAATATGAGAAATCAACTAAAAATTACGTTGAAGGAGTGCAAAAAAGGAAGAAGATTCTCTAGTCGACGGGGAAGAAATGGTCAATCAGGATATTGTGTAGGAAAGGCAAAAAAGATTGGTTGGTTATTACTACAGGTTGGGACGAGTTCGTGCATGGAAGTGGAGTGCAAAAGACTGACCTGCGGGAAGTTAATATGTGCATTTTTGCATTGAAGTTGTTGAATAGAAAGGAGATGGAGAGCATCTCTAGTTTCTAAAATCTAATGATGCTTATGAGTAAACTAGTAGTCTCAGTTGTTTTCTTCGGTATACCTTTTTGTCCAAGGTGTGCTGATTGTTATACTAAGTGCACATCACTTATTCAGAGTTTTGAGCTGATGTGCTAACTAAATGTACGACGCTCACATACCAGCAAAGATAGAACAGTTTTTTGTTATGTTTCATGCATGCCGGTGATATCAGTTAGCTCTGAAGCCCAACATATGAGCACTCCCGTGAGAATGGGAATGCAACGTGATTGGACCATAAGATGTTTTTTCTTCAATTCTTAAAAAGAGCCGAGTGGCCATTAGTCATTCATTGTTTGGTTGCTCAAAAAGATATGTGGATTTTTTTTCTTCTTCTGGTACTGCTGAACCATTAGCGATTAGCCGGTGAAAGCTCATTAATGATGAAATATTCATTTGTAAATGGATCATCGATACTTCTTTCCTTCACATGGCCTATGAACATAAATAGATTTTTCTATTTATATACTGGTGCTTGAGAAAAGGAAAATCTTCTATTGTGCAGCACCTTGTGAGTAAACTTGATGATGGAGTACAAATGGCAGTTTTCTAATTTGTGTAAAAAAGGACAGACCCAGTACTAGAAGTTCCCACACCAGTCGGGGTGTAGGGACGGATTATGCTAGTCAAGCCGTACCTCTGCAAAGTACAATGCATAGAGGCTGGGTCGAACGAAGGACCTCTTGGCACAAGTGGGGAGTACTTCACCACTGCGCTAGGCTTGTCCTTCCAATTTTCTAATTTGTGTGTTTCAGATTAATGTTAATTACATTACATGTCAGTTCAATAAAAGTATATTTCTTATGAAATTACTGTTATGAATTATAGAAAGCATCTCTCTTTTAAGTTATTCGTGTGATAAGTTGTAACTGTTATGTTTACGGTCGTGTCAGTAATAGTTGCACCTGTTTACTCATTCTTATCTATTGATAGAAAAGAAAGATCTTCGTCACTTAGCTTGATTTACCCGGACTTTTTCTCGTCTGTCATTGGTTTGTTCTGTTTTGTTCGTCTTATCAAGTAATCATTGGGCATTGTACACGTTTGGTTGTAGTCATGCGTTAGATATTATGGAATTTTCTTAGTTTAAGCTTTTTAACGGTTGTTTTTCTTTTGGCAGGTGCTCCATATGTTTAGGTGAATACACCGAGAAAGAGATTCTACGAATCATACCAACATGTCGTCATAACTTCCACCTTACCTGCTTAGATGTATGGTTGCAGAAGCAAACGACTTGCCCAATGTGCCGAGTCTCATTGAAAGGGCTGCCTGGGGGGAAAAGTGAGGTAATACCTGCATGTGGCATCCCTCAACCCCCCGCCCTCCCAGAGAGTACTGTCAATCCAACACCCGAGTGGTTCCTTCCTACTCATCAACTTCAGAGAGGCCAGCAGAACAGTTCAGGCAGGCAAGAGCCAGTGGAAATGGTTATTGAGATCCGACAGTAAATACACCATGACATTGTTATGGAAGAAAAAGATGTGAATATGCAAATAAACTTTCTGCAACATGCCCATCATTGCTTCACTGCATTGTTTCAGCATCAGAGTAAAACTAGAATTGTATGGAACCTTGTTGCAAGTAAACGGTTATTGGATGTACCTTTCATTGTAGATTAGCATATTGTATTACTCCCTCCGTCCAAAAATAAGTGTCTCAAGTTTGCCAAAAAATGAATGTATCTATACATGAAACATGTCTAGATACATCCAATTTTGAGCAAACTTGAGACACTTATTACGGGACGGAGGGAGTATATTATAGGACACTTGACGGTCGACGCTCTTGATGCTCTTTTCTTATGCTTTAATATCTAAATACGAACCACTAATACAAAATAGCCATATGCTACTGAAACGCATTGCAAAATCGCCCCAATGTACCAGGGTCCTCTATTTGACTCGCCTGTCGCTAACTAAATAGGTAGAGTGGACCGGCCCATTTAGTATCAAACTTTGCCGCGCTACTGCAAGTAACCATCAACGAAAAAAAGTCAATTGACTATATATGCATGTTTGATTAAAAAAAGACAAAGCTACCGTGATGCGCCTGAATTTGAATATCCCTAAAAAATGGTATATTAGAACTTTTTCGATATAAAACGTCTAATTTATGACATGTCTAAAAGGTTTTGGATTTTTTAAAAAATCACAAAATATATATCACATTCTTAATTATTTTACAAAGTTAGTTTGACAATATATAAAATATTTGTAATGTAAAAAAAGTCTCGCATGTAAGAACCAGTGGACGTTTTTCGAAAATGTTCATTTTTTCGATCTGTGAAAAACAATTCGAACCCAGTGAGCATTTACTTCAAACATGTGAACATTGTATTGAATATATGAATGCAAGTTTTTTCAAACCCGTGATATTTTTGAACACATGAACATTTTCTATAAAGCATGACCAACTTTTTTGAGATATATGAAACATTTCCCCACAAAATGTTTACGTTTACATATCTCGAAAAATGTTTATCCAGAACTGGTGGGACTGTGGGAGTATTTGTGCAGCTTTCTCCTTTGTGGACTTCCTGTTCTGTAGGCTTCTTTTGATTTTGTCTATTGATCATCTATTTATCTTTCTCCATTTTTCTGTATAGTAGGAGACGGTTCCCTATAGCAAAAAAAAAAAAGAGTCAAATTTCTCCCTAGAACAACTCTTATAAATATATGTGATGTTGGATGTTTGTTCACCACTTGGAGATTATCTCTTAAGATGCCAAGAAAATGATTGCCTCAGTTACCACATACTCTATCTACCAGATTAGGCAACAATTCCTCTTCGTATGCGTCCCTGAGGCTGAATTTAAAATATGAATGTTTAATTTAAATTCTTTTTTTTTTGAAAGAGAGGAGTACAAACCTGCTTACAAAACGAGGATACAGAAAGAAAGAACAGAAGCAAGTTCATACAGAAGGTGCTCGACAGAGAACACTACAGCAGCGAAGACCTGCTGATCCACCAACGCTCCTCGTCGCCGACAACCGCCGGAGAAGAAGAGATCATACCTCCTGCCGCCTGGAAAAGGGAGGACCTCCAACATTGAAGAAGACCGCAGAATCCACTCGCCGCAAGCGGCGAGATCTTGATGATGAACAAGCACGGCCAAGCCGCCCCCACGCCCAGCACCAGCACCACCCGCCGCCGGGACGGCCAGGCCGTGCCAGAACCACCACCACCGCACCACCGAACCCAGCGCCTGAGTCGAACACCAAACCTCTCCGCTCCAGAACTCCAGCACCCAGTGACTCCACCCCTCGCCTCCACGGCCGGCCGGAGAAACCACCAAGAAATGGAGCACCAGAGACATCCCCTTTAGCAAGCACGCCGCCGCAGCTCCACCCCCCACCACCACGGCCGGCCAGAGGAGCCAGAAGCACACGCACGCAGCAACTGCTCCAGAACCACCCCCAGAAACTCCACGGTGTGGCCAGAGCACACCACACCGCCGCGGAGCCGGAGACAGGGGACAAAAGCCCAAACCGAGGTCGTCACCTCCGCCGCCACGACCTCGGCTAGGGCACCAAAACCCGCCAGATCCACAGATCGGCGAGCACCAAACACCAGCCCCCACACGCCGTTTCCGGCGAGGAAGAGGAAGGGGGCCGAAAGAACCACTCCCTATCGACGCCGAATCCCTCTCAGATTCGCCACCGAGGGAACCAAAACCTACTCTATCTACACACCGGAGTACCGAGAGCAAGATCCCCCCCCCCCCCCCCCCCCCCACCGCCGAGGCGGCGAGAGACGGCGGAGATCCGCTCCGGCTCCGGCGAGAAGGAGAGGAGACTTTTTTCGCCGCCCTGGTCGCCTATCTGTACTGTAGAGAGAAAGGGGAAAGCGAACGTTGTTTAATTTAAATTCTAAACTGACCCTTTTCTATATTTCCACAAATTTCTATGGAGAATTCAAGAATTTCTTTTAATAAATTTTGTAATATACTATAAATAAAAGAAGGAACATGTTCAGATACAGCAGAACTATAGATGTGTAATCTTGGATTACTAGTTCTATGGACAAGCGCCGCACGTAATATCTATGTCCTTTTCCGACGCAGACGGGAAAGTTTCCCACTAATGACTCAAAAATATCAGCCATCGCCCTCCTCTGTGGCTTCTCCCGCGCAGTGCAGCGCGATCGCGCGCAACGTCTGCAGCGGTCGCGGCCTGAGGTGACGCGAGCTTCGCCGTTCACAGCGGTTACAGTGACAGCTTACAGTTGGCAACGATGCCAAGCCAGGTGTAAACCGTGTTAACTACCGGTCGAGACACTGACAAGCAGTAGGGATCACTCTATCGCCACTCGCATCGCCGTCGCAGGATGAGACGGCGAGAACGCGGCAGTCATGGCGCCACCGTCGCTTTCGCCGCTTTCCATTGGAAAGCATCTGGAGGGACCTAGCGGCCGGGAGCTGAGTGGGATCTCCGTTTGGCAGCCAGCTCTACACGGCTGCTGCCGTCGCATCTGTCGCAGTTCGCCGGTTTGGTGGTGCACGCTGCCGCCGGCGTAAGCTGCTACTGTAACCGCTGTGAACGGCGAAGCTGGCGTCACCTCGGGCCGCGACCGCTGCAGACGTCGCGCGCGATTCCTACCCTTTTTGCCCCCAGTGTCGTGGGATGCGTCGTGCGTGCGTGGAGGCCTGGGGAAGAAGACACCAATGTACGCTGCGCACTCTAATAACAGGCGTCAAAGTCCCCAATTGCAGTGATTCGTTTTCTTTCTACACACACTCGCAGTCGCAGTGATTCTATTTCTGTGTACCCAATCCAAGCAAAAGTGGAGAGCTGATCCGGGGTCATATCACACAGGTCCTATTGTGCCACCACTAGTTCGCGGCGCAATTTTAGAAGTTGGGGCCATTACGATCAGGGTATCAATTGGCTGTAGTACTTTCTTATCACTGCAGAGAGGGGATTTTTGCATCCCAAGCCCCAATGATCCTGATATTTTAAAAATTCGAAAACTGGTATTTTAAAGTTTCAAGAAAAATGAAAAATCAAGTGGATACATACACATTTTCCATAATAAGTTGTATTGTAGGGTACACAAAATCACAGCTCTGAAAAAGGTGAGAAAAAATCATGTTACTTGCTACATTTGTCTTTTTTGTACAAATCACGTACGAAAATATATGTTGCTGCAGATTTGATCGTACATACTATACATATCTATGTACTTATATGTTTTTCAGAATTTTTTGAGATGCAAAAATTATTTTTTTTATTTTTTTAAATAAAACGGGAGCACCGTAGCTCATGAGTAAGAAGTGTTTTTTCTTTGAAGATAGTAAGAAGTGTTTTTCGATGAGTACTAGAACTTTGAGACATCGCTCGGATCTGTGACATGTGAGGGCGGCGAACAGGCACAGGAGTTAAGTAGGCATACTAGATGGCTCCCAAAATTCTGCCCGAAGGTTGAGAGAAGATTTCGTGCTCCCGACCTCCAATGAGCCCGGTAGTTTAAATAATCATAAAAACTATTTATGAGTTTCAAAAAAATCGAAAAAATTGTGGTGGTAGCCAAAAGTGTATTCAACGAACGTGCCAAAAATCATATGCAAATACTTTGTATTCTGGTCTACATAAACAAGATAAAGTGTAGGTCTGAATATGCATATTTTCAAATCTCCAAATTTATCACATTTTTTATCTTTGGGTAGCCCAAAATACACAGTATTTGAAGGTGATTTTTGGCACGGTTGTTGAATACACTATTGGCTACCTCCTGGATTTTTTTCAATTTATTTTGTAAAACTCATAAATTTTTTTTTTTTGATTTTTTAAACTATCAGGATCACTGCAGCTCGGGAGCACAAAACACTTTCCGTCGAATGTCCCATTTTTTATCTGTTTGAGCATGTTTCATTTGAGAGGTTTGCTTCTTCATTAGGAAGGTCTTTATTATGTCCAATAAGTGTATTTCCGCCATAAAGCTTATATTTTCCAGAGAATTTTCGAGACACCTTAACTAAGATCCTGGCAAAATTAGACAAACAGGGCGCACAAGCATGGTAAAATACAACAAAATCTATCGACTAAATGCAGCTCAAATTCTTTGAAGTAGAAGATCCAACGGACCAGACTTGGTTTTTCATTTTTCTAACAAAGAAGATCTTTCAAGGCTCAAGTTTTTTACTCCCTCTGATCCATATATATGGATCGGAGGGAGTGTAAGATATCCTCGGACTCATATACACATACATCATCAATAAGATCTAAATACGACATATCTATGTAGTTTACGTACCTTTTATCGGCATGGGTATTTGCAAAAAAATCACCTTAGCTGTCAACAATGGCAAAGCATGACAACGTGGTGTGATTCTGGAATAGAAGTGCACACGGCTCACAACAAGTTTATGAATTCGCTTTCTAATTTGATATTGGGTGAAAATAAATTGTACTCATGAGGTGTGAAGTTAAAGTACAATGCGGAAATTTCTCCTAGAGTTTGAGTGATCCCTTTATTAAAAAAATTTAAAAACATATTTATTAAATTTTAAAATCTAAAAGAATCCTTCATATTGTCAATGATGTATTACACAAATGTGTAAAATATCAATTTGAAATAGTTTATATTCGAGTTAATATAAGGAATTTGGCATTTGAAAATATCATTTTTGTGTAGCTCATAATATAAGGAATTTCACATTTGAGATTTTATATACTTGTAGGATGCATCGTTGACTATATCTAAAATGGTTTTCATATAATTTTAAACTTGTAAATCTAGTTTTTGAAATTTTAAAATAAAGGATCACTGGAGCTCAGGAATCAAAGTGATTTTCAGTAAAGTACACACCTACTAACAAATTTTGTTGACACACAATGTGTTTTTTTCGCCGACTAAGAGAGAAAAAAACATGTACCCGTTGAAAGTGCATGGTGTCCCCATGTATGGTTTTGGTAATTAATGACAATCCTTATGGACTAATGTTTGTGTTGAGTTATTCTTGTAGGTTTGTCCATTGGCATCGCTTGAACTCCATGTGTTGGATTCAAGGTTGTATGCCATCAAGATCATTGATTATAATGGTCATATTTGATATGATCAAGAAGATAAAAAGATACAAGGTTGATCAAGACTAAGTGCAAAGAATAGATTCAAGTTGATCAACACACAAAGCTAAATGATATACCATGTGGGATCATGTGATCCAATGGTATGGTAAGAATTTGTCCATATAGTTTTGTGAACTAACCCATTATGTGTGTGTGGCATTCCTTTGTTGGGGTTAGGTATCTCTCCATGGGCTTACATCAAAAGGAAGATTTCTTATAGCTCATGGAGGATGACGTCAAGTGGTGATCGTCATCAAGATTGAGGTGTGCAAGTTCAAGATGGGCATCTAGAAAATTTCATGCTTGAAGCTTGCAACCCATTTGGAGATAATGGTCAAGTGAAGATGTCCCTGAGAGAGGCACTCCCATCTTGGTGTATGGGGAGCGATATGTGAGTCTTCACCAAGCAAAGCGCAATCAAGAAAGGTGGTCCAATTGAAGAGATCAAGATCGTCATCATCTAGCTCAAGTTGAATGCGCAAGGCAAAGGTATGATCTTGATAGGGTTTCTATTTTACCGATCTCATCGTGTTAGTGGGAGACCGGGTTATAGGTTAGACACCGTACTATCAAGAGGGGCTCTCAAGTGAGTAACTTGATCGCATCCTTGTGGAGAGCTCAAACCTTTGCATACTTGGCATATCATCTTTCTTGGTTCTTACTTGGTTTTCTCCTTGTTGGGTTTTGGTGCTTATTGTGATCTTCATCACAAGCTCAAGTTCTCCGAAAACGAATTTCGTATGGAAAACTTGTTGCGTTTTCAGGTTGGAAATATTATCGGTTTATCTTTGAGAAAAGTTCTACACCTCCATGTGTGTCAACTTAACTCTATTTATCGGTTTATCCTTGAGGAAACTTGTTGCTATCTTTCCAACAAAATTGGTTTCACCTCATTTGGATTTCGTACGTAAAAGTTATTGGGTTTGCAGTTTTCGCTCTGGAGGTTGTCGGAATATCCGATCCAGGTTGGCTTGGATTATCCGATTCTCAAGGTTGCTCGAAATCGGCTAAGGACTTAAAAGCAACCAGTTTTGTGGCGCTCTGGAGGTTGTCGGAATATCCGATCCAGGTTGGCACGGATTATCCGATTCTCAAGGTTGCTCGAAATCGGCTAAGGACTTCAAGCAACCAGTTTTGTGGCGCTCTGGAGGTTGTCGGAATATCCGATACAGGTTGACTCGGATTATCTGATCCATCGGATTATCCGATCCTGACTTGTGTCGGAATATCCGACTCCCCTGTCTGCAACGGCTACATTTCTGGGAGGGGTATAAAAACCCCTCCACCTACCTCTAGGCGACATCCTTGTCCTTTCACCCGTCTGTTCCACAATAAGGTTTACCCGCTCCTCGTCCACCTCGTCAGCGACGATCTCACCGGTGACGTTGAGGAGGGCAGATAATCGTCTCGTCAAAGCAGTCCGTGAGTGATGAATCTCGTTTTATCTACGTGTATTAGATGTTTGCTATCAAGAGATTCAGATCGATTTAAGGGGTTAATAGCGGAACGCTGCTCCTTAAACGCACGTGCACGGAGTTTTCCCGGCTGTCACCAAACAGTCAAGCAGACATTGTTAGGAGAGCGGCGACAAATCGCGCGTTGACAGTTCACTCTGGCGGCAATATTGGTCCAAAAATTTCGATGTAATTTTTATCATGTACGGATCCGGCTCGTTCTCATTAAAAAAATGGGTGATTTTTTTCATTGGTAAGAGACGAGTGACGTGTGTGGTTTGTCCTTTTCCCGATGCAGATATAAACATCATTACCCACTAATTGCCCATTACACGCCGCAGCATCTATACCTATATCAAAGCCCACCCTTTAAGCCCTCGGCTCCTGGTGTCCACGTCGCCGCAGCTACAGTGAGCACACTACATTTTTTTCCCTTTTCGCGATAGTATGTACACGAAATATATGCGTGCCGACGAGTAGCTTCCATTCCAGTCATTAGTTTCGAGTTTGGTCGATTCTAACTCCTTAATTTTGGATCCAAACTCGCAAAAACATTTGACGAAATTTTTCAAATTCGCCGCACTCAGCTATCCGTTCTAATTTTCCTTGCACGAGTAGATGAATATCATCCTTCCGAACGACTTTCATGTTTTAAACTTTTTATTTTCACGGACATAAACATAATTCTCTCCAATCTTCAAATTTGCTATAATTTAGGCTGTGAAAAAAATACAAAGCGCTCTGCTCGCCGTGGCCGCCATAGGCACCGTAGACGTCAGCTTGACGTCACGGTGGACCCCACCTGACAATATTTTTTTTTTAAAAAACCACAAATAACCACGGGAAAAATATAAAAAATATATCAAAATGCTAAAAAAAATGACCAAATACAATCATGTATGAATAATTCAAATTCAAATTGGCCAACATTTGTATAATTTTATGTAAAAATACAACCATATACTTCAGCATTCCAACTCAAAATTCAAATTTGCATATTCCAAAAAAAAATGACTTTCAAACCTGCAGGTTTTCCCCCTAAGAAAAAATAAAAAGAAAATGGAAAAAATTTCCATAAATTTCCATACATAACCACCAAAAAAATATAAAAAATATATCAGACTTAATTAAACAAATTCGGAAAACTATTAAATGCTACAAAATCAATAAATTTAAATATATCCAACTGCAAAATATAAAAAAATCAAAATTACCACAAAAAATAAATGCTGACTGTCTGTAACATATGATCAAAAAACAAATTTGAATATTTTGAAAATTTAAATGTCTTTCAAATCTGAATATTTCAAAAATTTAAATGCCTTTCAAGTCTGATCATTTTACAAACGTAAAAAGAAATCAAATCTGAAAAACTTTCCAATTTGAACATTCTCCGAAATCTGAACAATTTTTGAACGTAACCTCTCTTTGCATTTCAATAATTTCAAATTTCCACACTTTTAAAATAAAGACATTTCCAAATTTAAATTTTACCATACGGGCGCGGCGATGTCGCCGCGCGAAATTTTCCTAGTCTACTCGATATGACCTGCCATCCCCCTCCTCCGCGTTGACACGGTCGCGGTCTGAGGTGAGGTGAGCTTCACCGTTCACAGCGGTTACATTAGCAGCTTAATTACACTCGGCAGTTGGCAACTATGCAACGCCAGGTGTAACCGTGTTAACTGCCGAAGCACTGACAGTCCGTACGTGACACTCTTGAGCCGGACAGGGGTCGACGTCGCCCGTCGCATCGTGGCGTCCGGCATAGAGTATGTATATATCAACCAGTCTCCTCGCGTTTGACGTTTTTTTTTTTCGAAACACAAAAGTAGACGCTGGCTAATACGTGCATACACACCCAGGGCCAAAGGCAGAAATAAGTGGCCGCTAGAAAAAACTAGTAACACACAATTGTAACTACTTTTAATGGGGTCATTTTTATCTTACTACACAATATCTCCGTTACTTATAAAAGAGCAAACTTGGCAGGAAGATTGGATCTTAACCGTCCATACACGTCCATCAAACGGCCCAAAATCATTTATTCTCCCCTCCGAAATTCACGTTCCTTTCCATCCCTGGACGCGCCCTTCCCCAATTCAGGCGACGCTGCCCCGTCTCAGTCGCACGTATGTGCTGCCTCCTCAGCTCACGCCGCCGCCTTCGTTAGCGATCCTGCCAGCAGGACGTGCGCGCCGATTCGTAGAGGACGACCACGTAGACACTGCTGCCATGCTCGACGTCCATCCCGCTGGAATCGACGCCTCCTTCCCCCAAATCCGGCAACGCTTCTCCGCCTCTGATCTCCAACCACTGTGAGACTCGTGAAATTCCTCGCGATTGCACGATGCCGTTGATGACAGTGGCGAGAGCAACGTCCGAAACGGCCGCATCTACATCAAGCTTGTTCAGCACATGACTCTATATCGACACTTTAAATGGGTTTGATCGTTGGCGGGTTCCTTTTATCTGTTAGATCGCGTAGTTTTGTTCTTAGGATGAGCTACTTGTTCTAGGAGTATGTGGTGCCAAAGGAGTACCTGCAAACGATGTGGGTGTCAATGCTGAAGAGATGCAGAGGAGGAGCACGGGATGTTCGAACCTTACACTAAAAGATTGTCTAGATACATGTGTGTGGAAAGTAGGTATAAAGTCTTATATTTTGATACGGAGGGAGTAGCTCCGTGTCATCCTTCCCTGTCTTTTCCTACACTCCGTGATGGTCGATTAATTAACAGAACCCCAAATTCTGAATGGCCTTGCTTTGTGAAGTTTCCAACGAAATATTATTCATGCTTGAATATTGAATCAGATCATGGATTATGCTCAGCTTGTATTGTTAGTTTAAAAGAGATTCTGACATGAAGTTTCTCTTTCACCTCATCCTGGTGCTGTAGGTTTTTGCAGAGTTCGACCCTATCCCACTTGCAAGTACTTCTCTTGCGCAAGTTCAAGCTAGCACAACAAACAAAAAGGACATGTTTGATGCTGTCCGTATGTAACTGCTCCGTCGTCCTTCGTCTTGCCCCGCTTCTGGCTCAGTGGTTCCATCTTTAGTTTCTGATGTGATCCTCACATGAGATAGGATTATCTTCTCTGATCTGGAAGTATGTAAGTCTAAGAATCTATTCCGTGCATCACAGTGGGAAATCATCTATACTGAATTGTAGTACATGGTATGCATTAGTAACCATATTTCTGAATTACATGGACAATAATTATTAACTAGTATCTTCCATGTATCAAGGTAATGTCAGTGGGAAACCGTAGTTGATAGATGGACTCCAAGCTATGTGCTTGTCACAGTATATCAAGTCCATGGCAGCTGAAGCGCTGTGCTTTTTTCCTTTATACTCCATGACTAAGATATTGCTTGTTTATGTGTTTCTTGTGGACAAGTGGTTATTACCATGCTAGAAGTTAAAATATCAGGTTAATGTGATTCTCCATTGCAGATGTTACCTATTGAATTTTCATGTTTCGTCCGTGTTCTTGTTTTATTCAGGCTTTGTTAATGATGCTATAATAGTGAGAGTGGGAGAGTCTTATTTGAGCATGGCTTCAGTTTTTGGCTCTGGACTGAGATAGTAGTTAGCCACGCGTATCTATGCTATGTAGCACTGTACATTATTTTCTTTTCGGATCGGCATCACTAATGTATTGAACAAATATTCGACGTCTATTTCTTCATGCAATGTAGCAGTTTGCACTCATTTTACTTCGTCAGTCTGTAGCAAAGATATAAATGACATAGCCAGTTCTGATCGGGATATCCATGATAATCTCTAACTGGATGTGGATGGATTAGGATAACTTTTGCCATAGTTAATTTATGATAGTCGAGACTCGAGGCGTGTGTTGCACGCACACACTTGCTATTGGTTCAAAGTTTATCACCCTGATGATTATACTAATTCTTGCACTGATTGGTTTTGACATCTGAGCCAAATGGTTGTGTAAATTTTGCAGTTTGTGATTTCATGATTATATTTTCTTTCATGACACGGTTGTGTTGTGTTGAATCAGGATAAATGTAATATTTTAAAATGTCGATACCTGGTACTTCTATGTGAAATAGCCTATTTGAATGTGGTTGTCATGTAAATGATGTTTATAACATAACAAACTGAAGTGGTTATACAGTAAAACAGCCCTGTTATGTGCTCTCTCATGCTATATGTTTGTTGTAAGATTATTTCTTCAAAAATATTCACATGTACCTTCAAGTTCTTGGAGTATTGCTGCATGTGATGTGGTTATAAAATTTGAGTTGCACTTCAATTCATATATGCCATTCAGCGAACAGAATGCAGTATCACATTCAAATACAAGGGCAACATTCACTGTACACAAAATTCATATGGAATATTCTTTAATACAGTTCCAAGTTCTGACAAGTTCTGGGTCGTCACCGTTCTCTTTCTCTTTCTTATAATCAGGTGATCCATGACAATTTGCAATAGAAGGATCACAACGAACACTTTACCCAAAATGAAGAAATCTTGAGTATGACGCGCGGATGAGAGACGAGCCAATCTTCTGTAGCCAAACCTTTGGGAAATCCAAAACCTTGCTTTACGCCTGGAAAACTGCAATGCTTACGCCAAAGAACAGCCAGGCTGGCCGACGCCTATCATGGTTGCGAGATTGACCCCTAAAACATATTTAATCTATGATTATGTAAATTTCAGATATATTGATATGTAACGCACATAACTACTCGTAGCTACAAGGGATTGTGCATTAGTCATCGGTGTCATTTGACCCCGGTGATTCCAGTATAGCTCCACCCCTACACTAACCTCATGAACTCACGCACACCACTATAAGCATCTGCAAAAGGCTGAGCCAGCGGGTCTTGACTTAAAATTGACGAAGTTACTACACACCTCGCTATCCACGAATACGTCGTCTCCCGCTAAAAAAAATTCCGGCTTAAATGATAAACGTCAATTTCAAATATGAGGTTTGAACTTTGATGTGCTGGAGTGCAACTAGGATCTAGACATCCAACCAAAAATTACTTTTGAGCCCCGACTTGTTGGTGACCGCCTCCGGCGTTGGCAGGATTGTTTGTAAATACCCGCGTGAGCCCGACTGCCCGCTCCCTAGAGAGACTAGAGTTGTAGGATGTGTTCGTGCACAGGGTTTTACATTTCATTTTTGTATTACGTTTTGCAACTCATAGAGATTCTCGAATTTCGAGCAAAATTTCGTAGAACTTTTTCAAAAAAATGTGGTCATATTTATAGCCGGGTGTTTAAATAAATTTCAAAAATAAAATTGGAACAAGTGGAATCGAATTTAGACCTACGAAACAACTGCACAAGCCCTCAATCACTACATAAATACTAAGCTCTTGTCTTTTGTGTTGAAGTGTAATCACTTAGTTTCATTTGAAATTTTGACCGTGATTATATTTTCTCAACCTTTTACCAAAAATCGCTAGTTTCGTGAAATTCTTTTGAAATTTTAACAAAATTCTTTTACATGCATGCGCGTGCCTGGGCCGGGGATTGGACTTAAATCTGTCGTCTTAGGTTGTGTGCTTCTTTTTCCTTTGAGTTATGTTACCTTTCATATTTTCAGTTTCACGGTTGTGCATCTTTCTAATAGAGAGTTCGGACATGAACTCGGTTATTCTACCAGCTTGATGTGATATTTCAATCCATAAAACTCCTTTTTCAGAAAACTAAGACGAAATTATCTTGAAGTCGACACTAATAATCATCCGATATGACCGTTTGTGTACATAAAAAGTAATGAAGTTTAATTGTGTACATAAATGGGTCGTAAGCCATTTCTTGTTTATGTGTATCACATGGTTTTTTTTGTTTGTATCGGTGTGTATCACATAGTGATTACGTAAGAGAATAATAGTATATTTTAAAAAATTCCTCGATTGATGAAAAAAGAATCTACCTACAAGACCGTCCATGTCGCCAACGAGGTGCGCCCAGTTTGTTCGTAGTCCTCAACGTCAAAAACCCTCTTCTTTTAAGGATACGTCGCCGAGACACTGTCAGCCAAAGACAACAACTCGCGTATCCCTCGGGCGTCAAAAAAGCCCTCTGGATAACATGGGGACCATGCAAAGTGCAAGCACGAGAAGGGCCTCGTATAGCCTTGAGGGTGTCACCCCCGCCGATCAGTCGTCAGGACTCGGGAACCCGGGCCTCGACCGCAACGTACACCTCACCGATCCCAACCCCAACTCATGTCCAGGTCGATAGCTCTCGATGTTGGAGGTGCCCAGACGTGACGTTGCCAATTGCTCGCATCCACTAGGCTAACAAAGATCCGGATGCGTGTCTACAAGGTCGTGGACGCCGATATATATTGCTGGGACCTTGATACACGAGTTCCGTATCTTCACACCTCACGAGTATCGGAAAATCATTTTGGGTCTTCAGCACCATTGCTCCCTCTTATTAAAAATCATATTTGTAAGTTTTAGAGAAACCTACAATTGTTTTTGCGTGATGTCAATGATGTATCCTAAAATGTGTGAAATCTTGATTTGAAGTATTTTATATTCAAAGCTAGACAAAAATGGCAAATCTTTTATATTTTGAAGATTTGCCACATAATTGTCATTTTTTGTGTAGCTCATAATATAAAATATTTGAAATCAAGGTTTCTTACGTTTACAAGATGCATAATTTTTCAGATTTCTTTAAGCTAATAAATTTATTTTCTATTTTTAAAAATAAAGATATCATTAAATCCGAGGAATCAGAAATCTCTAGTCCACGAGTATTACTAGTCTCGCTTTTTTTTTCTTGAAAAAGGTTGAAATGTTTGGTCTCTGCATGAAAGTGAGTGTATAAACATTTTTTTACTAAAGTAGATGCAGGGTGGCAAGCGAATGGATAATTCGACTCCCTTTCTTTTTGATTTCCATTCTATTTAGATATGGTGTAGATCTAATTCTTATATAAAGAAAACTCTATCGCTTCACTTTGTCTCGCTTTCTCGAGAATCTCTAGAAAAAGGAAAGGAATTGCTCTATCCTTTATTTAATAATATTATAATAAGAGACTCTTAAATAAAAATGAGAATACTACAAAGTAGAACCTAATTAAGATAGAAGGACTAATCTATGCAGTATAATGAGAAGTAATACTATAAAAAAAAAGAACTCTATTTCAGAACTATGAGACAGAATAGTCTGGTTTCTTATTTACTCTTTACTTTATTTTTTCTATTTAAAGTGGATCAATTTAGATAATGTAATTTTAGATAATGTAAATTTAAGCAAACTACTAAATATACTTAAAACAAGGTATTAATTCAGCACTATTGGAGAGATTTTGATTTTTAATAGGCGTAATAGAAATTTTTCCTACTCCAATTTTTTTTACCATTAGCATATTTAGGACCTGTAGGTGACTCATGAGCATTCTAAATTTTAGTATCATCATCAGTAAAAATAGTACAAACATTAGCAATCTTACTAGTTTCAGCAATTCCAGCTTCTTTTTCCTCTCTTTCCCATCTAGCATGTAATTCGGCCAACATCCTTATGTTGTTATCAATTTTTATTTGTATAGAATTCAGAGACTTATGTTCCTTAATATCAATAGGCAAGAATTTTATTTTAAGGATATCAACATCATGAACAAGATTATCAACTTTAGCACTAAGAATATCCAATTTTCCTAGCTTTTCCTCAACACTTTTATTGAAAGCTTTTTGTGAAGTGATAAAATCTTTAAGCATGATTTTAAGACAGAGGACACATTTTTATTGTTGCTGTAGGAATTACCATAAGAATTGCCAAAAGAATTACTACCACTTGGAGGATATGGTTATAATTATTATTACCAAAGTTGTTCCTATAAGCATTGTTGTTGAAATTATTTGTAATGAAATTCACATCAACTTGTTCTTCTTGAGCAACCAAAGAAGGTAAGGGAACATTATTTGGATCAATAGGAACTTGATTAACAGAAAGCATAGACATAATAGCATCCACTTTATCACTCAAAGAGGAGATTTCCTCAACAGAATTTACCTTCTTGCCAGTTGGAGTTCTTTCAGCGTGCCATTGGGAATAATTTGCCATAATATCATCCAAGAGATTTGTTGCTGCACCCAATGTGGTGGACATGAAGGTGCCTCCAGTAGCTGAATCCAACAAATTCCTGGAAGAAAAATTTAAGCCAGCATAAAAAGTTTGGATGACCATCCAAAGAGTAAGTCCATGAGTGGGACAATTTTTAACCATGTATTTCATTCTTTCCCAACCTTGAGCAACATGTTCATTATCAAATTGTTTAAAATTCATAATGTTACTCGTCAATTGTATAATTTTAGCAGGTGGATAGTACTTCCCAATAAAATCATCTTTGCATTTAGTCCAAGAATCAATACTATTTCTAGGCAAAGATAGTAACCATTCTTTAGCACGTCCTCTCAAAGAGAAAGGAAAAAGTTTCAGTTTAATAATGTCACTCTCTACTTCTTTATACTTTTGCATATCACATAACTCAACAAAGTTATTCAAATGAGAAGCAACATCATCAGTACTAGCACCAGAAAATTGTTCTTTCATAACCAAATTTAGCTGAGCAGGTTTTATCTCATAGAACTCAGCCTTAGAGGCTGGTGGAGCAATTGGTGTGAATATAAAATCATAGTTGTTTGTGCTTGTGAAGTCACACAACTTAGTGTTCTCCTCTGAACCCATTTTAGCAAAAATAAAAACAAGATACTAAGCAAAACCGAAATAAACTACTTGCTGGAATTTTTATTCTTTTTGTGTTTTTGATTTTTAAAGCAAACGAAAAGCAAAACTAGACTAATATAAAATATACTAAACAAGACAATAACAAAATAGAGTGTAAGGATGTGCGAAAATCCCCTCGCTGTAGCTTCCTAATCCCCGGCAACGGCGCCAGAAAAGAGCTTGATGGCGTGGATCACACGTTCGCTGGGAACCCCAAGAGGAAGGTATGATGTAGCGTAGCAGCAATTTTCCCTTGATTGCAAAACCAAGGTTATCAAACCAGTAGGATTCGGAGAAGGCTTCGGCTAGGTGACAATGGCAATGGCGCCGAAAAGAGCTATTGACGTGGACCTGCGCACACACGAATAAACTACTTTGCCCCAACGAAATAGAGAGGGTGTCAATCTCTCCGGCCTGCTGAACACAAAGGATTAAACGTATGGTAGAAAATAATATGAGAGCAAATATGACCAGCGATCAAATGACTTGGAAAAGTTATTAAAACGGTTGTAAACAATATAGGAAAATAGGACCGGGGTCCACAGTTCACTACTGGTGTCTCTCCAAAAGATAAACATGTTGGGTGAACAAATTACAGCAGGACAATTGACAAACATGGGCGCAACACAATACTATCACGACACAAAGTTCACCGTTTCATTTAATATGGGCATTACGTCAAAATACATAGACCGTTATCCAACTACATCTATGACTAATAATCAACCCCAGGATCGCTATCCAGCATGTCACCCGAAAGTATTAAGTTGCAAGCAACAGATAATTGCAATAAGCAAGGTGCGTAATGTAAGCAATGGTTACAACATATAGCAATAAACACCGCTGTTTTATCCCTAGTAGCAAGATCACATCTCAAGCCTTAATCGTTTATGTCAACTCGAGCTCAGACAAGAGAGGCATGACCCACTATCTAGCATAAATACTCCCTCGACGAACACAAGTAATTACTTCGGCCAAATCATACACAAGCATCGGAGAGCATGCAAGATCATAAATAAAATATATCATAGATAAACTGAAAAATAATGTCAATGACTCCATAATTCATCGGATCCCCACAAACACAACATGTAGCATTACAAATAGATGATCTTGATCATGATAGGCAGCTCACAAGATCTAAACAATGGAGTACAAGGAGAAGATACAACCATCTAGCTACTGCCATGGACCCGTAGTCCCGTGGTGGACTACTCCCGCATCACTCCGGAGGCAGGCATGGTGGTGTAGATGCCTCTGGTGACGATCTCCCCCTCCGACAGGGTGCCGGGAAGAGCTTCAGAACCCTCCCGATCTAGGGTTGGCGACGGCGGCGGCCTCGGACGTTTTCTGGAAAATATGATCGGGTCCCGAGGGTTTTCGGGAGGAAGTGAATTTATAGGCGAAAGGGCGGCGTCGGAAGATTCGCGAGGCGACCAGGTGGCATCTGGGGCCTGGGTGGCCCCCTGTAGGTCTCCTCCTGGCGCAGTCTTTGTTTCTTCGTAAAAATAAATCATGTAAATTGGCAGCTTATTTCGAGAAAGTTCCCCGACTAGCTTTTCTGAAACAAAAAGACAGCAGAAAACGGGAACTGGCACTGGCATCTTGTTAATAGGTTAGTTCCATAAAATGTGCCAAAATGATATAAAAACATTATAAAATCATGTGGCAATGATATATAACGTGCATGGAACAACAAAAAATTATAGATACATTTGAGACGTATCAGGGAGGCATTACGATGGCACGAGGGGCCATCGAGGACCACCGAGGAACTACGCCAGGAACTTCTCATGTTGCATGGAAAGGTGGAAGAAGCAAAAAGCATAGAAGTGAATCTTCGTGGAGCTGTGCAGCAAAGAATCCTTAGTTGTGGATGAACAAGAGCGACGACGATGTTGGTATTTTCATGCCGAGCAGAACAGGCAAGAGAGTTGCATCGTCGAAGGGCAACAGTGCTGCATCGACAGAGGTTGTAGGCTACATCGACGGGAGATGACTTCATGTAGTTAGGTGAAGTTTTTAATTTAAGTCAAACCGTTTTTATTTAATTTATAGCGTTGCCAGTACCGATGTATCTATGCTTCAGTTGTATCTTAATTTGCTCTAGACATAGTAATATTTATAATACATAGTAATATGTCTAATGGTACATAGATATAAATAAGTCTCAAACATATGTCTCATCCAAATATAGATGTATCATACATAGGTAGATAGACATGCCTCTAGTCATAGAGAAGTGTCAGCCACGCTGTCTGCCACAAGGCCGAGGTGGTGGATTAGGCGGCATCGACCATCCATACCTGTGGGATGGCCCAACGTTACGAGTAGGAATCTGGGACCCGTCCTTGTGATACTTGATACGTCCATTTTGCATCACTATTTTATAGCATAATTTACTGTTATTCAATGATATATTTAATATTAAGAGGAGTTACTTATGTTATTTTGTCTTATTTTGCATGTTTGATGATCATTGGATAATTAACTGCCGGAGTCAGATTTCAGCTGGAAAAAGCACCGTCAAGACACTATATTTCTGGAGCACTAAAAATATTTCCAAGAAGACAGATGTTCCTATTTTATCAGAAGATGGACTAAGCCAAAAGGGGAGGCTGAGATGGGCCAGGAGGGGCCCACACCACCCCTGGGCGCGGGGCCCACCTTGGCCCGCCCTAGCCAGGTGTGGTGCCCCTGGCCCACCTCAGGCGCTCCCCCTTCGCGTACTTCATCCCCCAGAAACCCTAAGACACGGGGAGTCGAGAGAAAATATTCCGCCGCCTCCACGAGGCGGAAACAACAGAGAGAGAAAAAGCTCTCCGGCAGGGAGAAATCTGCCGGGGAAATTCCCTCCCGGAGGGGGAGATCATCGCCATCCTCATCGTCATCGCGCTGGACTTCATCGGGATCATCATCATCATCTCCACCGCCATCACCACCATCACCGCTGCACCATCTCGTTCCGCTGTAACATCTAGGGCTATACTTTGTTTAGTTCATAGGGGAAACTCTCCCGGTGTTAATTACTCCTTGTGGTTGATGCTATTGAGTTTTATCGGTGAATTAAAGTATATGTTCAGATCGTTATCCATCATTATATCACCTCTGATCATGATCCATATGATGTCTCGTGAGTAGTTCGATTAGTTCTTGAGGACATGGGAGAAGTCACGCTGTTAGTAGTGGAATTATGTTGAGTAATATTTAATGGTTTGATATTTAAGTTGTGGTGCTATTCTTCTAGTGGTGTCGTGTGAACGTCGACTACATGACACTTCACCTTTATGGGCCTAGAGGAATGCATTGTGTATTTGGTTGCTAATTGTGGGGTTGCCGGAGTGACAGAAACCTAAACCCCCGTTAGTATACCGGTGCACAAGGGAGCGTAGGATCTCAGAGTTTAAGGCTGTGGTTAGATTTATCTTAATTACTTTCTTGTAACTGCGGATGCTTGCAAGGGTATAATCACAAGTATGTATTAGTCCAAGTAAGGGCGGTGCATTAGCATAGGTTCACCCACACAACACTTATCAAAACAATGAAGATTAATCAACTATGTGAAGCGAAAGCACTTGACTAGAATCCCGTGTGTCCTCAAGAACATTTTGTCATCATAAGTAAACCAACCGGCTTGTCCTTTGCTCTAAAAAGGATTGGGCCACTCGCTGCAATTATTATTACTGTCTTTTACTTACTGCATTTTATTTACCTGCTATATCAAAAACCCCTAAAAACTTGTCTGCTAGCATTTACAGTGAAACCTTTACCGAAACTCCTTGTCAGCACCTTCTGCTCCTCGTTGGGTTCGACACTCTTATTTATCGAAAGTACTACGATACACCCCCTATACTTGTGGGTCATCAAGACTATTTTCTGGCGCCGTTGCCGGGGAGTGAAGCGCTATTGGTGAGTGGAATTGGTAAGGGAAACTTTTACTGTAGGTGCTATTTTTATTTCTGCTTGCTACTTTATTTTATCATGGAGAGATCTCCATTTGAATCCCTGTTTGGAAATACTACTACCACTGCTACGGTAGTAGAAGAGGAACCACCTGATCAAGTAATTCCATTTAAAATACCTATGAAAATTGTTGAACGAGTTACGAATAACCGCTATGCAGGAGATGGAACTGTCCCTCCTGGGGATCATTTGCTATTTATTCATGAATTATGCGAGTTGTTCAAGTGTGCAGGTATTTCAATGGAAGAGGTCAAGAAGAAATTGTTTTCTATATCGTTGACTGGTAAAGCTGCAAAATGGTATAGGATGCTGAAAATGGGCGTTCTATTGGCTGGGAGGAGATTGTGCCTCTCTTTTATTCTAAATTTTATCCTCCTAGTGAAATTCATCAAGATCGGAATCATATATATAATTTTTGGCCTCATGATGGAGAAAGTATTGCCCAAGCGTGGGGGAGATTGAAATCATTAATGCTCAAATGCCCCATTCATGAGCTTCCTGGTAATGTGTTATTGATAACTTCTATGCAAGGCTTTCTCTTCAAGATAAAACTCTATTGGATACCTCTTGTGCTGGATCATTTACGCGTAATAAAGAGGAAGTTAAATGGGACCTTCTTGATCGGATTGAGGAAAATACTGAAGGATGGGAGAACGACAAAGGTAGAGAATCAGGTATAAAGTATGATTACGAATGCATTAAAACTTTTATGAATACTGATAATTTTCGTAATCTCTATGATATGTATGGTCTTGATTCTCAAGTTATTGCAAACTGTTACAAGGCTTTTGCCTCTTATCTTGATGTTCCTAAAGAAAGTTGCAATAAGTATCATTTGCCTTACAAAGATAATACTAATTCTGCCAATATTAAAAACATTGAAGTTCATACAGTTGATCGTATCTTGCCAGAACCTTATATTGAGAAACCACCTTTTCCTGTTAAAATTAGGGAACATTCTATCATAGCTAGTGTGGTTAATAAAAGTGCAAAGAAAGCTTTAGAACCTGCTGAACAAATAGCGGTTGAACCCACAATAGCAATAGTAAAGGATTTGGTAACTGAAAATGTAGAAGGAGGACATATTATCTTTTGTGAAGATGCCTCTAATATTGTTTCACATCCCAGTAGAGCTAGGAAAACAAGTGTTCCTGTGCTTTCAGTCAAAATAGGAGAACATTGCTATTATGGTTTATGTGATATTGGTGCAAGTTCTAGTGCTATTCCTTTTGATCTTTATAAAGAAATTATGCATGAAATTGGTCCTTGCGAACTTGAGGAGATTGATGTGGTTATTCAGCTTGCTAATAGAGAAACTATCTCCCAATTGGTATTGTGAGAGATGTTGAAGTTTTATGTGGTAAGACTAAATACCCTGCTGATTTTCTAGTACTTGGTTCTGTTGCTAGTAAAGCTTGTCCCATTATTTTTGGTAGGCCTTTCTTGAATACATGTGGTGCTATTATAGATTGTAAGAAAGAGAAAATTTACACTAAATTTAATGGAGAATCTTATGAGTTTAATTTCTCTAAGTTTGGTAAACAACTTTATGAAACTGATTGCCTAATGAGTCGAAAATCGAACAACTTGCTTCTATTGCTGTTGCTCCTAACAATGCCTTGCAGCAATTCATGGAGGAACACGAAAGTGAAGTATTTATGGAGGAGAGGAATGAGATTGACAATGCCTTTCTTCGTCAACCACCAATACTTAAGCATAATTTGCCTGTGGAAGATTTGGGTACCTCAGCGCCTCCTAAGGAAGATCCTGTCTTCGATTTAAAACCTTACCTGATAATCTTAAGTATGTTTATCTTGATGAAAGGAAAGTATATCCTGTTATTATTAGTTCTAAACTTTCAGGTAATGAAGAAGCAAGGCTATTAGAAGTACTAAAGAAACATCGAGGAGCTATGGGATACACTTTGGATGATTTAAAGGGGATTTCTCCTACTATATGTCAACATGCCATCAACATTGAACCCGATGCAAAACCTGTTGTTGAGCATCAGCGTCGCTTGATCCCTAAATGAAAGAAGTGGTAAGAAATGAGGTATTAAAACTTCTTGATGCTGGTATAATTTATCCTATTGCTGATAGTAGATGGGTAAGTCCTGTGCATTGTGTCCCTAAGAAAGGAGGAGTTACTGTTGTACCAAATGAAAATGATGAACTTATTCCTCAAAGAGTAGTAGTTGGATATAGGATGTGCATTGATTTTAGAAAGGTCAATAAAGTAACTAAGAAAGATCATTATCCTTTGCCTTTTATTGATCAAATGTTAGAAAGGTTGTCTAAGAAAACCATTTTTGTTTCCTTGATGGTTATTCTGGATTCTCACAAATTGCTGTTAAAGCACAAGATCAAGAGAAAACTACTTTTACTTGTCCTTATGGAACTTATGCTTATAGACGTATGCCTTTTGGTTTGTGTAATGCTCCTGCTACGTTCCAAAGATGCATGTCTGCTATTTTTCATGGTTTTTGTGAAGAAATTGTGGAAGTATTCATGGACGATTTTTCCGTCTACGGAACTTCCTTTGATAATTGCTTGCACAATCTTGATAAAGTTTTGCAGAGATGTGAGGAGACAAATCTTGTTCTTAATTGGGAGAAATGTCATTTCATGGTTAATGAAGGAATTGTCCTAGGGCACAAAATTTCTGAAAGAGGTATTGAAGTGGACAGAGCTAAAGTTGAAGCAATCGAGAAAATGCCCTGTCCAAGGGATGTGAAAGGTATCCGTAGTATTCTGGTCATGCCGGTTTTTATAGGAGGTTTATTAAAGATTTCTCTAAAATTTCAAAACCCCTCACTAATCTTCTTCAAAAAGATGTACCTTTTGTTTTTGATGATGATTGCAAGGAAGCTTTTGAAACTCTAAAAAAGGCTTTAATCACAGCTCCTGTTGTTCAACCTCCTGATTGGACTTTACCTTTTGAAATAATGTGTGATGCTAGTGATTTTGCTGTAGGAGCTGTTCTTGGACAGCGGGTAGACAAGAAGTTAAATGTTATTCATTATGCTAGTAAAACACTTGATGCCGCTCAAAAGAATTATGCTACTACTGAAAAGGAATTTTTAGCAGTTGTTTTTGCTTGTGATAAATTTAGACCTTATATTGTTGATTCAAAAGTTACTATTCACACTGATCATGCTGCTATTAGATACCTTATGGAAAAGAAAGATGCTAAGCCTAGGCTCATAAGATGGGTACTTTACTGCAAGAATTTGATTTACATATTGTAGATAGGAAAGGTGCTGAAAATCCTGTTGCTGATAATTTGTCTAGATTAGAAAACATTTCAGATGATCCTATACCTGTTAATGATAGTTTTCCAAATGAACAATTGGCTGCGATAAAGGTAAGCTCACGCGAAAGTCCTTGGTATGCTGATTATGCTAATTTTATTGTTGCCAAGTATTTGCCTCCGACCTTTACAGCTCAGCAAAGAAGAAAGTTCTTTTATGATTTGAGGCATTATTTTTGGGATGACCCACATTTGTATAAAGAAGGAGTAGATGGCATTATGCGAAGATGTGTTCCTGAGTATGAACAGAAAGAATATTGAGCAAATGCCATGGAAGTGCTTATGGAGGACATCACGCTGGAGATAGAACTGCGCAAAAGGTTCTACAATCAGGTTTTTATTGGCCTACCCTTTTTAGAGATGCTAGAAAATTTGTTTTATCATGTGATGAATGTCAAAGAGTAGGTAACATTAGTAGACGTAATGAAATGCCTATGAATTATTCTCTTGTTATTGAACCTTTCGACTGTTGGGGATTTGACTTTATGGGTCCTTTTCCTCCTCAAATGGTTATACTCATATACTTGTTGCTGTTGATTATGTTACTAAATGGGTAGAAGCTATACCAACTTCTAGTGCTGATGGTGAGACATCATTAAAAATGCTTAAAGATATTATCTTCCCTAGGTTTGGTGTGCCTAGATATCTCATGACTGATGGTGGTTCTCATTTTATTCATGGTGCTTTTAGAAAAACTCTAGCTAAGTATGATGTTAATCATAGAATTGCTTCACCATATCATCCCAAACAAGTGGTCAAGTAGAATTGTCAAATAGAGAGATTAAGTCTATTTTGCAAAAGACTGTTAATAAATCTAGAAAAAATTGGTCTAAAAAGCTTAACGATGCTTTGTGGGCTTATAGAACTGCTTATAAAAATCCTATGGGAATGTCTCCTTACAAAATGGTTTATGGAAAAGCTTGTCATTTGCCTCTAGAATTAGAACATAAAGCCTATTGGGCGGTGAAAGAACTTAATAGAGACTTTAAACTTGCCGGTAAAAAGAGATTGCTTAATTTGAATTCTTTAGATGAATGGAGAAATGCAGCTTATGAAAATGCTAGGCTCTTTAAAGAGAAAGTTAAGCAATGGCATGATAGAAGAATTCTTAAGAGAGAATTTAACGTAGGTGAAAAAGTTTTATTGTATAGGTCTCGTCTCAGATTTTTTGCAGGAAAATTACTTTCAAAATGGGAAGGACCTTATATCATGAGGAGGTCTATCGCTCAGGTGCGATTAAAATCAATTCACTAGATGGGGACAGACCACAAGTGGTTAATGGTCAAAGACTCAAGCATTACATTTCTGGAGATTCTTATAATGAAGATGTTGATTTATCAAAGTGGTAACTCCAGAGGATTTTATAAAAAGTCAAATTCAGACAACTGCAAAGCTGATTTGGAATAGGTAACAGTTTCGGTAAGAAAAAGTTCGCGATTTACTTTCAACTAAATATTTGTTGTTTTTACATAATATGGAAAATTATGAGTCGGAAAAGGGTAGGAAACGGTGCCCGAGGGCACCACACCACCCCTGGGCGCGGGCCCCACCCTGGCCGCGCCGTGGGTGCGTGTGGGCACCTCGGAGCCCGTCTCCGACCCCGTTTCGTCCTGTACCTTCCTTTTGTCGTAAAACTTTTTGCTATATATCACCCGGATCTCCCGAGGTCCGTATATCGTGTTTTCGTCGAGTTTTGTTTCGAGCTGTTTTCTGCCAGGAACTATTTCGGATTTAGAGCGCCATGGTCTTCTCCAACGACAACGAGAACAAGGAGGCGTGGAGGACATCATGGACCAGAGGATCGAGGAGGAGGTCAAGAGCGAAACCGATGATGAAGTAGAGGAAGACTCAACTCCACGTCCTCGCGCTACTATTGCAAGCATCGGGGTGACTGCCAACCCTTTCAATCCTGTGAAGAACCTGAACATGGGTGGTGAGGCATCGCGTCATGCCTTTGCACCCAAGACACTCGCCTCAAACTCCAGTAACCCTTTCCATACCCTCATCCATAAGTATCAATTTGAGAGAGTTCCGGAGATGGAGTTGCCTACTTGTTGGGATATAGATCGATCTAACAATGCAGGAAAAGAAAGCCCTAAGTCCAGTGAGAAGTGGGGAAACAATTCCAAGAGCTGGGATTCACCTTCTGACCAGTTCATGAACCGCATCGAACACAATTCGGAGATGATCCGCATCCTCACATACAAGATAGATGAATTGAAGGATTTGGTCGAGAAGCTCATTAGGGAGTCGCCACCAAGAGATCAAGCCTAAATCGTCAAGGGGTAATGGCACTCCCTTGGCTTGTTCCAAGCTTGGGGGAGTGCCCAGTATCATCTTTATCCTTTCGTTTTTATAATTTCGTGGTCATATCATGAGTAGAGAAGTTATCTTATAAGATGGTTTGCGATGTGGAGTGTCAATCCTTTAGTTATCCATGTATCCGTTGGTTTGAGTGTGTCTTTGTTCAGAATATTAATGAGAAGTTCCACCTTTACTTTCGGTACATTTTATTTTAGCCTGCAATCTTCTTTATGTGCTGATCTTGCCATTAGTATTGACGCCACTTTTGGGTACATTAAGTAAATTATATTAGTTGTGGCAAACTTAGTATTGGTCATTAGCAACAATACCATGAAAACTTAAGTAGAAGGAGGGAATTACATGCAAAAATATTATCCCTTTATCTTTCTTTCTTGCTAGCCAATAAGATTAGTATTCTTTGAGTTAAAACATTTGTGCTTACAGGGAAGATAGCATGGTTGCTTCTATTACATTATATTTGTGTGTATCCCCCAACTTTTATGCTTGCACATGACCTTGCTAGCCTTAACCACCGTACTGAGAGGGAATGCTTCTCGTGCATCCAAATCCTTGAGCCAAACCCATGCCATTTGTGTCCACCATAACTACCTATATGTGGTATTTCTTTGCCACTCCAAGTAAATTTTTCATGTGCTACCTTTAAATTATTCAAAATGTTATTATTCCCTTTTGTGTCAATGTTTACTAGCTCATGAGGAAGTAGTGTGGTTATCCTTTATTCTACTTGTCAAACAGACTTTACACCTGGACTAGTGGCATATACATCCGCTTATCCAATAACTTGCAAAAAGAGCTGGCAACGGGATGCCCAGTCCCAATTAATTACAACTTTAACCGCTTAATTCTCTTCACACTTTTGCCCTGAATTATCAGTAAGCATTGACAAACAGTGAAATATCTGCGTGTGTAAACCAAAGAGAAAGAGGGATGATCTGCCTTGCTGGTAGAAATAACGTCCTTCATGGGAGCCGCTCTTAAAAGTCTGTTTGACAGGGAGAATACTGTTTTCACCCGCTACCATTCGTTGACAATTAACAAACACCTCTCAAAACTTAATTTTTGCTCTCTATATGATTTCAAAAACTTAAAAGCTCTAGCACATGACTTAATCCCTGCTTCCCTCTGCGAAGGGCCTTTCTTTTACTTTTCATGTTGAGTCAGTACACCTATTTCCTTCTTCCTTGAGCAAGCATTTGAGTTGTTGTGATTCAACCATATATATCATTAATATTGTCAATCATGTCTTTTATCCTTCTTGTCTTAGCACAAAGACTTTTGCCTCTAAGAATATAGCTTTGCAAGTTATCAATGACTGTAAAGAAGGTGTGATAATTGAGTGTGGAAGTTCTGCAATATAAGCTCTAATATAAAGACTCCTTTCGAAAGATAAGTATTGATTGCTTATTGTTCTATGACCAAGAATGAAGTGTGCCATTACTAATCTATAATTTCCTTCGTGTATTTTTATTGTGGTTGTTTCACTACTCATGTTCAAGTTAGGTTATATGAAGAGTAGTTGCTGTTTAAAATGAGTTGTGTTGTTTAGTAATTACTGATGCTTCTTGTCCGTATTCTTTATTATCGACGCTTCACTCCATAAACTTTTGTTCTAGTTTACTGAGCTCAGCTTTCGCTTGGGGACAAGCGAGGTCTAAGCTTGGGGGGGTTGATACGTCCATTTTGCATCACTATTTTATAGCATAATTTACTGTTATTCAATGATATATTTCATATTAAGAGGAGTTACTTATGTTATTTTGTCTTATTTTGCATGTTTGATGATCATTGGATAATTAACTGCCGGAGTCAGATTTCAGCTGGAAAAAGCACGTCAAGGCACTATATTTCTGGAGCACTAAAAATATTTCCAAGAAGACAGATGTTCCTATTTTATCAGAAGATGGACTAAGCCAAAAGGGGAGGCTGAGATGGGCCAGGAGGGGCCCACACCACCCCTGGGCGCGGGGCCCACCTTGGCCGCGCCCTAGCCAGGTGTGGTGCCCCTGGCCCACCTCAGGCGCTCCCCCTTCGCGTACTTCATCCCCCAGAAACCCTAAGACACGGGGAGTCGAGAAAATATTCCGCCGCCTCCACGAGGCGGAAACAACAGAGAGAGAAAAAGCTCTCCGGCAGGGAGAAATCTGCCGGGGAAATTCCCTCCCGGAGGGGGAGATCATCGCCATCCTCATCGTCATCGCGCTGGACTTCATCGGGATCATCATCATCATCATCTCACCGCCATCACCACCATCACCGCTGCACCATCTCGTTCCGCTGTAACATCTAGGGCTATACTTTGTTTAGTTCATAGGGGAAACTCTCCCGGTGTTAATTACTCCTTGTGGTTGATGCTATTGAGTTTTATCGGTGAATTAAAGTATATGTTCAGATCGCTTTCCATCATTATATCACCTCTGATCATGATCCATATGATGTCTCGTGAGTAGTTCGATTAGTTCTTGAGGACATGGGAGAAGTCACGCTGTTAGTAGTGGAATTATGTTGAGTAATATTTAATGGTTTGATATTTAAGTTGTGGTGCTATTCTTCTAGTGGTGAAACTCATTGCCAGCACCTTCTGCTCCTCGTTGGGTTCGACACTCTTATTTATCGAAAGTACTACGATACACTCCCTATACTTGTGGGTCATCAATACTGTGTATCATGTGTGGGACATGGTGGAGGAGTCGCAAAAATGTTCATCCACTCGTTGTTGACGATGTAATCCTCCATGCTTTGCCGACCTACCTGATCGCTCCCTCACATGGATCCGGACATAGACGACTGATGTCCGGACATAGCCGCCTGATATCCGTAGGCTCATGCATGCGGTAACATAAGTATTGACGAATTGCGTAGTCCCTCAATTGATATGGAAAAGAATAGATAGGAATATAGATACCATGTGGCTGGGTTGTGGACGAAACACGAAGCTCGACGTGGGCCTCTGCTGCTGTTGGCGCGACGAACCTCCAGCCTGGTTAGGAGGGGGGTCTAGGCATCGACTACGGTGCTAGACGTGGATGCGGGTGCTGCCGGGGCGTCAGCTGCTGGGGCGTCGGCTGCGGCTGCTCCTGGGGCGTCAAACTTAGGGAGATAGCCGTGCACTCTTCGGGGAAAATTTATGTCCTCACATTCCATTGTAAGATATCTTTTACTTGACACCTTTGTTTTAAAAACCCTCGACGTGGACATTGCGCACGCAACGATTGCTTCTTGTAGAAGTTTCTTGTCGGGATATCTAGCACCCTTAGCCATGTGTTCTGGTGATATTGCCAGGTAGAATCATGGCCATCGTTTATGGTCATTGCAGAAGAGAAGTCCTGATTCAATGATGCAGAGTTAGGCACCTCTTTGTCATTCTATTCTTCATCCGACTCATCAGAATCATCGACATAACCACTATCACCATCGGCATCTTCATCTTCCATCTGGTTCTACATGCGTCCATCTACCTGGTCCGCATCTGCCTCGACACTATCATTATTTTCTCCTACTGCCTGACTGCTATGCCCTGATTCGTAACCACCACCTCCAACATCTGCCTGACTATCACCATGTCCTCCTAAATGCACCTCTTAACTGCTCTAGCTAGGATCGTGCCCACCCTCGCCTTCAGGGGGGTTGACCTCCTTCGCGACGGGAAGTACTAGGGCGACAGTGTTAGTTCCCATTCTTTTGCAACCTTCTAACCAACATGCCCACTGAGAGATCCGGTCAATTGGGCTCAAAAACAAGAAAATCTTTGAACTTGAGCCGGTCCATAATGCATGCACACCAAGGGTGTATGTTTCAGGATTAAGCCTTGAACTTCCTGCCAACCAGTCTTTTAACTGACTAAGAGACCATGTTTAAGGCGGCAATAAGATCCAACTCCGTAGTATGAAACTGGCTCAGATCAGCTCCGAACTCATTTGTTTGGACAGTACCAGCACCATAGTAAAAAATTACATTTCACTAAATTAGACATCTCTGCTGACATAAAAAATAAGACTCGTCAACTATTAAGCAACATGAAATAATAATGTCTATAATATTCACTATACGAAATAAAAATTACTTCCCAACAAGCTAAATAATACCACAAGACCAATAAATAACTAAATACTCGATTCACTCTATGAAAATATATTACTACCGGACCAACTAAATAATACAACAAGACCGATAAATAACTAAATACTCGATTCACTCTACGAAAATAAAAATTACTATCGGACCACCTAAATAATACCGCCATACCGATATATAACTAAATAGTCGATTCACTCCACGGAAATAAAAATTACTACCGGACCAACTATATAATATCGCCAGACTGACATGCCTGTCGATCATGGGCCTGCTCGGCTGGGCCGTGGCCGTCAGGCCTGCTCAGCTTTAACGTGGTCGAGGGTGTATTATTTCTGTAAATGTCTCAAAACATCGTATTGTTTATGAAAATTGTAAAAACTGTATTATTTTATACAAAATAGCACAGAGGGCTTATCCTTAAGTGTGCGTTTGGTGGCCTGTATGAGGCCAGGCCAGCCCCGCCAGCTGCATGTGCAAGCTGCAGGCCAGCACGCTCACTAAATCAGGCTCGGGTCAGGCCCAGCAGACACGAGATCGAGCGTGCCCGTGGAACCACGCCGGCCAGCTGCAAACCGAGCCCTCTCTCCTACTTCTTCCTTCCAATTAAGGTAGAGTCCTCGAATCAAAATAAGCTCTAAACGAAAATGATTCGCGTTGATGATTTGGTTCCATTTTGACAATCGGTTCCGACTTTCGTTAATTGTTAACTGCTAATTTCGTGTTTATGTTTGAATCTTTTTTGATGAATTTCGTCAAATTAATCGCACGCGCTTGACCGTTTGAAGTTTCCTTTTATGAGTAGGTTCATCTCGTCATTTCACACAACTCTCATGTTGCAAGTTTTTCGTTTCGACGATCGTAGATGAATAGATATTGTGTCGTATGTGCGCGTATTTAGACTGTTCTTGTTGTAGTATCTTTTTTAACCTCCGTATGGTTGTGATGGCATTTATGGTGTGTTTGTGATGCTCCGCCGCTGCCGCACACTTCCTTGTCTGCGTCCAACTCCGCTGCTGCCTTGCCGCGTTGTGTCTGTGGAGCTACGCCGCGGTCATGTCGTGTCGTTGTTGTCGACCTCCACCGCCGCCGTGGCTTGTCGTCTCCGTCGAGTTCTCCTGCCATCATGCTGTGTCGTCGTCGCTCCATTGATATTCATGTCCAAGAGTGGTGATGGATGGTAACTTCACCCATGTGAAAATCATGTGAAAATATGTGAGACTAACCAAAATTAGTATTCAACCAAACAAAGAGAGGTTGTTAGCCCAACCCTAAGCAAATACAGGCTACTAAACGACATACACAACATGGGCCAGGTTGGTTTTGTGAGACCTAATCCTAAGCGACCTAATCTGGTGCGGCTTAAAAAGCCATGCAGGCATGCAGCCTACTAAACGCGCACCAAGTACACTGCTGGCCTCGACGTTGAGTCCATGCCCTCGATGCCTGGAATCTCTTTCTGCATTGCAACTGGACCACGCAAAGTGCAAGCGCAAGGCGACGGCAGGTAGTACAACACAGCGGATGGCGTCGACTCCGCGTCGGCGTCGTCGGGGCCGCCGCCGCGAACCCAACATTGACTCAAAAGAAATGACACCATTTAAGCCACTTTTGTAAATTTGTACAACAAACTTACAAATACATTATAGTAGTGTTTGTTTTGGTCACGATGAAACTGTACATATCCTACGAAAACACCTGTCCTATTTTCCACATAAGAAACCACATTATTCTTTCCATATGTGCCTTTAAATCTTCTGCAATTTTCTCCGTACTAGTGAAGGTGCACGTGCAACGCACGTCTCCATTTTTTAAAATATATCCTTGTTTTTTTAGTTTAAATGGGTTTCAAGGTCTTTTAATGTTTATATATACTAATTGACATGAAAAGAAAAAATCTGACAGGAATATGTTTAGGTCAATTGCTCATTAGGATGGAAAGAATTTTTTTTTTGTGAGAAGCGCGTTGACACGGTCTTTTAAGTTTTTTCTGTCATCACACATATCTCACGTTTGAACGTAAAATGCGAAATTTCCCTTCGAGAATTTTCGTACACCATCACCAATAATGTTAACACAGGTTCAGCATAGATACAGCAGTGTTGTAGCCTGTCCCAGTAGAGCAAATGAACTATGAACTAACGAAGTGATCAAGGATAAGAGGAGAGAAATTTGTGTTCACCCCAAGCCAACAACCACAACATGTAGGCATTTTGAGAGCATGTCATGATATCAAAAGGATGCTTGGATCAGATTAAAATCTGAATCCAAATGGCCTTAAGAAAAACAATTACATTTATTGATTCAGAGGACAAACTATGCACTTAACCAAAAGAATGTTATGCAACTGTCATTCTTATTAAGGGCCCCTGGGTGTCCTGCTCTTCAACCAATCAGACGCTAACTTCGCCGTGTGGCCTGGGGATCGTGTCGCAACTATGGTCATCAGCTGGTCACCTGGTTGACAAATTTGACGCCCCCGTCAATGGTGAGGGTGGCTTCGAGTCTAACGGTGACTGATTTGATCAGACATGGTAACAATATTTCCTTCCTGCAAATTGTAATAGCACAGCAGAGAATACTTCTAGCATTTAAGATTATGGTTTAAAACCTCTTTTGGTAAATGATTGTAATGGGAGGAGCTCCTCTGTATAGAGTCAAATTACCTATAGGAGATCAGTTTCCTGTTCATAGTTGATCGTGAAACCCAAGGTTGAAGCGTCCTATCATGTTTAATCAGAAATTGATACTGAAAGAAATATCATGGACATGCTTTAATCAGAAATTCATACCGAGTCAAAATCTCACAAAACAGAGGGAACTGGCAAAGCTCGTATCTTCAAAAAAATTGGACACTCTAATGTCTCTTTATCCAAAGAGCTAAAGTCTATAATCAAATACAGGAACAATTAAGTACAGGAACAATTAACCCTACAATCGACAAACTGACAAACTGATCGTACAACACAAAGGAAAACCATTGTTATATATCAAGTTAGTTCGTTCGAATATAGATAGCAATTGAGATGTGCATGCAAATGCCTAATAGGTCATTTATGTACGGATATATGCAGATGTGCAAGTAGTTACAATTTAGACTATCGATGCTAGTAAGTTTATTTTATGTACCAATGAAATATAGTAATGCTGCTAATCCCTTTAGAAATATAATGCCTCCTTACCTATCTGCATTGCGAGTGGACAGGAAGTAGTCTTGAAGCATTAGCACCACATAATCTTTCAAGACAAACAACCAAACTGAGCAAACATGATTAAATGAAATAAAATCTTCTTCTATGCACAATGACACGGAAAAAAGTGATTAAAAAACTGTAGCAGAGCAACAATATCCTTATTGAGATCTCAGGTTCTAATGGCTTCATCATAGAAATATATGTCTGAAAGATAAAAGAAACATACTGTAAGTGTAAAGTGTTAACCTCACTCACATGTATCCCCTGGCGCTGCTGGACGCAGGTGTATATGACGCACTGACGCCCCATGGTCTCCACACACATCGATACATGCATCTTCTTCAGAGTACATATATGACCCAATTGTCTGCAAGTTCATATTTATAATTATCATACATCAGCAAGCTCCCATCCACACTTCACTTTATCCTGTCAACTTATTCAAGTAACAAATTATTCTAGGACCAACCAACATCCATAAATACTGGTAAATGACTCTAAATAATGTTGACTACACTTCTATTTATTCTGTCAATTGATTCAAGTACCAAATTATTCTAGGACCAACCAACATTCAGAAAAATTGGTAAATGACTTCTGCGTGTAGAGCAGAACGAACATGAGGGATCTTCCCGGCACCACCACCAAGAAATTCTCTCTGATCATCTCGTACTACAAATCCCCAGGCTCCCTGATCATGCATCAACATGAATATTTGAAGGCAAACAGGCAGCTGTATTGGAAATTTGGAATGAATGGAAAGGGAGGTGGCCAGCTTGGGCAGGGCCAGCGGGGGTGGACGCCTTGGGAAGGGCCAGGATGTGGCCGTCGTTCCCCCCGCCGCCACCGCTCCCATCCCGTCTGTTTGATCTAGGGTTTGGGGCGGGGCAGTGGAGGGGATGGACGGCATCTACTTCCTGCAGCTCGCGCCGGCGGAGGGAGGGGAAGGGAAGAGATAGAGGAAGAACGTGGGAGAGGGAGAGGAGGACTGACCGGAGGAGCGGCCGCTGCCGGGCGACCGGCAGGCGGCGGAATTTGTCCTTGCGTTTCTTTTTTCCTTTTCCCCTGTACATATACGGCTCCGGCCAGCGACGGAAAGCAGGAGGCGCGCGGAGCTCTGGCTGCCGGCGTGCGTGGATTTGCGAACGCGGCGGATCCGGCTGGCGACGGGAATCAATCAAATCAACCGTAGTCGCGCGCGGATGCTCGATCCGGCGGTGATGGACCGAGAAAGCGCTCTCGGAGGGAGCCACGGCGTATTGGCGCTCGTCGTGGGCAAAGTTTATTTGGTCGGGCAAAAACAAAAATAACGTTTCGTATAGGATATGTTGAGTTGCTCAACACGGACCGAACAATCTGATACGTTGATTTGATATTGGACGACTCAAATTTAATGTATCCGGCATATGTTTGCTCTTTTAATAGTAGTATAGATAAAGATCTTCTGCAATTAATTCATCACAAATTACAAAGAAAAAGAATTAATACTATTATCTTGTGATCTCTTATGAAACTAAGCAGGTAGTGCAATTGACAACTACATTAGATGTGTAGGGGACACAAGGATAGGATATTTTCTGTATTTATTTGGGGGTTCTTTGAGGAGGGAAGTACAATCTACCTATCACCTCTTGCGAACCGATAATCTTACTGTAGGGAAGATTTGCTATAGTCTAAAAACCCTCACACTTGGGACAAAAACTCCTAGAGTTAGAATACAGTAAGGACTACTCATACATCAATGCATGTGGAGCAATACATTGGTGTTTCTTTGAGGTGAACAATCCAGATTACATCTAAATAAGTCCTCACATTGACAGCTTCTCTACTTTTTAGCCCCTGTAGTGCCTTCTTATAATCACACAATAGTATTCTAAAAAATCACACAACTAATAGATTGGAGACGTGATTCAGATACATGCCATCTCTCATGGTTCGAAATCCCCATAGGTCATAGGTTTACCACACGTTAGACATGATGGCCAATAATGTATGGTTCCATCAGAACCGCCTCGACGAATCGCAAGAGATAGGAGACATATGTGGCAAATTAGAGCATCTCCACTCATGACGTCCAAATGGCCGCCCAAAGGCCGTCTGGACGGACCCTTTGGACTTCGTCTGGACGAGCTGCAAGCTATGGGCGCTGTCGCTCCCCACTCGCGGCGCCCAAATCGGCCCAAACGAAGTTTTTTTTGCAACTTCAAATTAGAGGAACCTAAAATAACGGCCACAATTCAAAGTTTCAGCCGCCATCGGTCACGATCGGCCACAATTTCAGAGTTTCGGCCACGCTCGGCCACACTCGGCCACAAACACGAAGGTTGGGTCATCAAAATAAGCCAAAATATGCCAAAATACACCGGGAGATGTCGTTGCCGGCCACCGGATGCGCTGCCGCCGCCTAGATGGTGTCGTCGGGCTGGGGCACATAGCTTTCGCCGGGCTGGGCCAGGTCGTCGTTGTCCTGTGTCCAGTCGCCCTGGACCTCGTGATCGTGGCGGATGCTCTTCGCCGTCAATGGATGCTCTTCACCGTTAATGGTGGCTGCCCGCTGAGAGCCCTAGCCCTAGCCTTCTGCGCGACGCGCCAACCACCACGGCTCTCCGTCTCCAATCTGTGTCGGAGGACGTCCAGCTGCCAATCGGTGTCCGACATCCCCTCTGGTTGCTCCATGGGTGGGCGAGGCTTGCGCTTCTTGCGAACGCCTAGCATCGACCTTGGTTGCTTTGCCCTTGCCGGCGCCTTCCCCTTCGCCTTGGGAACCTTGGGTGCGCGCGGCGGCTCCATGGAAATGAGGCGGGAGCGAGGGTTTTTGTTGGGCGGGCGACGCGGCGGGAGAAATGAAATTTGGGAGGAGAATTTTGGGGGAAGCCGGGGTTTTGTTGGGTTTTTCTGTGTCAATGACAGACATGGTCCGCACGTCGGAGGCCGCGTGGCGTCGCGCGCGGTTTTGTCCGGTGCAACCCAGCGGCTCCCCAGGTGGAGGGCGTGGGCAGGGTGTCCCGGACCAAAATTTGGGCCACGTCGGACCAAACTCACGTTTAGGCGCCGCGAGTGGGAGCCGTTTTTGGTCCAACACGTTCTAAATGCCTTTGGGCGGCCGTTTCTACGCCCCTAGTGGAGATGCTCTTATTTCCGTGAATTACCTGAAGTATGGTTGCCTCTAAGGATGACTCCAACCATGCGACGCAAACGGACACCGATTTATATCTGTTTGGGTCGTGGTTCGGCCAGGCGGACAGCAGCGCACACGCATTTGCGTCGAGTGGCCACAACGGTGATCGGCGCATTTGGTCGACGCATTCTTTTTTTTAAAACACAAAAGAGCTAGCAAATTTGGAGATGATAATTGATACAAAAAAATAGAGAGAAAAGAAGTGGTGCGGCGACACCAAAGATTCTCGAGAAAGAGGCAAGCAGCAGCACGAGCAAAAAAAACGAAATCAAAATCGAACAGCCATGGCTGCTTCGAGGCCAACTAGACAACCGGAGTTCGTTCCAAGAAAAACGAAATCAAAATCGATCTAGCCAACAGTACGGAGGAAGAGGGACATCAAGAGATCTTAAATCCAATGATTCCTGCAAGTTCTTTCCAAGAAAACCCATCAGAAAGGATCACAACAAGAGCGCACAGCTACCAGCACCCCGTCGCGGTCAACCGGATGAGTGACAAGCTCCTGCCGGAGTCCTCCGCATGGCCGCCGTCGACGAACGCCCCTGCCCTGCGGCGGCGACGGGGGCCGGCTCCACGCACGAGCTCCTTGGCGGCGGCGACGGCGCGTGCTCCACAACGCCGAGTGGGGAAGGAGCTCGGGCGTCTCGCCGCCGTCTCGTCTCGATGCAATGGGGAGTTTTCTAGGAGAGAAGAGTGAGGTAGGTGGGAGGAGGAGAGAGGAGATTTGTGTGGCTGGCATGTGGGGCGGCGTGCGGACAGCGGAGGACGTGCGCGGACGCGTCTCTCGCTCCGTTTCTGTCCGTCCTCGACCCAAACCTGGCCCAAATTTGCGTCAGGAATGCGTCAGACACAAATTGGACACAAAACGGACCAGCGGACTGGATGCATCGCATGGTTGGGGGCTGATTTTTGCCATCCGGACACAAACAGACTCGATGCGTTGGCCCGTTGGAGTCATCCTAAGGTTTTTTTGTTTGAGTGGTGGGCAGACCATTTTTGGTAGCCGCTCGTGGAAGCAGTGGCGGAGCTCCCCTACGGGCGAGGTCGGGCGGCCGCCCGACCTTGATTCTAGCAAAGTTCACGTATACGTATACGTATTTTGAATCAGTGGCACATTGCACTAGCACGCGACCAACCAATGAACGATCAAGGAGAGCTTAGCTAGAAGAAAATCCAATAAAAAATAGACTAGAAGACACAACGCACACTGTTTTGACTGCTTCATGTTTTCTTCTCAACCAAAAGACATCATTAGTAGAATGGTAGTTAGCTTATTTTACCAGTCAGTTATATCATTTATCTTCAGCTCTTCACTCGGCTACTAGGCGAAATTTTCTTTGTTTCCCAAATTCTTAGTTAAGGATTTAATAGCATGATTTGTTCACTCATTTTTTCTTTAAATTCTTATCTAATCAGTTAAAAAATCGTCTCATTTTATTATCGGTATGTTTCTAGGATCTATATCTATTTTAATATGTCTCTATTTTTATTGTACTAACTGATTATGTTTAGGATTCTATTAAATATTAATGTGTCAAGACTACATTGATTTTTTTTGTATCCAACATTGATATTTTACACTTTACTGTTCGCCCGACCTCAGTTTTTTTCCGTCCTCCGCCACTGCGTGGAAGTGTCATACTCAGCCGACTGTATCTTTTTTTTGCGAGGAAAAAAGGAGGGATGCAACACGAGAACTTCTCAGTAGGTCACACATTCTAGTATTACTCTCGCCCAAGCACGCTTAAACTTCGGAGTTTTGATGGGATCCGGTGCTTTAGTGCTGGTATGATCGCATCCCAAACTGTAATTATTTGACCCTTATTCCGTGTACAGATCAATGTACACTCCACCACAGACCAAATGTCAAATAGTACCTGATTCAACCGTCCCGGTGCTCCTTCCCTCCATTGGATTCATACTTTTGCCCAACTTTTCCCCTCCAGGTCACTTTGGCTGTCACAATCAAAAAATATATGAGACGCAGATTCAGATTCAATGTAGAAAATTCAACCCAGGTCATTAAGGAGAGCTGCCTATTGCTGAGGAGAAAAGATACACATCGCAGTGAGAAGCATGAGATGGATATTGCGGAAGGGACTTGTGGGGGATACCGCTCAATAAAGCTAATCAGCATGACTGTAGAGAAACTGTAACCTGCCAATAAAAACTGCCACAGTCCCAAGAAAAGAGGGTGAAAAGGCAAATAGTTACGCCGTGATTTAAAAAAAAAAAAACCACGCAAATTTAAGCAACACGCTCTCTAGCTTCCATGATTAGAGAACCTGAAAGCGACGTGATTCTTCCCCACGCGCCCGAAAAGAACTGTAAGCTGCTGTGGCTGCGATTTTGAGTTGTTTGCTTCCGGGGCACCAGCTCATCGAGAGCGAGCGCCATGGCGTCCCCTACGCTTCCCGCCCGCGCGCTTCTCTCGCCTGGCGGTCCACTTATATAAGCCGAGTTCCTCCGCGCTTGCCGGCGAACTGCATCAGCATGCACGCGCACACTCCCACCTACACACCCATCGATCCATAACTACACATATACCATATATTATAGACTCATAGCCATTACCTATATAATTATACTAGTACTGTAGTGCTCATTGCCCTAGCTTGTCAATGTCTGGGCATGGGTCGTCGGGGAAGCACCCCTTATACCGCGGCATCCGGAGCCGGTGCGGGAAGTGGGTCTCGGAGATCCGAGAGCCGCGGAAGGCGCGCCGCATCTGGCTCGGCACCTTCCCGACGGCCGAGATGGCCGCCGTGGCGTACGACGTGGCCGCCTGCTCGCTCCGAGGGCCCGACGCGGCACTCAACTTCCCCGCCTTAGCGGCCACTCGCCCGGCGCCGGCGTCCACATCCGCGGACGACATCCGCGCGGCTGCGGCCGCTGCAGCCGCCTCCATCGAGCACGATCGCGCTGGCCGCGGCATTGCCCCCGTCGCTGCTGGATCAGCACTACAGCAGCAGCAGTTCGGTGGGAGCAGTGCCGCTGCCTCGTCGGGCAGCGCGATGCAGCAGGATCAAGCGAGCATTGGGTACAATCAGTACTTCTTGGACGAGGAGGCGCTCTTCGAGACGCCGCTGTTCCTGCAGAACATGGCAGCCGGGATGATGATGAGCCCGCCGAGGCTCAGCCCGGACTCCTCAGACGAATACCCAGACCCTTCGGAGGCCGGGGAGAGCCTCTGGAGCTACCGTGACCCGTAGATCGACCACCGCGATCATGGTCTCGCTTTGCTATACAGCCACTACTGCGCAATTGCTGCTACAGCAGCACTACTACTACTGAAGTTGGAACTTGGAAGCTGAAATAATGGGGAGAGAGGTAAGGAAGACGCACATACCCGGTGTGGAGCCCCGTTTTTTCTCTCCGGTGATTGCATTGCAGATTTGGGGTTTGGCCTATGTATGACCTACCCCGATCTGTTCAGTCCTGTTTCCCCCTCTCTATCTTATTTCCCCCTTTCTTTTTGATGAAGTGTTTTGGACCTTCTAGCTTGATAAAAGTAAGAAGGGAAAAGGTCTCCCGTTTCACTGGCTTGGGCTCTCTTTGAAGTATCCGGCCATGGTAGAGTAGTATATAAAGCTGCTGGGGGATACTTCATTAAAATGTCGAGTGGGTTACGAGGAGGCCTTTATGCACTGTTTATGTGGATTTAGGTGTGTAAGTTTGTAATGTGAACATTAATATACTCTCTCCGTCCTAAAATAAGTGTCTCAAATTTGTAGAAAAATGAATTTACCTATACATATTTCATGTCTAGATACATTCACTTTTTTGTAAATCTAAGACAATTATTTTTGAACGAGAGAGTAGTATTCAACGGGTGGACTGCCTGTAAGATGTGCGCACAGTGCATCGCTCTACCTTTTCCCTTTTTTAAGCGCTCGTCGCTGATCTCCTGTTTCTAGTCCAAGCTAGTGAAGTGTGTGCACGGCGTGTTAGTTTTTTTTTACCTGGGGTAATTGCAAGTTGAAAGGGGTGAAAAGAGCAAATTGGGTACACGCTTTGGGAATTATTCCTGGCGCTACATGTAATTTGGCGTGGCGATTACTTTCTATATAAGTGTATTACTAAAAATATAGTACATCATGTGTACATGCTAAAATTATTACTCCGGATGGATGTACACATTTTCACTTAAATAATATGCATCGTATGCTATATTGCTAGATAAAGTTAGATCATTCTGACTCTACGGGCACTTCGAGACATAAAATATATCTTAAGAATCATTCTAAATAAATGACATATGACCTTATAGTTAAATTTGGTGGTCGTAAAGTTGATTATAGGGTGTCACATCACTAGGCAATTTTAAAAAGCCGGCCGCTAGACGAATAGTACTTAACTATCTGTAAGTTAACTATTTATCAAGATGTGGCCGTAAAATAAATGAAAACTATCTCAAAGAGTCAAGACTTTCTAGAAAAATAAAGCATCGACCCCACAAATATGACATCAACCTCCACTTTGCCACAATTTCAGTTGTTTTTACTATATTATATACCTTAGGAAAGGGAGCACATGCCTACTAGAAAACTTTGTGTTCAATTTCCATATAAACATTACAAAAATGATGTGAATAGTAGCATTTCAGCAAGCAATGCATTGTTACTATTTATAACATTTTTTCATTTGTTTATAAACCCGTGGTGGAGCTTATGTTCAAATTTGGTCATATGGTGAATACACATTGTGCCATTCACCTAAACAACAAAAACAGTATGACTCTTTTTTTTTGACGGAAAAACAGTATGACTATATGTCTATGCTAGGTACCTATCTAGATAGGTACGGAAGAACATTATGACTCTATGTGCCTTGGTAGCAAGTCATAACACCACAAGCCACGGAAGATTAGTGAATGATTTTTTGGTTAAACCTGCGTTGTTTTGAAGCACAATATCATCCCAAGCCACGCTAGCGCTAGATACTCTCTCAACTACACCAATGATGTTTCTAATCTAGCTAGGTTAGTATATGACACGTCTGCAATGCTATAAATTTTAAGTAGGAAATTTGATTCATCGTGTGTGATCGGATTTAGAGGTAAAATATGATGTGATGATAAATATGTGTCGCAAATCTACCAAATGTTTCCATAAATAATGAATTTTTGGTAACATTGTTAGTAGCTTGGAAGCACCCCCAAGCCACCCACACTAATTGTCAACTGCGTGAAAGTTTCAAAATCGGATACATCTACAAAATTACACATGTTACAAAAAAAAGTTAGTTAGCGCCTTTAGCAAAATATATGGGGGAAATGCTTATAAAAATGACTGAGTTTTCTATAGAAGAAAAAGAGAGGAAGAGAAGAGAAAGAAAAATCACAGCATGCAGGTATATCCAGCAAACACCAAGTTGGGCACCTCCGCGAGGCAACACGTGCCCACGCCCACCTGAGGCAAACATGAGTGGAATGCTGACGAGACGACAAACCAACGCAGCAGTGTGGCCCGCCTTTTTACGCTGTGGCAGCATGGGTTCTTCGGTGGGCCAAGCCCTGGCCCTGGGCTCCCACGCATGGGCCTTACGTCCAGATCGATAAACCTGGCCCCGTACGGAGCGCCTGGCGCGTCGGGATTCGATTGGATTGTCGCTGTGCAGCGCGCATGGCGACGCGGCCAAATCGACAAAATTGACCCACAGACGAAAGTTTAACACGAAATAAACTGTATTCGAAAGTTTAATCGGATCTGACATTTTTTAATACCGCTCAACATACCGACGGTAAGATTAGAGTGGTACCTTTGTTCTGGCGGTAAGGCTTCAATAAAACTATATAAGCATTGCAACCCGCTAATGTACAGTATGTGTTTTGATAGCACAGTGGTCTTGCTACGCTGGTGTCTACCGAGGTCCTGTGTTCGAACCTCTGTTTACACCATTTTGGTCCTCCGTTCTAAATTAGAGTTGACCAGCTGAACAACTTTTACATATAGGTGTATACAAATAAGGCATGTACATATTTTATGTCATAATTGTTAACTTGTGCGGTTGCTAGTATTTTTTTGTGAACTCGTTCACGAGTTCGAATTCTAGAATCACATCTATCTTTTTTGGCTACTAGTAAAAGGCTTGTGCTTCTTAGTTGTATCGGTAAAATATTTCGGTCGAGAGCAAAAAAAACTCGCTTGGTTAGCCGTTGCTAGTATTTTATGTACATATTTTATGTCATAATTGTTAACTTGTGCGGTTGCTAGTATTTTTTTTGTGAACTCGTTCACGAGTTCGAATTCTAGAATCCCATCTATCTTTTTTGGCTACTAGTAAAAGGCTTGTGCTTCTTAGTTGTATCGGTAAAATATTTCGGTCAAGAGCAAAAAAAAAAACTCGCATGGTTAGCTGTTTTAGTATTTATTTTACCCGATTTTGCCACGATACTCTCGGAAAAAGCACACAATTTTTTTTCACACGGTGGTAATTTTTCGTACTAAGGCCCCGATTGGATTTTCATATAATACCCAAGGCGACACGATTATTTCACGGACCACTTCATGTCCCGCTAAAAATACAAAGCACGTGGGAAAAATAATTGGCCCGGAGAGTTAAACGAGAATCCAAGCTGGCTATAATTTCCAATATGGGAAAAAAATTACAATAACAACTTCGATTACATGAAACATGCATGACTTAGTAATACAGATAACTATACCTACAATATAGAATTCTTGGATAGCGTTTATGTACATAGTTATTTATAGGTCATTGAAAGTTGCCTTTGCGTAATTTCCTCTTGTAATTCTAAATGTTAATAAAGATAAAACCTCTGGATATATATATTATATATATGTAAAAGTTGTTCAGCTGGTTAAACCCATCTATGTTTTTGGGTATTTACGAAAAAAACAACTTTGCGACAAAAAAGTAGTAAACTGAGGTTCGAACCCAGCACCTGGTCCAAAAACGCAGCAGCGATAACACTAGGCTATTAGCTCGTTTCTGTGTACTTATTTTTTTTAAACGAAGACAAAAGCTTTGCCTTATATTAATTAAGAAGAAGGTGTCCGGTTTATTTGTGAAAGAAACCGGGCAAAAACCATACAACGAACACCGACAACCAACATCATAGGGGAGGAGCCCACACAACCAAACAACGACTCGCCCAACCTATCACAACCACGAACTGACAACACCGACAATCTCAAATGGGCTCAACAATCAAGAAAAAGCGATAGATTTCCAAGCGAAGCCAAGCTTCTTCCTTGCCCTCCTTCTGAGAGACTTCTCCACCTTCATAAATACACAGTCCGAAGTTGTCCCTACCAAGACGGAAGCAATATCCTTGCCATATCCAGGGCAAGCCGCCTCCAAATCGAAAAGCAAGTCGCAAACCTCTTTGCCAAACAGGGCCTCAGAGTTAGGCACCAACATACCTATCTCATCAACAACCTAGTCACTCAAGGATGAGAAAGTGGCGGAACCAACAGGACCTGCACTATCCACAGAGGAGGGCAGCTGGCAGGACTCAGACGAAGGTGGGGATGGCGCATTGTCCACCGCCAAAGGCTCCAAAAGGCCCTGCTCAATTGGGAGCACCGAGATGATTCCCCACAATGATCCTGCAGCTCAGGCCAGATCTCCACAACTGGAACCATACTTACGGGTACAGGCCTTACTTATACTTTCGATTTAAGACCCTACCGCCAAAACAACCAACGGTACCCTTCTAATCTTACCGCCCGTATGTTGAGCGGTATTAAAAAGGGTCAGATCTGTCTAAACTTTCGAAGACGGTTTTTTTTCGTGTTAAACTTTTGTCTGAGGGTCAATTTTGTTGATTTGGCCTGGCGACGCGGGCGCGCCACCGCACGGCGGCGTTGGGAGCGAACCATGGCGTCGTGAAAGCATATGGACGGCCGTACGATTCGTCTTGCCCACCTTGCATCTGTCTCCACTGAACTCCGATCTTTTTTTTCTGTTGGGCTACATGTCGTCATCGTAAATTCGTAAGACTTGTCGTCTCGTGACATCTTCATTTTTGGATAAAATAGAGCCAAGGGCAGCTTCAAAGAGCTCGTCCAAACGGTCTGAAAAAACTCTTGACCCATTTCGTCCAAAGCTTCCTCTCAATTTGGAAATCATCTAGACTACATAGGGATGACTAATCCAAGCGGTCGTTCCAGTACCTATCTAGAACGGTTGGAGACCACCTGTACGCGGCACCACACCAACTAGAACGACGTTCCCAAGATACTTTTTTTTACTATATGTATCTAGATAGAGAGAGGGGTCGGCTCGGATCTAGCACAACGGGTCATGCGCCGCACACGTGGTAGAAGTGGAGCGCTTCGGGAGAGGAGCGGCATATATCCTCGCCGCAACTAAGAAAGGGATGGTCAGACAGTGTCATCGCCGCACCTATGGTGTGGAGGGGCAGTCGCCCCCCCATCGGTCCAGACAAATGTCCAGGCGCTACAAAACAACATTTGTTCGGATACCGAACAATTTTCTCAGACGCTCTTAAGATTTGCACCCCGTTCCAAATACCACGAGCAAGCAGTATGGAAACTGCTACGAACTTGCAAGAGCCGCTGTCTATTTTCTGGAAGCAGTGGAACGGGAAATGGACGGCGATAAAGCGGTTGTCTTCTTCTTCTTATTTGCCCGAGATAAAGCGGAACCTTTTTTTTAGAAAGATCCATCAACATGCTGATGTTTCATGTAATAGCAAATATAAAGATAAAAAATAACAAGTAGTGCTTAGGGCAATGATTAAAGGGAAAATGAAAAGAAAGAGCCGGCAAGTTTAAGCTACAAAGGTCCAGGGCTGTTCCCACATTTGTTTACCGGCGTCAGGCCATCTCTATGGCGGGGCAAGAAGGACGACGACCCCTTGGCCCATGTGTGCAAAGCGCCCCCAACTATATGGATGCAAGCGACGCTGATTCGGGATACCCGCCTCCCGTCTATGGTTTCCCGCTGGGGCTTATTGGGATTCCTCCGTTCCATAATATAATATGTTTTATCATTTGTCTATATGCATATATATACAAATGTATATAGACTCGGATTCGGGATACACATTTTAATAGCAAATATAAAGATAAAAAATAACAAGTAGTGCTTAGGGCAATGATTAAAGGGAAAATGAAAAGAAAGAGCCGGCGAGTTTAAGCTACAAAGGTCCAGGGCGGTTCCCACATTTGTTTACAAAGTGTCATGGCGCCGGCGTCAGTCCATCTCTATGGCGCGTGACGGGGATATACCTCTCGGGTACTCTACCATGAGGGTACCTGGTGCACGTATCGACTAAGGCCCAACTATCAAGAGACTACATGAAACCCATAACAGAAGGGCCAAGAAGATGGAGTATCCTCCAAGATTAGGCATAGACATAGTCAGTTTAGACTTTCCTTACTTGTAAACCTGAGTCGGTTGCGAACTCCCGAGACCCAGCCTATTATATAAAGGCTGGGAGGGCCGCCGATCCAGGACACGCAATACTCGAATCACCAAAACTCTAGCGAGATTGACATCTCGCCGGGACTCCATTGTAGCTCGCATATACCCTCAAATCAATACCTAACAAGCAGGAAGTAGGGTGTTACTCTCCGGAGGTCTGAACCTGGGTAAATCCTTGCTTTTGCTTGTCAGCCGACGAAACTACCAGCTCTACCACGTTCTCTCCCCGTAATCTCAACCCTAGGTCCTTAACCATGGGATTTGATGAGTTAACCCCTTGTCAATTGGTGCCGTCTGTGGGAAAGAATAGTGCTGGACTCGCGGTTTCGCCGGTTCCATCGGAAAACGGTGACTCACCGATCGCATCTACGAACGGCAACTCGCCGACTGCATCGACAAACCACAACTCGCCGACTCAGTTGACATACGGCAACTCGCCAACTCGCTCAAAAATTGGCAGCCCACCAACTTCACCAACAAAAGGCGCATTTGATCCACACTCGCCAGAAGCCTGAGAGACGTTTGCTGGTCTCGAGTCAGGTTTGGATTTAACTGTTGGAGCATTCAATTTTATCGTAAACAAGTTTGGTACACAGGACTTGACAAATCCACAACAACTCGCGACTGCCGCACCCGAGGCTCCATCGACTGCGTCCGTCCCATCATCGATTCTCAAAGCCTGCTCATCTTCAACAACCATATCGACTAGAAAGATCAACGAGTACTTGGCAAAAGAACTCCAAGGTGAGGAAGCTGAATCAGCGTACCGCAAAAATGAACTTGAGTTTGATTTTCCACTCGACGACACCTTCGACTGCGGGATCTCCCTCGACGACTTCGAACTTCATAATGACAGCAACGTCGACTCTGAGATCTGCACCAACAACAAACTCGACTCCGAGGTCCACAACGGTTTCGCTGACACCGAGATGAGCATAGACGATGAACGCATCGACAACGAGATCCGTCCAGACGGACCACTCGACGGGCATACCGACTCCGACATGAGTCTTGATGAAGACGTCGAGTCCATGACAAGAATTGGCAGCACATACACGTACCCACGGGTCATCCCCCACCAGGTTTACGTTGCCATCAACGGAGAATCATCTGAAGCCGCAGCCTCCCGCAGGCCTGCAGAATTCCCATGCACGGTAACTACGCCGGATGGGGTAACAGCTCTGACAATTACTGCTGAGATGGCAGCAAAAGCAGACAAAGTAATTAAGGAGTGCACAATGATGCCAGCAGACGCAACTCCGGAAGAGATGTTGACCTTCCAATACTTCAACTGGCAGGAATCACTTCGCCTGCAAAACATCAAAGCAGCACTCGATGAGCGCAAAAGGCAAGCCAGCATCTCGAGCGCACGAAGAAGACAACTATCACTTAGCTCCACAGGACGGGCGAGCCCAAGAGGCAGATCGAGGCTGGCGCGCCTCCCGGAAGATGAGAGAGATGCAATTACTCGCAACCTAGGCTTGTCATTCATGACACACGACGACGAAGGAATTCCAGTACCCAAAACAGCTTCGAGTGCTCTTTTCTCTGTGGGTGCTTACCTCAAAGCAACACAGCCTCCGGCAGACGATCCCAACGCAACCCTGCATCGCCAACAGCTCAAATCACTGGCCCTAGCGGTGAAGGCCATACATCCGGATGCAAAAACTCCAGGAGGGAGTCGAGATCGCAACATAGTCAGCTCGCGACAGGCAGCACACGATCGTAGCGGTCGCAGTCGCCACTCGGAGGAAACAAGGAAAGGCACACGCCGACACAGGTCCAGTAGATGCAGATCTCGAAGGTCTTCAAGTAGCGACTCATATTCCGATAGGGAGCCCGAGCCGTGCGGAGCCTTGTGTTTCACTCGCCGCATCCGCGAGACAAGGATGCCCAAAGGGTTCATGCTAACATCTGAGCAACCCAAGTACACAGGTCGACAGGAACCTTCAGGATGGCTAGAAGACTACAGACTCGCCGTCTCATGCCAACGAGGCACGAACACTACGGCGATGCAATACATACGACTCATGCTCGAAGGTACATCCCGCGACTGGCTCAAGGCGTTACCTCCATCGACATACGACTCGTGGGATCACTTCCGCAGGGACTTCATCAAAAACTTCGAACCTCTGTGCGAGCGACCGAAAACATTCGAAGAACTGAGAGCCTGCACTCAGCGATCAGACGAAACATTGAGATCATACATACGACGATGGACCACCATACGCAACTCAGTCGGCGCAATATCAGAAGATAGGGCCATGGATGCCTTCATCATGGGTCTCGCCAGGCGAGATTTCAAAGAAGCTCTTGGTCGAGAAAAGCCAACCTCCATGGCTAACATCATAAAAATCGCGACTGAGTGGGCAGATGGAGAAGACTCAGTGCGAGAAACCTGCGCCTCTTCACCACGCGACAACCATGACAGCGGCAGTCGAAGCCGCAGGGACACATACAGATATGATCGGAGGCGCAAGCATTCCAAACGTCATCACGACGACGACAGATCTGAGTTCATGGCGGCTGGGTTCACACAACCCCGTGACGACCAAGATAGGAGCGACCGGAGGCCGGATGATCGCCGGGATAGTCGAGACCGCGAGCAACGAAGTAACAGCTACAAAAAGCAAGAGTGGCGAAGCCACGTTCTGATGCACAAAACAAGCGCACATTCGATGACAAGATGGATGACTATTGCAGATTCCACCTGTACAAAGGGGAGGACGGAAAATTGCGTTCCAATCACTCGTTGAAGAACTGTAGAGAATTCGAAGAATTGGCATCTGAATACATGCATCTCAGAAAGGCACCCGCCGCAACTGCATCTCAGCAAAACACTGTACCTGCCCTGATGGCACCACCACCACCACCAGCCTGCCGCAGGCGGACATGTTGCAGGCGCCATTGATACGTCTCAAACGTATCTATAATTTTTGATGTTCCATGCTTGTTTTATACCAATTGCTACATGTTTTGCATCTACTTTATATCACTTTTATACATTTTTTGGGACTAACCTATTAACAAGATGCCGAAGTGCCAGTTCCTGTTTTCTGCTGTTTTTGTATTCCAGAAAAGCTAGTCTGGAAATATTCTCGGAATTGGACGAAACTACACGGGGGTCCTATTTTTCCAGAACACACCTGACGGAGCGAAGGAGCAGCAGAGGAGGGCCACCAGGAGGCCACACGCACCTAGGGCGCGGGCCCCCCTCTGCCGCGCCCTAGGGTGGTGTGGGCCCCTCGGGGGTCCGCAGCCGCCGCCCTTTCGCCTACTTATTCCCCCGACGCGAAAACCCTAAGTACCTGAGCAAATATCCACGAAAAGATCCAGAGACGCCGCCGTCGTCAACCCTAGCTCGGGAGGGTTCAGAACCTCTTCCCGGCACCCTGCCGGAGAGGGGAATCGTCACCGGAGGCTTCTACATCGCCATGCCTGCCTCCGGAGTGATGCGTGAGTAGTTCATCCTTGGACTACGGGTCCATAGCAGTAGCTAGATGGTTGTCTCTCCACTTTGTGCCATCATGTTTAGATCTTGTGAGCTGCCCTACATGATCAAGATCATATTATTGTAATGCTACATGTTGTGTTTGCTGGGATCCGATGAATATTGAATATTATGTCAAGTTGATTATCAATCTATCTTATATGTTATTTAAGATCTTGCATGCTTTCCGTTACTCGTAGATGCTTTGGCCAAGTAGATGCTTGTAACTCCAAGAGAGAGTATTTATGCTAGATAGTGGGTTCATGTCTCCGTTTAACCTGGGACAGTGACAGAAAGTTCTAAGGTTGTGGATGTGCTGTTGCCACTAGGGATAACCTAACGATGCTATGTCCACGGCATATGTGTTTGTTTACATTACGCACTTTACTTAATGCAATTATCCGTTGCTTGCAACTTAATACCAACGGGGGACTCGGATGACAACCCGGCGGTGGATTATTAGTCATAGATGCTGTTGGATAACGATCTATGTATTATGTCGTAATGCCCAATTAAATATCATAGTAGTCAACATGTCATGTATATGCATTGTCATGCGCTCACTATTCGTCAATTGCCCAGCTGTAATTTGTTCACCCAACATGTTAGTTATCTTTTATGGAGAGACACCACTAGTGAACTGTGGACCCCGGTCCATTCTTTTACACTGATTAAACAACCACAAACTGCAAACTGTTCCTTTTTCATTCTCTGCAATTTAATACTCATTTTCCACACCATACGTTTAATCCTTTGTTTTCAGCAAGCCAGTGAGATTGACAACCTCACTGTTTCGTTGGGGCAAAGTAGTTTGATTGTGTTGTGTGCAGATTCCACGTCAACAGTCCAGACTCCCTGCGACAGCTATTTTTCTGGCGCCGTTGACAACCTTCTGAAGAGTTGCTGCTCCTACTGGTTCGATAACCTTGGTTTCTTTCTGAGGGAAAACTTGCTGCTGACTACATCATACCTTCCTCTTGGGGTCTCCCAACGAACGTGTGTTTCACGTCATCAAGCTATTTTTCTGGCGCCGTTGCCGGGGAGTAGAAGTTCTTCAGGAAGCTCTCTATCTCCCGTCAACAGCTCTATTTTTCTGGCGCCGTTGCCGGGGAGACAGCAGTCTTCTGCAAGGGGAGTTTCACGCTTCCAATCTCTTTACTTTGTTTTTGTCTTGCTTAGTTTATTTTATTTTATCTTGTTTGCTTTCAATTATCAAAAACACAAAAAAATTAGTTACTTGCATCTAGTTTACTTTCAAGTTATTTTCTGTACTGTTTTTATTTCTGCTAAAATGAGTACTCCTGAGAACACTAAGTTGTGTGATTTCACTAGCACGAACAACAATGATTTCATATGCACACCTATTGCTCCACCTGCTGCTTCAGCAGAATTTTATGAAATTAAACCTGCACTTTTAAATCTTGTTATGAAAGAGCAATTTTCTGGTGTTAGTACTGATGATGCTGCTGTTCACCTTAATAACTTTGTTGAACTTTGTGAAATGCAAAAGCTCAAGGAAGTAGATGGTGATATTATTAAACTGAAACTTTTTCCTTTCTCCTTGAGAGGACGTGCTAAAGAATGGTTGCTATCTTTGCCTAGAAATAGTATTGATTCATGGACTAAATGCAAAGATGCTTTTATTGGAAAATATTATCCTCCTGCTAAGATTATTTCTTTGAGAAGTAGCATAATGAATTTTAAGCAATTTGATAATGAACATGTTGCTCAAGCATGGGAGAGAATGAAATCATTGGTTAAAAATTGTCCCACTCATGGACTGACTACTTGGATGATCATCCAAACCTTCTATGCAGGATTAAATTTTTCTTCGAGGAATTTATTGGATTCGGCCGCTGGAGGTACCTTTATGTCCATCACTTTGGGTGCTGCAACAAAGCTTCTTGATGATATGATGATTAATTATTCTGAGTGGCACACCGAGAGAGCTCCAACAGGTAAGAAGGTAAATTCTGTTGAGGAAACCTCCTCCTTGAGTGCCAAAATTGATACTATTATGTCTATGCTTGCAAATGGTCAAACACATGTTGATCCAAATAATGTTCCTTTAGCTTCTTTGGTTGCTCAAGAAGAGCATGTTGATGTGAACTTCATTAAAAATAATAATTTCAACAACAATGCTTATAGGAATAATTTTGGTAATAGCAATTATAGGCCCTATCCTTCTAATAGTGGCAATGGTTATGGAAATTCCTATAGTAACTCCTACAATAATAATAAGAGTGTACCCTCTGATCTTGAAGTTATGCTTAAGGATTTTATTAGTACACAAACTGCTTTCAATAAAACTGTTGAGGAGAAATTTGGGAAAATTGATGTGCTTTCCTCTAAAGTTGATAGTCTTGCTCTTGATGTTGACTTATTGAAACTAAAGAACATGCCTCATGATGTTAAAGAGAGCAAAACTCTCAATGCTATACAAGTTAAAATTGATAACAATGTGAGGATGTTAGCTGAATTGCATGCTAGATGGGAAAGAGAGGATGAAATTGCTAGAAAGAATAATATTGCTAGAGTTTATACTATTACTACTTCTGAAAATGCTTCAAACTCAAGTGTTAACAAACCTCCTACCATTAATGGCAAGATAGTTGGTGTTGGTAATGTTTCCACTTCTATTGCAAAATGTCCTAAATTGCCTGATAACTCTGAAACTGTCCTTGATAAAGATGCTGAAATTTCTAGCAATAAGGAAGAGAATAATTCCATTACTTTTGATATAATGACTTTGATTTTGATGGTTGCAATATTTCTGAAGTAATTAAGTTCTTGCAAAAGCTAGCTAGAAGTCCTAATGCTAGTGCTATAAACATGGCTTTTACTAAACATATTACTAATGCTCTCATGCAAGTTAGGGAAGAGAAATTAAAACATGAAGCTTCTATCCCTAGGAAGTTAGAAGATGGTTGGGAGCCCATCATTAAATTGAAATTGAATGACTTTGATTGCAATGCTTTGTGTGACCTTGGTGCTAGTATTTCTGTTATGCCTAAAAGATTATATGATATGCTTGATTTAGCACCTTTGGAAAATTGTTACTTGGATGTTCACCTTGTTGATTCTACTATTAAAAAACCTTTGGGAAGAATTGATGATGTTCTTATCATGGTTAACAACAATTATGTCCCCGTTGATTTTATTGTCTTGGATATTGAGTGCAATCCATCATGCCCTATTGTGCTGGGAAGACCTTTTCTTAGGACTGTAGGTGCTATTATTGATATGAAAGAAGGGAATATAAAATATCAATTTCCTCTCAAGAAAGGTATGGAACACTTTCCTAGGAAGAAGATTAAGCCACCTTATGATTCTATTGTTCGAACAAATTACAATGTTGATGCTTCTTCACTTGGTAATACTTGATGCATGCTTTGTGCCTAGCTAAAAGGCGTTAAAGAAAAGCGCTTATGGGAGGCAACCCATTTTATTTTTCTGCAATTTTTCTTTTATTGAGTCAAGGAGTTTGTTTACTTCTGTAGCAACTCCTTTGTATCTTTATTTTCTCGCATTGTTGTGCCAAGAGTAGCCTCTAATGATAAGATGATGCTTAATTTTGATTGCTGCGCAGAAACAGATTTTTGCTGTTCACTGTACGAAATTCCTAAAATCACCAGATTGTTAATTAAATCTGAAATTTTTGTGCGTAATCTTTATGAATGTCTGAAACTTTCATTAGTTCAGAGTTTCTCGATCTGAGCGTCGTAAGTGCCTCGAAAAAATTCGTCTTTGCGGACTGTTCTGTTTTAGACAGATTATGCCTTTTTATTTTTGCATTCTCTCTTTTACTAGTGTTGAGTGAAATTCTTTTTTGGGTGGAAGAGCTTCACATAACATCAGTGGCTGTAGCTAATGTTTAAAGTAACAAATCATATTGCGTCTTTATGAACATGTGAATTTTTGATTATGCACTAACCCTCTAATGAGATCTACTTTGAGTTTGGTGTGACGGAAGTTTTCAAGGGTCAAGAGAGAAGGATGATATAATAGGATCAAGAAGAGTGAAGAGCTTAAGCTTGGGGAGGCTCCCATGGATCTCCCCAGCATATTTCAAGAAGACTCAAGCGTCTAAGCTTGGGGATGCCCAAGGCATCCCCTTCTTCATCGTCAAAATTATCAGGTCATCTCTAGTGAAACTATATTTTAATTCTTTCACATCATATGTGCTTTTCTTGGAGCGTCTGTGTGCTTTTTATTTTCAGTATTGCATTTTATTTTCAATAAAGCTTGACTGGACCCTAGCATTCTTGATTGGGAGAGAGACACGCTCCGCTTTTTCATGAGAATACTCCTATTCTTCACTTATATTTGTTGAGTATTCATATCTAGCGCTGTTCAGCTTTTAGCTCTTGTTTTCATGTATCTCTTGTCAGAGCTATTAGCTTTCTTTTGTAGAAAGTACTCTCTTGCTTCACTTATATTTGTTTGGAGAGTTGATGAAATAAATTGATTGGTGTTTGGTTGGTTCAGAAAATGTTGCATGTGGTAATTGGTATAAGGAAAAACTTGCTTAATCTTGTAGATCACTAAAATGGATAACTTGATGCTTGTCAATTGTTTTGAGTTAACAAGTAGATCATGATTAAATTGTGCATCACATGAGTTAAGCCTATTAGTGAAGAACTACCGTAAAGCTTGTTGAAAATTTGGTTTGCATCGGTGGTACCTCTAAGGTCTAGATATTTTCTAATAACAGGGTTTGGTTAACAAGGAAGACGGTATGAAGTCTTATAACGTTTGCAATATGTTTGTCATATAAAACTTGGTGTACGGGTTGATATTCTTGTTTGCTTACATAACCTTGCTAGCCTAAACTCTGTACTGAGAGGGAATGCTTCTCGTGCATCCAAATCCTTGAGCCAAAATCCATGCCATTTGTGTCCACCATAACTACCTATATGTGGTATTTCCTTGCCACTCCAAGTAAATTTTTCATGTGCTACCTTTAAATTATTCAAAATGTTATTATTCCCTTTTTGTGTCAATGTTTACTAGCTCATGAGGAATTAGTGTGGTTATTCTTTATTCTATTTGTCGAGTGGACTTTTACACCTGGACTAGTGGCATATACATCCGCTTATCCAATAACTTGCAAAAAGAGCTGGCAACGGGGTGCCCAGTCCCAATTAATTACAACTTTAACCAATTAATTCTCTTCACACTTTTGCCCTGATTCATCAGTAAGCAATGACAAACAGTGAAATACCTGAATGTGTGTAAACCAAAGAGAAAGAGGGATGATCTGCCTTGCTGGTAGAAATAACGTCCTTCATGGGAGCCGCTCTTAAAAGTCCGTTCGACAGGTAGAATACTGTTCTCACCCGCTACCATTCGTTGACAATTAACAAACACCTCTCAAAAATAGATACTCCTCCATGGTATGTGATTGATGGAAGGCACCCGAGGATTCGGTTAGCCATGGCTTGTGTTAGCAAGGTTGGGAGGAGTATCAAATATTTTATGCAATCTCTATATGCTTTCAAAAACCTAAAAGCTCTAGCACATGATTTAATCCCTGCTTCCCTCTGCGAAGGGCCTTTCTTTTACTTTTATGTTGAGTCAGTTTTCCTATTCTTTCTGTCTTCCACAAGCAAACACTAGTGTCAACTTTGTTACAACATGCGTTATATGCAATGTATTGGACTTGTTATACTACTTTGTGTTGACAATATCCATGAGATAAATATGTTGAAAGTTGAAGCAAATGCTGAAACTAAATTCTTCCTTTGTGTTGATTAAATACCTTTTGTTAGAAACTATTGCTTTATGAGTTAACACTTATGCAAAACTGTTTGATGCTTGTCTCGAAAGTACTATTCATGAAAACGTTTAGCTTGTGTGATTCATTGTTTACTCATTATCTATTTGGTAGCAAATTATAGACCATTGACTTGGATCACTTCATTCATTTACATGTGCCTTGCAATATTATATGATCAAGATTATGATAGTAGCATGTCACCTCAAAAATTATTTTGTTTTTATCGTTTACCTACTCGAGGACGAGTAGGAACTAAGCTTGGGGATGCTGATACGTCTCAAACGTATCTATAATTTTTGATGTTCCATGCTTGTTTTATACCAATTGCTACATGTTTTGCATCTACTTTATATCACTTTTATACATTTTTTGGGACTAACCTATTAACAAGATGCCGAAGTGCCAGTTCCTGTTTTCTGCTGTTTTTGTATTCCAGAAAAGCTAGTCTGGAAATATTCTCGGAATTGGACGAAACTACACGGGGGTCCTATTTTTCCAGAACACACCTGACGGAGCGAAGGAGCAGCAGAGGAGGGCCACCAGGAGGCCACACGCACCTAGGGCGCGGGCCCCCCTCTGCCGCGCCCTGGGTGGTGTGGGCCCCTCGGGGGTCCGCAGCCGCCGCCCTTTCGCCTACTTATTCCCCCCGACGCGAAAACCCTAAGTACCTGAGCAAATATCCACGAAAAGTTCCAGAGACGCCGCCGTCGTCAACCCTAGCTCGGGAGGGTTCAGAACCTCTTCCCGGCACCCTGCCGGAGAGGGGAATCGTCACCGGAGGCTTCTACATCGCCATGCCTGCCTCCGGAGTGATGCGTGAGTAGTTCATCCTTGGACTACGGGTCCATAGCAGTAGCTAGATGGTTGTCTCTCCACTTTGTGCCATCATGTTTAGATCTTGTGAGCTGCCCTACATGATCAAGATCATATTATTGTAATGCTACATGTTGTGTTTGCTGGGATCCGATGAATATTGAATATTATGTCAAGTTGATTATCAATCTATCTTATATGTTATTTAAGATCTTGCATGCTTTCCGTTACTCGTAGATGCTTTGGCCAAGTAGATGCTTGTAACTCCAAGAGAGAGTATTTATGCTAGATAGTGGGTTCATGTCTCCGTTTAACCTGGGACAGTGACAGAAAGTTCTAAGGTTGTGGATGTGCTGTTGCCACTAGGGATAACCTAACGATGCTATGTCCACGGCATATGTGTTTGTTTACATTACGCACTTTACTTAATGCAATTATCCGTTGCTTGCAACTTAATACCAACGGGGGACTCGGATGACAACCCGGCGGTGGATTATTAGTCATAGATGCTGTTGGATAACGGTCTATGTATTATGTCGTAATGCCCAATTAAATATCATAGTAGTCAACATGTCATGTATATGCATTGTCATGCGCTCACTATTCGTCAATTGCCCAGCTGTAATTTGTTCACCCAACATGTTAGTTATCTTTTATGGAGAGACACCACTAGTGAACTGTGGACCCCGGTCCATTCTTTTACACTGATTAAACAACCACAAACTGCAAACTGTTCCTTTTTCATTCTCTGCAATTTAATACTCATTTTCCACACCATACGTTTAATCCTTTGTTTTCAGCAAGCCAGTGAGATTGACAACCTCACTGTTTCGTTGGGGCAAAGTAGTTTGATTGTGTTGTGTGCAGATTCCACGTCAACAGTCCAGACTCCCTGCGACAGCTATTTTTCTGGCGCCGTTGACAACCTTCTGAAGAGTTGCTGCTCCTACTGGTTCGATAACCTTGGTTTCTTTCTGAGGGAAAACTTGCTGCTGACTACATCATACCTTCCTCTTGGGGTCTCCCAACGAACGTGTGTTTCACGTCATCAGCCATACACCCCATACCTCGGGTAGAAGAGGATCGGTACCCTCAGCCTCACGGCAGGTGAACATGATACAGAAGGGTCGCCCCTCCAATAGGCAGCAAAAACTACGCACTCGACAGGTGAAACATGGCTGCCATGTCACCTCCGCTGTTCCTGAATTTTTGAAGGGATCCGAAACTGCCATAAAGTTCAGCCGGGCAGACCACCCCCAGCTGTTGTTCGACCAGGGCACACGGCTCTGGTACTCGATGCGCAAATTGGAGGTTACGCCATGACCAAAGTCTTCATGGATGGAGGCAGCGGCATCAACACACTAGTACAGAACGACACATCGGATACCCCTATATGGAAACGGAAGGCGTTAGGCGACGGAGAATCACGCTTTCCTCGCGGCCAGTGCGTACAAACCTGACCTGGGCCGCGGCTGGCCCGTCAACATAGGTAACGGAGAAAGTATTAACTCCGTTACCCATAGTATTGGCAACGGTCTTAATTCTGGCTCCGTTTCCGATATGTGCCTCTATAGCAACGGAGACTTTTGGGTGTCCGTTTCCAATGTGGACACGTTCATCTTCTTGGAATTCGAAGCGAGGCGAGTAAATGCCATGGCGTAGTGGCACCGCCACTACTCCTTGAAAACCCCAATCCTTGCTAGCTCAAGACGCCACCGAATCTGCTCTCTCTCTCTCTCTCTCGTTCGCTCGCTCCCTCCTACTGATTAGCGAAGATGCCTCGCAGCAACGACACACAGGAGCACACTGAGTCGCTGCGGGACAGTTCCCCGTCAGCGGCGAGTCCGTTGAAGGACTGACGCCGAGACGAGCGACGACGAATACGCCAACTTCCATGATCCCACCTTGATGCTGGGCCCGCCAAAGGTTGATTCTGATGACGAGTCAACCGAAGAGGAGAAGGAGGAGGAGGAGGAGGACGACGAGGAGGACGAGGCGGAGGCGCCGGTCCCCAAGAAGGGAGCCCCGGCGACGGAGAAGAAACCGCCGCCACCGCCTCCGATATGCTGCCGCCGCCGCCACCACCTCCAATGGCCCCCAATAAGCGAGGCCGTGAGAAGGACGAGGATTGCGCGGAAGCAGGGCGCAAGAAAAACAAGAAGTAGCTAGTAGTAGTTCTATAAGTTCTCCAACTGTAATTTACTTTATTATTATTAATATGTACTGCGTATGTAATGTAGTAATCACTAATATTAATATAAGTATAATATAAGTGGTTTTCTCCATATAGTAGAGATTAGGAAAATATTATTCCAGAGAGTAGAAGAAATTCACAGAGTGGGCGCGTAGGTCCACACCTCAGTGGAAGAAACACAAAGGAAACGGTCCTTCTAAAGAACCGTTTCCTATGTTTTACCTATATATATGGGCGTACAGAGCAAAACCTAACACTCGTTTCCTCACTCTATCCCAGTATGCTAGATCTGTTCGTGGCGGCGCCTCTGGCGTTGCGGCCATCGCCGGCGCCGTGGCGGCGCCGTCTCCGCCCAGACGACGGCTATCCGGCGAGGTCTTCGCCATCTCCCCCGACACGGCGAGGTCTTCGCCATCTCCCCCGACATGGCGAGGTCTTCGCCATCTCGCCCGACACGGCGAGGTCGTCGCTCTGTCTGCTTCCTCTGCCTCCACCACTTCTGGATCTGCTAGATCGATCCAACGGCGACGTGAAGAAGGTATCAGATCCACATCCGGTAGTTCTATCAAGATCATTTCTTGATATAGTTAACTTGCCTATTGTGCACTTGCAACTAGTTGTAGTTTAGCTAACTTGTTGAAAGTGGTTCAGTTCACATCCGGTAGTTCTATCTAGATCATTTCTTGATGTAGTTAACTTGCCTATTGTGCACTTGCAACCGGTTGTAGTTTCGCTAACTTGTTGATAGTTCAGTTCACATCCGGTAGTTCTATAAGATCATTTCTTGATGTAGTTAACTTGCCTATTGTGCACTTACAACTAGTTGTAGTTTAGCTAACTAGTCCATGTGAAAACAGGAGTCTATTTCGGCGACACTGCATAAAAAAGTCGGAGACACAGAACAAACAACGAACATTACTCAAGAGAGTAGTGTTTGTTGACTTTCCCATAATGGCTTCCAATTATATACACAGGTCAGTACACACTATATACTACTGTATATTTCATATTATTGTGTTAAATTGTTTGTTCTATCTAGTAGTGTCAGAACTAACATAAATCCTTATTTACATTTAGGGATATCAATCTGTTCCCTTTCAAACTCCACCATACATATCCACCGTCGCTATTGTGACGTTTTGGTACACTGCATAAAATACTTTTTTAAGTAAGAGTGTTTTATACAGTGTCGCCGAAATGTCACATCGGTGACGTATTAGATTAGATTTCGGTGACACTGCATAAAAAATCCAGAGCCGGTGGTGGCCTCCATGGAAAGGATGATCGTTGTCAGGCATCCTATGAAGCTGCTGACATCGCAATATCTTGTTGACAAGCCGTGTGTTGGCTGCTCCGGTTCATCAATAAGAGCCACCTCAAGACATAGGTAAGATATCGTTTCAGTTTGCTTAAATTCATAGTGTATTGGTTTTAGCATATGTATGTAATAATTGTAACTCTATTTACTAATGTATAGGGTCCAAAGCTTCAACATCCTTCTCTCAAGAAGTTGAGATAAGAAGAGATAGCTAGAGTGACACCTGTGAGGATTGTGGAAAAGGATGTAGGGAAGAAATCATATATTCTTTCCGTCCTTTGACATGATAGACTTAGTATAGATGAACTCTGTATCGTTTTACCTCTTATGTTTGTCACATCTTGTGATGCAATTGTAAAGGTGAAATTGTGATGGAAATGTAAAGTATACATTGTGATATGAATGAAACATGTTACCGTTTTTAGTATTTGAGCTTGTGCTGTGATATTTTAAGTATCTAGTGGCATTTGTAAACATGGCATCCTGTAACCGAAATATGAGAAATGCTGAGTGCAAACGGGGGATGGCAAACTCCGTATCTGATGAAGGAAAACTAAGGAAACGGAGGTCTGCGCACAACCGTTGCCAAATGGAGATCTCATCGGAAACGGTTTTTGGCCTCCGTTACCGATGAAGGCCTTCACATCAGTGACAGAGGCGGGGACACAGACCCTTTCTCCGTTGTCGAAGGGTTTTTTGGCCCGTTTCCAAGTGTCGTTCTGTACTAGTGACATCATCTTTGCAGACACACTCCGTAAAATGAACAGGTCAGTCGAAAATCTACCAAAGTCCACAAATACCTTCCACGGTATCGTCCAGGCAAAGCAGTCAGTCCAGAAGGCACAATACAACTCGACGTCACATTTGGGACCCAAGTCACTTCTGGACGGAATCGATTGAGTTCGAGGTCGTCGACTGGAAGTCACAATACGCGCCATACTTGGACGCCCAACGTTCGCTTGATTCATGGCAGTCCCACATTATGCCTACCTCAAGCTAAAGATGCCAGGGCCAAAAGGAGTCATCACTGTCACTGGAAACTTTCAAAGGTCCGATTCTTGCGACCGTGAGTTCAGCAAAATCTCTGAGACGTTCGGTATGGAAGAAGCACTCGCCGATCTGTCGATTTCCAACGACCGCACACTCATGCAGGAACACAAAAATTGGCAGTCGACAGAGCGTTCAACGCAACAAATGACACAAGGTCACATCAGGTGCACCCGACCGATCCGTCCAAGACATTCAATGTATCATCGGTCTGCCTATCGCATAGGAAAGCGCGCTTGTCGAATTCCTCCATGAGAACTAGGAGTTATTTGCGTGGTGTCCAGCCGACATGCCAGGTATCCCAGGGAATTCGCCGGGCACTCTCTCCAACTGTTTCCGGATGCCAAGCCAGTAAAACAAACAATGCGCCGCGTCTCCGGCCCAAAAGAGCCGCCGTCGAGTCTGAAGTTGATAGACTACTTGCGGCAGGGTTCATCCGAGAAATCAAGAAATCACAAGGGTGGCTAACCCCATACTTGTAGAAAAGAAGCATACAGATATCCTTCGGATGTGCGTGGACTTCACAGCCCTTAACAAATGATGTCCAAAGGATCACTTCCCGCTACCTCGAATCGACCAGATCGTCGACTCCACTGCTGGATGCGCACGCCTGTCCTTCCTGGACACTTACTCAGGTTACCACCAGATAAGGATGAAGGAAGAAGACGAAGAGAAAACGGCGTTCATAACCCATTCGGGGTCTACTGCTACACAACCATGCCCTTTGGGCTCAAAAACGCGGGTGCGACATACCAGCGCATGATGCAAGATTGCCTCAAAAAGCAGATCGGACAAAACGTCCAAGTATATGTGGATGACATTGTCATCACAAAAGGGAAGAAAACACACTACTCGACGACATGCGAGAGACGTTCACCAACCTCAAACACTTCCACATCAAGCTCAATCCCAAGAAGTGCACGTTCGGCGTACCAGCCGGCAACTCTTGGGTTATCTAGTCCCAGCTCGTGGAATTGAGGCGGACCCAGAGAAAATACATGCCATCTTGACAATGCAAAGGCCTTCAAAGCTTCATGTCGTACAAAAATTAGCAGGTCGAGTGGCGGAGCTCAGCCGCTTCATCAGCAAACTAGACGAAAAAAACACTCCCGTTCTATCAACTGATGAAGAAAGCAGACAAGTTTGAGTGGACGCCGGAAGCCGAAGCAGCTTTCACGGAACTCAAGCGAGTCCTCACAAGCCCTCCTGTCCTCGTCGCACCAAAGAAACGGGAACCGCTATACGTATACGTCTCAGCTACCAACAGGGTGGTGAGTACCGTACTGGTGGTCGAACGCATGGAAGAGGGACACGCCCAAAGCATACAACGCCCAGTCTACTACTTGAGTGAGGTCCTCTCCATATCCAAACAGCGGTACCCGCACTATCTGTCGCGGGGTAGATAACACGGCAGATGTTATCAAAAGCCGTCTACGCCGTGTTCATGTCATCAAGGAAGCTGACGCACTACTTCGCAGAACACCGATCACTGTAATCAGTAACTCAGCGATCTGGGATATTCTCACAAACCCCAATGCAACTGGGAGAGTCGCAAAATGGCTCATCGAGCTGGGACCAAGGGACGTCAGGTACGATCACCCGAAGGCCATCAAAGCATAAGTCTTACCCGACTTCACAACCGAGTGGATCGAAGCTCAGTTGCCAGATGTTCCAACTCATGGACCATGTACTTCGATGGGTCCAAGAAAAACGAAGGTGCAGACGTAGGTGTCATCCTCATATCGCCAAAAGGAGACAAGTTTCGCTACGTCTGCAAATGGGATTCGAGTTACCATCAAACAACGAGGCCGAGTACGAAGCCTTGATCCATGGCATGCGGATGGCCAAAGCTCTAGGGTGCACTCGATTAATGATCTACGGTGACTCGAATCTAGTGGTGCAGCAGACAATGAGGCCTGTGACCCCATTGCAGACAACATGATCGCCTACCGCGACCTGTACAACATAATGCAGGGCAGCTTCGAAGGCTGCGAGTTGCGGCACATAGGGAGAGAAAACAACGAGGAAGCAACATGCTAGCCAACCTAGGCTCGACCAAGGCGCAAGTTCCACCTGGTGTCTTCCTTGAGCGCATTGAGCACAGATCAATCAAGGAAAAAGGGCACCTCCTACATCGATCGCACCAGCCAAGAGCAAAACAGCCAGCACAGAGGACCCGCCAGTCGAGGTACTCCTCATTGAGCCAACTTGGACTCAACCTTTCCTGGCGTACATACTCCGCAACGAGCTACCTGACGACATAACTGACTCACGACGTGTCACTCGACGGGCTAAAGCATACACCATCATCAATGGCGAGTTGTACAAACGAAGCATATCAGGTATGTTCCAACGATGCATCGCATTCGAAGATGGCAAAGCCATCCTTTGAGATATTCATGCAGGTACCTGCGGACATCACGCCAGCAGCCGATCACTCATAGCCAAACCCTTTCGAGCAGGTTTTTACTGGCCCACAACACTCAAGGACGCGGAGACATAGTCAAAACGTGCATCGGCTGTCAAAAATTCGCTACAAAGCCGCACGCACCAGCATCAGCATTGAAGACAATACCATTGGCCTGGTCTTTCGCCCAGTGGGGGCTTGATATGGTTGGGCCACTCAAAAAATCCTCACACGGAGGGCACACTCATCTCCTGGTGGCAGTCGACAAGTTCACAAAGTGGATCGAAGCAGTCCCCATCACAAATTCGACTGTTACTACGGCAGTTAACTTCATAAAGACCATCATCTACCGTTTCAGCGTCCCAAGCAGCATCATAAATGACAACGGCACAAACTTCACGGCTGAAGAATTTTGTTCCTTCTGCAAAGAGCAAAGCATCACGCTCAACTATGCATCCGTCGCACACCCGTAGTCCAATGGCCAAGTCGAAAAAGCCAATGGACTCGTGTGCAGCGGAATCAAGAAACGCCTCCTGGTGCCACTCAAAAGAGCCGCGGGCGCTTGGGTTGAAGAACTTCCGTCGGTACAGTGGATCTTACGCACAACTCCTAACGCCTCAACACAATTCACACCATTTTTCATGGTCTACGGCGCAGAGGCAATCCTGCCATCCGATGTGAAGTTCGATGCACCAAGGTAGCAGCATAGAACGAAGACGACGCAGAAGAAGCACTCGAAGATGTAGTCAACTTGCTCGAGGAAGCACGCAACACGGCCCTGGCTCGCACAGCTGTCTATCAGCAGGATCTCCACAACTACCATAGCCGTCGACTGCGCACCAGGTCCTTCATGGTTGGCGACCTGGTTCTTCGGTTGAAGCAGAAGAAGGTGCACAAGCTCGCCTCCCCATGGGAGGGACTCTTCATCGTCACCAAAGTCATCGACGGTGGCGCGTACAGACTGAAGAACGCGAAGATAGGCGAACTTTCGAATAATCCTTGGAACGTCGCGCACCTGCGCCGTTTCTATGCTTAGGCTGCTCAGTCATACAATGTAATAGGCGATATGTCGGATGGCTGCAGGTTTCAGACGCGCTCTTTTCCTTACTAGGGTACCTACGGGGCTGGAAGGTTTTTAATGAGGCGGCCTGCAGCCTAACATTCAAAAGTGGAATATAATCAATGTTCCTCCTATCTTTTTCTGTTCGCATAACTCACTAACAAGCACCTTAGCCGCACTCGAACGCTCGGGGGCTAAGTCTCAAAGCAAAGTTGGATAAACTTTAGCAAACACAAAATCTCCACAGCCACACCCGAACGCTCGGGGCTGTGCAATCATTAGTTCACACTCAAATACTTAATAAACCCCACTCAATAAAATCGGGGGCTGGGAAACCACAAAATAAATAATTCATATAAAAGAGGCAAAACTTAAACTCGGGGGCTGAGCCCCGAAGACGTGTTACATATGCACAAAGCACAAAGTTTCATTCAACAACTTAGTACAAATTCCTACACAAACACACACCCAACCTATTCTACGGGTTCATCCTTTGGTACAAACCATTTCTCCTCCTCTGTCAACACTCGACGAATCAGGACCAGCGCGTCCGTGCGAGTCTCTTGGTAGTGCTCCTGCATAGGCACAGGACCGCCACCAGGCACAGGTGCGGGTCCCTGAGCAATTCTCTTCAAGTCAATATTCGGATAATGGGTCCGTACAAATGCGAGTGCAACATTCGCTCCGCCAATGAGCTGCTCTCGCACAAATCTCTTGATGGCCTTGCCTTTACGGAATTTCTCTAGCAAAGCTGACAAGCCTTCCGGCTGTTCATTCAATGGAAACAATGCTTGATGCACCTAGACAAAGCCAGCCTGCAGGTCTCAAGCACAATGGCCACGCGCCAGGCGCGGTTCTGAAGAAGAACAAGCACTCGACTTCTTGCCCGATCTGACCAGAAAGGGTGGGCGAATACTCTGGTCTATTGGCCTGATCATCCAAACGTTCGCGCAGCCGAGCTTCCTCTTTCGGTTTGTCGAAGCATGCACCTGCGCAAGCACAATACAGTGACATTTCATCAACAAACTTGCCAAAGACAAAATTTTGACTCGAGTATACTCACATTCGAGTTGAAGGTTCACTTTGTCCAGCTCCGCCAGCAGAAATAACTCTCGTTCCGTTGCTGGTGACGGCCTCGACTGAAGATCGGCAAGGCCGTCCTTCGTCTCCTTCAGCTCTCTCTCTCCATCGTCGTGAATTTCTGTGTAAGGTAGTCAATAAGCTTTTGGTCGTTGACACTTCGGGTGCTAGGCTTGGAAGAAGAACTCCCCGAAGTTTGATCAGTCGACACGCCACGCGCTTCAGACTACATAAAACCAAAAGTTCAAACATAAGTTCCATATATCACTCGCAAATACCTGACCAGCAGGCTCGGGGGCTGTTTTTCCCAAATTTTAGACATATTATAGGCATAAGGGGTGCAGGTCACAAGAGCATATTAATCAAAAGCCCCCATATGGCATTCAAGTTCATTACAAAATATCAAAAGCGCGGGCAAACTAGCTACGCTGTCTATGAAGCTGACTCGGATCTAGCCCTAGAGGTGCGAGCGGCGCGCTCGGACATGGTGGCGGCGCGCTGCTCGAGCATAGTCACCATCTTCCGTGATAGCGTCCCCGCCTCCTTCTTCATCGAGTTGGTCACGGCGGATTTTCCTTCAAATTCTTCGGAAAGCCAGCTACAGCTTTCTCGAAGTCTCCTGTTATACCGTGTCCCATCAGCAAAATGAAGGTGGTCTCAGATCCACCTACCATCTGAGCTCGGGCGTAATTTGCCATGGTAGATGTACCAGGCGCAAAGACATTGGCTAGTGCTTCCACAGTCGAGGGCGGCTTGTTCTTCGGCAGGACGGTCTGGTAGATAGACGACAGCGCACCGTGGACCTCCGAAGGGCGTCCCGAGTCCGCGCATATCCTATCAAAAGCGCTCGCCGCTTCCTCGAGTGAGCCCTCATCCGCGGCCGGGGTGGCACCAACAGCTTCTGTTGGAGAACCACAAGTTAGAATCACGACACAATTGGTCAAACATAGTACGTGTATCAGAATATTACCTCCCATCACATGGGATAGAGCGCGGAGTCGATGAATTTGGAGGGTCTCGCGATCCCGCTTCTTTGAGCTTCTGCTGCACACTCGAGCGCTCAGCTGCAAGCTCTTTCTTCAGCTCCTGCACACGGGTTAAGGCTGCCGCCTTGTCACCTGCACACAACGGAAAAAAGCAGTTAGCAAAAAGATTTCTCAAACAATCAGATGTAAGGGCACGAGATTCTTACGGTCCAGCTGCTCCACCGTGGCCCGCAGTTGATCGCGCTCGTGCTCCACCTGTAAATATGCTTCACCCGACTCAAGGAGAGTGCGGATGAACGACTGTGCGTCAAGAAGGATTCAGTAATATCACACACAAAATATAACACTTGGGTTTGAGCCTATGCCCAACTATGTAGTTGCGCATAGCCTCAGGGGCTACTCCCATCGGGAGCGCTGTCGCGCACCCGATAAAACAGTGAAGAGTTCAGCATAATACTTACATGGTTATAGCATGAGGGCAGCGCATCACTCGACGCGGAAGGTGCGTCTTCCTGCGGGTTGGGATGGGGACTCACCGGAGAAGTCGGCTGAGCCTCCGCCCGAAGCGCCTCACCCGAAGGTGACACTGGCATCACTCTGGGAGCGTTTGGTGGGAGGTCATCCTTGGGCAAATCATCCTCCCCCGGGCTGCACAAAAACAAAGCGTCAGTTGTCAAAGTAAAACATACAGCAACACACAAATCTTCTGCAAAATTTTTCACCTCGCTCCCTCGTCGTTAGACAGCATCAAGGCATCGTAATCCAAGCATGCCTCGAACGACGACGACTTAGCTGGAGAGGCTGTGCGCAGTGGGGTCACCGCCCTTGGCCCTCTCGTGTCAGGTGAAGAAGAGCCCGAGTCTTCACCATGTGCAGCAGGTGGAGGCGAGCTGTCCGCAGTTGAAGTAGTCTCGACTGCACGGCGCCGTTTAGGCGGAGGCAGTTCTTCCTCCTCCTGCTCAGATTCCTCCACCTCGTCGGTAGGAGTGTGAGCAGAAGCAAGAGAAATATCATCAGCCTCGCCTTTGGCCGACAAAATCTCCACCTCTGCAGTTTCCCCATCTTCGGAAAGTGGAGGGAAGCGCTTGGCAGGTGCCCAATTCTGCACATAAAAGATGTACTTACATCAGCTAACAGACATATATTTCCCATAAAATATTCAGCAGAAGACAAAAACGTACCGCGGGCAGTGGATGGTCGCTGTCGAACGCGTCGCGGGGGCAGTCGAGGGGCAGCTGTCCTTGGAGGTCAGCTTGGTGATTGACCGCACCCTGGTCTCTACCTCCCTTGCTGATGGCAAGCCCTCTTCTCCCGCCAATCGCGTCGGTTCGTGCGCGCCCTGGAACATCCACATCGGGTGCGCTCGCACCCGCAAAGGCTGCACTCCCCGCTTGATGAAGGTTGAAATCAAATGCAAGCCGCTAACTTCGCGGCCGACAGTCTTCATAAGTTTGGCTATCCTCTCCATCAGAGGCTTCGCCTCAGCCTCCTCCACAGCGGTTGTCTGATGCAACCAGGCTCGGGTCTTCACCAGAGGCGCGTGGGCGTCAAACGCGGGCAGTCCGTCTTGCTGTGCGCTGACATAGAACCACTTTTTGCGCCAGTTCTGCGCTGACTCGACCTGCTGGATGTCGAAGTATTCGACCTCCTTGCGAGCCTGGATGTTGAAGCCACCAACTCCGTACACGCCGTCCGGCCGGCGTTCCTCTTCACATTGAAGATCTTCTTCCAAAGACCCCAATGCGGATGAACCCATAAAGCACTCACACAACACAAAGAAAACATCAATGTGCAAAATGGAGTTGGGGGTGAAATCGTGCAGCTGCACCTTGTATGCGTACATCAGCGCACGCATGAAGTCATGAACAGGGAAGGAGAAGCCCCTGTTCACGAAGTCGTGAAAGCATACACGCTCGCCCTCCCTGGGTTGAGGGCTCACCTCAGCATCGGGAACGCGAGCAGGCAGCAGTGCGGCGGAGGGCAGCCACCCGTCCCGCCGGTATCCGTCCAGCCTTGAGGCTGTCATACTGGACCGCGTCCAGCCTCCAGCCTTCTTCCTCAGTGGTGCCGCGCCACCTTCGCCCGGGGCGGTGACGTTCGGCGCCGTGGGAGCCGCGGTGTCCGCAGCAGCTTTCCTCTTCGCCGTCTTCGCCATGGCTACGGTGGCTATGCGACTAGAGCGCGAGGAAGAAGAAGATGCAGAAGGAGAGGCGGCGGGGAGCAAATGGCAAGTAAAAAACCAAATTACCTCGCCGCACCCCTTTTATTTAACTGTGCCACAAATCTCCACCGTTCGCACAAGATCGTGTGTCACGATGCACATCCAGCCATACACGTGGCAACCGTGGAGAGCAACCGCCGAGGCCACTCCGCCCACTACGCACGGGAATCTAGGAGGCCATCATCACGTCGCCGTAAAAACCGTGCTTCAGCGGTCAAATCCAGCTCAAACGGCACCGTTTTTCTTCGGTCATCACTGCAAACCTGGGCCCACATATGTCACATCCCATCGGTCATATTGCGCACGCCACCGCTCTGTCAGAAGGTGCAGTCGCCAAATGCGTCATCCCTTACGTCACCACAACCATCTCCCTTTCAAAGCATTCGAGTCCTCTCAAGGCATAACCGGTCACTCGAATGCCTCGCCAAGTGCGAGGGTGAAAATCAGAACTCAGGCAAAAAGCCGATCGTTCGACCGTCTCGGTTGATTCGAGGGTGAAATTGCAAGTTACGCAACACAAGACATAACGACACTCGCTAGTTGCTTCGACTGAAACGTATTAATCCCATCGGGAGCGTATCAAAAAATTTCGACTGAAAATGTACAGGATAAAAAGATTTGAGATTATCCTCCATTGCGAGCAATAAAGCACAATCTCGGGGGCTACTCTCATCGGGAGCGCTGTCGCACACCCGATAGAATAATGACAAAGAATCAGTTGACAAAAGACTCGACTCATCAGATAAACAAAATTTAATACAAAATCATACTCGATAAATTCTCGAGTTGCGTCCGCCGCAAATACCTCGGATGCTGCATGCATGGTGCAAAGGTAAGACCCGCCGAACTTTCGAGCTGGGCTAAGGACCGTTCCATTAACGTTAATCCTTAAAATTTTCCGTGTCAGCAGACATGATGAAAAATCTCGACGGACGCGTTGGATAATCTCAAAGTTATACTGCATAACGATTCAGTAAGACCTCCGTGGCCTGAGTCGAGTCTGACCAGTCTGTTCCAGATTCGAGTCCGAGGACTCGAGTTTGATTGAAATCTAGTAAGGTTTTGCCCGAATGTGCAGTTAACCGGTCCCGATCCGTCGAGTGTACCGGGCCTACTAAGCTATTATCCCTTGATTATCATAAGCAAAAACCGAAGTTGATGTAATACTCGACATAGCCAACTTGTGCTATTCATACAGGAATTCCAATTATAAATACAAGTACAAAAGAATATGACGTGCACTAATGAATGAGTCCATGTCCGATTCTTTGAGTCAGACAAGTACTCGGGGGCTACTGACGGGGATATACCTCTCGGGTACTCTACCATGAGGGTACCTGGTGCACGTATCGACTAAGGCCCAACTATCAAGAGCCTACATGAAGCCCATAACAGAAGGCCCAAGAAGATGGAGTATCCTCCAAGATTAGGCATAGACATAGTCGGTTTAGACTTTCTTACTTGTAAACCTGAGTCGGTTGCGAACTCTCGAGACCCAGCCTATTATATAAAGGCTGGGAGGGCCGCCGATTCAGGACACGAAATACTCGAATCACCAAAACCCTAGTGAGATTGACATCTCGCCGGGACTCCATTGTAGCTCGCATATACCCTCAAATCAATACCAGACAAGCAGGAAGTAGGATGTTACTCTCCGGAGGCCTGAACCTGGGTAAATCCTTGCTTTTGCTTGTCAGCCGACGAAACTACCAGCTCTACCACGTTCTCTCCCCCGTAATCTCAACCCTAAATTATTAACCATGAGATTTGATGAGTTAACCCCTCGTCAGCGCGCGGGGCAAGAAGGACGACGAGCCCTTGGCCCATGTGTGCAAGGGCCCCCAACTATATGGATGCAAGCGACGCGGATTCGGATACCCGCCTCCCGTCTATGGTTTTCCGCCGGGGCTAATTGGGATTAGTGTGATACTCCCTCCATTCCATAATATAAGATGTTTAAGATTTACACATGCTTATCCAAATATAAAAACAACTGTTTTTTTAGAAGAAAATGAAAAATCACAGCATGCAGTAGTATATCCAGCAAACACCAAGTTGGGCACCTCCGCGAGGCAACACGTGCCCATCCCCCACCTAAGGCAAACATGAGTGGAATACTGATTACTGACGAGACGACGAACCAACACAGCAGCGTGACCCACCTTTTACGCTGTGGCCCGGCAGGTTCTTCGGTGGTCCAGGCCTCTGCGCGCACGCTGCCGAGACGAGCTCGCGGGACGCAGCCCACGCAGGGGCCCTACGTCCGTCCAGATCGATAAACCCAATCCAGCTGCTTGACCCCTGATGGAACCGTAGGGATTCGACTGCTGTGCACGGCGGCGCTGGGTGCGAATCATGGCGTGCGGAGGCCGTACGATTCGTGTTCCCCACCTTGCATCTGTCTCCACTGGACTCCGAATCTTTTTTTCTGCTGGACTACATGGCGATCTGGGATCTATCGTCGTCGTGACTTCTTCTTCCTTTTTGGATAAAACAGAGCCAAAGTCATCTTCAAGAGCTCGTCCAAAGGGTCTGAAAAAACTCTTGACCCATTTCGTTCAAATCGTCCTCTAAATTTGGAAGTCATATAGTCCATATCTAGACTACAGAGCGATGACTAATCCGAGCGGTCGCTCATGTCCCAGCGGTTGGAGACCACCCGCACGCGGCACCACACCAACAAGATCGCGTTCCCAAGATGCCATTTTTTACTTTTTTTTTTTTTTACTATATGTATATAGATAGACAGAGGGGTATGCGCGACCCCTCTTGGATCTAGCACAACGGGCACACGTGGTAGAAGTGGAGCGCTTTGGGAGAGGACTGACATATATCATCGCCGCAACTAAGAAAGGAATGGTCAGACAAGGTCATCGCCACACATGTGGAGGGGCAGTCGCCCCCATCGGTTAAGACAAATGTCCAGACGCTACAAAACAACATTTGTTCGGATACAGAACAATTTTCTGAGGCGCTCTTAAGATTTGCGTCTCATTTCCAAATACTACGAGCAAGTAGTATGGAAAATGCTACAAAACTTGCAAGAGTCGTTGTCTATTTCTGGAAGCAGTTGAACAGGAAATGGACGGTGATAAAGCGAATCTCTTCTTCTTCTTCTTCTTATATGCCCGAGATAAAGCGGAACCCTTTTTGGTAGAAAGATTCATCAACATGCTGATGTTTCACGTAATAGCAAATATAAAGATAGAAAATAACAGGCAGTGCTTAGGGCAATGATTAAAGGGAAAATGAAAAGAAAGAGCCGGCAAGTTTAAGCTACAAAGGTCCAGGGCGGTTCCCACATTTGTTTACAAAGTGTCATGGCGCCGGCGTCAACCCATCTCTATGGCGCGCGGGGCAAGAAGGACGACGACCCCTTGGCCCATGTGTGTAAGGGGCCCCCAACTATATGGATGCAAGCGACGCAGATTCGGGATACCCGCCTCCCGTCTATGGTTTTCCGCCGGGGCTAATTGGGATTAGTGTGATACTCCCTCCGTTCCATAATATAAGATGTTTAAGGTTTACACATGCATGTCTAAATTTATACTAAAAAGAATGTACACATAAACTAAAAGGTGTCTAAATACATGTGTATGCATGTAAATGTGGAAAAGGGTAAAACATCTTATATTGTACTCCCTCCGTTCCAAATTAGATGACTTCCATTTGTCTACATGCGGATGTATCTAAATGTGTAACAAGTCTAGATACATCCGTATCTTGACAAATGAAAGTCATCTATTTTGAAACGGAGGGAGTACGTACTGTATAACGGAGGGAGTAGTAGGTAGCGGATACACGGGATCCCACGGGTTCGGTCAAATATCTCATCACGTGTAAGCAACCAGCGCAAGAATTGAGTGGCCTACAAAATGCATGCACCTGCCACGATCGGTATGGTAGTCTACTGCATGCCTCGCGGTAAATCTAGGATAAGTGGAACACGGTCGCTAGAGGGAAGTCTCTCTATCGCGAAATACGCGGTCGGTCGTTTCTTTCCGCCATAGAGAGGGAGCTGACGCCGTCCACATCTGCTCCCAGAAGGATCGTGGTCTCGCTGTCACGATGCAGGATCGCACGTGGCCGCCCAGCCTGTTAGGCTCACTTCGTCCGCCACACGCACGTCTCACGCGATCAGCGCAACAACAAATCGAACGTAGCCATCGCACGAATCAGCCTAGCCTAGCATCAAAAGGCCCAGCAGCTTGTCGTATTAGCGGATTGTCCGTTCGGTCCACTGGACCTGGCGAACAAAAAAATTAGCGGCCACGGACGCCGTAATCGTACGATCAATCATTTGCGAACGAGACCGACGGCGACGGAAGCGCCGTGGACTTGTCCGCCTACTTGCTTTATCTCGCTGCGGAGGGCGGAATACTAAATTTGTTATTCTTGTAGACAATGAAATGGTGTCATGGCGTCGCGATCGTCGTCTACTGAAAACAGCAAAGAAACTCGCGCAAGTGGCAAGCCCATGTACGAAATATTCCGCAAACTTAGAGGTCCTTGCACTGCACGTGAGGCTTCGCTCAAAGTGAGGCTTGGAATGTGACACGTCCCTCGACGTGAGGCTTTGCACGTGACACTGGACGTGTTTCTGGAACGGATCGTATTCCCTCCACGTGACACGTCCTCTTCGTGACCACCTTCCGAACTGCAACCATCTGAGAAACTTTTTGAGAATGAAAGATTGACAGCAATTGAACGCTTTATTGGTTGAGACTCTCGAATATTTATACGCGAGTGGGGAGCTCCCGAGGTCTAGTGATTTTGTGATTCTAAAAATTCCAAAATAATATTTAAAAGTTTTTAAAAAAAAGAAATAGTGCATCACACAAGCGTGTAAAATTTCAGTTTCAGAGAATTTATATTTTCAGCTACATAAAAATGATAAAAGTGTGGATATGTGTATGCATATTTTTAAATCTCTAAGTTTGTGTAGCCCATACTACAGATAAGTTCGCATTGTGATTTTCAATACCTATAAGATATCATTGGCTATGTCCAGAATGTTTTTAAGAATTTCTTAAATCATATAAATATTTTTTTTAAATGGCGAAGCACTGGACACCAAATATGTTGGTTTACAAAACGTTGTGCCTTTCTGGATAGACGTAGTAAGGCCGACGGTTTTCCAAATGATACATTTGGAAAAACTAAAACTCTGAGTACTATTGAAATAGTATGCTAACTGCAAGTTAGGGTAAGTCTAAAGATAAAGGCTAGCTCTTCTTAACATCCCCCTTAGATAACATTGTCATCGTAGATTTCATAGTTTTGAAATCCTTCATTTTTTATTAAATCCCCCCTTCCCGCCGCCAATTTGATCGACGGTTGAGATTACAACATACCTCATCATAATAAAGGGTAACGGGCATGATGTTCTAATCATTTATATTCTGAACAAAACCTAGTCGGTGGGGGATTTGGTGTTGGCGCACGTGGTATAGCACGTGGTCGGCGCCGCGTACGGTTCCATATGTCCGTCTGGAAAGAAGGCCGCTATGAGGCGGGATCGGGCTATGTGTACAACCGATTGGGAAGAATGTGGGCACGGGGCATGCGGTTAGCACTGGGTTGGAGGAGAAGTAAAAAATGATAAGGTTCGACGGCTAACAACAGTACAACATGCTGTAATTTAGAGACCAGACAAGAATTTAAAACTGCATTATTGGATTGGGATAAAAAATTATTTTGTGAGTTTTGAAAGGATTAGATGAAAGGAAGGATTTCACCGAATTCCTCAAATCTGCAATCTTCCCTAGAAAATAAAATCACACCTCTAGTAAACAAAACCTAGGCAACTGGGTTCCCTCAAGAAGCCCACCCGTAATACCCCTCGAGTACGCAGGGTGCCGGAGAAGGGAATCTCTAGTGGTTTATCGGCCGGCCCATAAGTGCACCTGATTCTTTTTCTTTTTCGTTGTTTTGCTGTTTTTTTTCTTCCTTCTTTTTTCGTTTTTCCTGTTTTTCTTTTTTCGTTCATCTTTTATGTTTTCTTTTTATATATTATTTATATTTATATTTTAATATTATGTTCAAATTAAAAAATGTTCAGATTTGAAAAAAATTCATATTTGAAAAATGTTCAGATTTGGAAATGATCATTGATGGTCCCGAAGAGCAAGGCTTTGATACCTGCAAAAATAAACGGGATTAGGTTGAGACTCCAAGTGCAGAGTGTATAGTAAGTGGAAGACAGTTTTCCCCACGAGGGGTGACTCGAGGGTTTAATATCGAACTCTCGGGGAATCTGAAGTGGTAGATTTATCTTCTTATCCTTCTTTTGGTTACCTACAAAACAAGGTTAGATGTTTTGGTCCTCAACCTCACCTGTGGTTGTCAAGCACAAGGTGTAAGAATGATATCAGGATAGTTATGCAATGCAAACAAGAAATAAATATGCAATGATGGTGGATGCAATGATAAATGATATTTTTGGGTTTTTGAATGATGTATGCAAGATGAAAAGTATTTTTGTATTTTCGGATTTAATGATGGCTGAAAATAGAAAAGTGGTATATGGTGTTGGAAAGGTGTTTCTTATGATTAAAAATGGACTGGGGTTCATGGTTTCACAAATGCACTCTCTCTTTATAAAGTGGTAGACAATGGAACACACAAGTTAACATATGAGATTGCAACACAGGGTTTGATAACAAGTTACTTAGATATATGGGCATCACGTCCTAACATAGAGATCTTTTGGTTATTAACCTCTCTTATACTCCACCAAGATGCGAACTAAATCATAACACCTCAGTAATTAAGATAACTCAGAGTATAGCATTAAGTATCATGACATGAAGTGAAAATAAGAACATGCTAGATCTAGTCATGGAGTAGTGGCAATGGTCACGCCCACATCCCCGGTAGCATGGTATTTTAGTTTATCCCTAGTGAGGCAACAAAGTAAGGTAAAGATACCAAAGTGGATCGCAGAACTTTCTCTCACGTTCACTGCACTAGCCACCCCCCGTTACTCCAACTAATGCACACGTTCCCCCACACACGCTCTCATAAACATGCTTGATCAAAACAAGTAGACAAGAACGGGGTACATAATATGCATCTATACTCATAACTGAAACAAACATTGCAATCTCAAACATATATTAACTCATAAAGATCCACCACAAAGGTATTACAACGGTGACCGTAATCATGTTCAGCAGCTCATACGGTGCTAATTAGTGAAGCTCAAGAGAGGAGAGATACATAAGTTACTTCCACAAACCCATAGTCCAGAGGTGGACTACTCCCTCTTCATCATGGAGACGGTGGAGAAGTCGATGGAGAAGATGGAGACCACGCCGGCAGCGCCCCGCCGGAGTTTTCCCCCTCCAATCTGCAGCTCCTGATCTCCGTTTCGGTGTTTCTGTGTTTGTGCGGCGCTCCTTCCAGAGAACGTCGGGGGACCTTTTTTATAGGCGTTTTTAGGTCAAGACTATGTCGGTGGAGCGAAGATCGACGGCAACGGAGCCACGAGGCCAAACGGTGGGCCCCACGCGGCCACAGTACCTGGCCGCGTGGGCCACCCCCGTTTGGCCTCGGGCCTCCGTTTGTTCGCTTCCTTCGCCCACAGGTCTTCTTCCTTCCAAATATTGACGCCCGTAAATTTCCAGGTGATTTCGTTGACGTTTGGGTCCCTGAAACATTAAAATAAGAAAACGGGGTTTTCTGCCTGTGCAGGGTTAATTCCATAAAAATAGGAAATAAATGAATATTCCCAAAAATCATTATAAAACATTGATATAACCCTTATATGATGCAAATATGATTGGAATATAAGCAATTAAAGTGCAAAGTTCATGTATGCATTTTACATGCATCAACATCCCCAAGCTTAATCCATGCTCGTCCTCGAGTATGAAGATGATAAAACTAACATGGACTTTGCAATTTAATACTTAACAATGGATATCAAAGATGATTACTATTGCTACATATAGTCAAATGATTCATTCTTCAAAGGAGTAGCAATATGCAAATAGTTTATGAAGTGATATCAAGTATTCAAGACAAGGATGTTCATTGATAGTTCACAAAGTGTAACATGGTAGCAAGTAATATGGAACACATGTATGCATAATGATAAGTAGAACATCCTACAATGGTCATAGAGTGTAGATGAAAATCTGAATATGATAGGTGTACACTTTGGAAAGATGTATATGTGAGTAGAGGTAAAGCATGCATAAGTTTCATCCAACTTCCAAACTCTTCTACTTAAGTTAATGATTGCAATAAGGTATTCATTGGTGTCAAGCTCTCATTGCCCCTATCATAGCATCTTGAATGATTAAGGTTAAAGTGAAAGCAAATATGAGTAGTGTGCTTGATAAAGAATGGGTTGAATGTCTCATGCCCCTTGAATACAAGTACTTACACCATGTGTTACTCAACTTGGGAAACAAAGCAAGTTCAATTAAATATCATTGTAAGCATAATAGTATCATCAAGAGCGTCAACTGGGGTACCTCTTGTCCCAAGATATGGAACAAGCCCATATCAAAATGACAAGACAAACAAACAAAATGAACAATCTCAACACCCTTTTTATTTACCATTTGGAATAGTTTTTTATTGCAAGGTGTATCACAGAAGGTTCACCATAGTATGTAAGTAAATTTCCACCATGAATGATGCATGGCTTAGATTAGCGGCCCAGGCGTCTCTCTAACCATTTACACAAACTCATTTAAACTCACTCTATTTCCACATTTATTTCAACATGATAAGCATCCATAGACAAAAGCACATGATATCAACTAAATGAGATGAAGAGCGTGTTGAAAGCTTGCCATGTGACAGCACATATGGGCTAACTTCCAACCCAAAACATTCATCAAGCCACAAACATCATAATCTTAATCACAATGGGTCAAGTTTTATTATGCAAATAAAAGAACATTGTGCATCAAGTTCGTGAGAGCTATATAACCAATTTTTTTCCATTGCAATCAATAACATAAACATTTTCATTCAGAGGTAAGATAACACAAACAACATGTTAAACATACTCGGAATAGCATAAAGCCAATAGGTAGATATGGTGGACTCACTGGAATAACTTTGGTTGAAGGTGTTGGAAACAAGTTTTTGCTTGTTGGAGTTTTTGGGCTAGCAAAAGGGAGAAAGTTGACCATCTAGATGCATGCATGAGTGTCCATAGAACTAACTAATCCATGTTAAACCAAGTGAAATAACAATCAGCACCAAAACATGAATAAGTGATAGCTCTACAAAAAGAATTTGCAAACTATTACTCATAAACAAGCTCATGAATCATGCAACTATATGTATCATTAAAAATCAAGTCAAACATCCCTTTTCCCAATCTTATAAAAGCATCCAACATATTTCAACCCATATTTCCAGTAGCTCTCTCATATATAATTGATAGTGTGGTGGTCTCTCAAGACTCAAACAAAAACAAAAAACGACGCTCCAAGTTTATGCGATAAAGTGTTTCGATCGAAAAACAGAAGTTGGACGTGTGCAAACCGAGAGTGTGTAGGTCCAGCGGGGTTGTCTTCACATCCCCAAGCTTATGGTCTTCACCATCCTTGGATAGCTCTTGGTGCATCTCCTCCAATCCCTGTGAAAAAACTTCAAAACACCGTTTCTCCCATCTCTTTTCTGTGGGGTGCATTAATAGTGATAAACAAATAGGTTCCTTGCTGCATATAATCCTTGAACAAAAATTCATATGACATGTCCAGAAAGTGTATAATGTTGTATGCCTACTCATAAACTCAATTGGATCAAAAAGATTCAACTTAAAAGCTCAAAGCATGCATCAAACAAAATGGGACAGAATCTGTCCAGAAAAACAGCAGCAGCAAAACGTATTTTTCTACCCTACCAAACTTTCTCGAAAAATTCCGAAAAAATTCATGCATACAGAGGATGAAAAGTTGCAACTACAGTTCAAATATGAGCTCATTCGGAGTTACAGAATAAGAATTAAAAATCATACCGTGCACTGACTCGTGCAGGAATAAAATCTCCGAACGCTATAAGCAACTTTTTCAAACCAAAAAGGGTAAAACTTGGCACTTTATTAAAAACTCCAGAACCTAACTAGACAAAAATCTCTTGTTACAGCAAGAGGACACAAAGAAAAATCACACACAAAAATAACCGGGTTGCCTCCCGCAAAGCGCTTTCTTTATAGCCATATAGCTAGGCTTCTTACTTGTTGTTTTATTGTGGACGAAGCTCATGAGGGAGCTTGAACTTTGGTGGTTCCCTCTTCCTTGGAAAGTGTTCCATGCACTTCTTGTGTGGAAACTGAAACTTTACATTCCCTTCCTTTGAATCAATGATAGCACCTGTGGTACGAAGAAAAGGTCTTCCAAGAATAATAGGACTAGAGGTTTTATCCCCATATCCATGATTAGAAAATCCACAGGCACAAAAGTCATATGTAACTCTACCATAACATCACTTACTTTTCCCAAAGCATGTTTAATAGAGTCATCAGCAAGTGCTAGTTCAATAGAGCATTTTTCAAGATTTTTCAATTCAAGCACTTCATATAGTTCTTTAGATAAAACAGAGACACTAGATCCTAGATCAAGTATGGCATGGTGTGTCTCTTTTCCAATAGTTACTAGTACCTTAGGTATCCACATATCCCCAAGCTTAGGTGGTATCATAGCCTCTTGGTTGTACCTAGCAATCTTTTCTTTCAAGACATGATTAGCAATATAAGAACCAAAACCTGCTTGGTTAGTGTTGATGGAAGGATCACTTGCAAATTTTTGTAAGATAGATATTAATTCATGCAAGCTACAATTTTCTAAGTCAAGCAAAGGATCCTTGACTTCATTAAGCATTTTAACTTCCTCAACTTTCTTTTCCCTATTGTATAGGTTGAATATTTCATAACGGTCATCAAAGACATCTTCAGGTACTTGGGCTTTTTCTAAACTTTCTTTAATTTTCACTTCCAAAAGCAAGCCATCAAGTAGAATGTAAGCATCAGCAATAGTAACATTTATGAAAGAACCCTTACATTCCTTATCCAAAAAGAGTTTAGAGGTTTCAGACAATCCTCTATAAAATATATGCATGAGCATCCAATCTCTCATGCCATGTTCCATTCCATAAGCTATACCTCTAAACCTTTCCCATGCTTTTACCATAGGTTCATCCTCTTTTTGTTTAAAGGTGATAACTATTTGTCTAATATTGTAAACCATTTCTGAAAAACAAAACCTTTCAATGAATGAAGCTTTTAGGTTAAACCAATTGCTAAAATTTTAGGTGGCCATTTTAATATCCAATCTAAAGCTTTTCCAGCTAAGGAATAAGGAAAAAGCTTTACTTTGATCACATTAGCATTGGCATGAGTCAAGTTTAACACTTTGCATCTTTCATTAAATTTGTTAAGATGGAGTAGAGCATTTTCTTTCGGTTTCCCAGAAAAACGGTGTTCATAAATCATTTTAGTGACATTAGGATCTACCTCAAATTCTCAACTGGAATATTCATATCTTGAGGAAAGTTCCTAACACTAAATGGCCAAAGGTTCTTTTTTCCATTATAGCAAGTTTTTTTTGGTATTTTTAATTTTTTATGCAAAACTGAAATAAATATGATATGATATGCAATGACACTAACAAAACAAATAAATTGCTTTGTAAGTAAAGATGGATAAGATGGTGCTCACGTAGGTGCAACCTCCCCAAGCTTAGGTGTTAGCACAAGTTGGTGACGTTGACTTTGTTGTGAGATGAATGCGATGATGCACACCCTTGGATAAATCTCTCAGCTACGATTCCCCGGCAACGGCGCCAGAAAACGTCTTGATGGTCCCGAAGAGCAAGGCTTTGATACCTGCAAAATAAACGGGATTAGGTTGAGACTCCAAGTGCAGAGTGTATAGTAAGTGGAAGACAGTTTTCCCCACGAGGGGTGACTCGAGGGTTTAATATCGAACTCTCGGGGAATCTGAAGTGGTAGATTTATCTTCTTATCCTTCTTTTGGTTACCTACAAAACAAGGTTAGATGTTTTGGTCCTCAACCTCACCTGTGGTTGTCAAGCACAAGGTGTAAGAATGATATCAGGATAGTTATGCAATGCAAACAAGAAATAAATATGCAATGATGGTGGATGCAATGATAAATGATATTTTTGGGTTTTTGAATGATGTATGCAAGATGAAAAGTATTTTTGTATTTTCGGATTTAATGATGGCTGAAAATAGAAAAGTGGTATATGGTGTTGGAAAGGTGTTTCTTATGATTAAAAATGGACTGGGGTTCATGGTTTCACAAATGCACTCTCTCTTTATAAAGTGGTAGACAATGGAACACACAAGTTAACATATGAGATTGCAACACAGGGTTTGATAACAAGTTACTTAGATATATGGGCATCACGTCCTAACATAGAGATCTTTTGGTTATTAACCTCTCTTATACTCCACCAAGATGCGAACTAAATCATAACACCTCAGTAATTAAGATAACTCAGAGTATAGCATTAAGTATCATGACATGAAGTGAAAATAAGAACATGCTAGATCTAGTCATGGAGTAGTGGCAATGGTCACGCCCACATCCCCGGTAGCATGGTATTTTAGTTTATCCCTAGTGAGGCAACAAAGTAAGGTAAAGATACCAAAGTGGATCGCAGAACTTTCTCTCACGTTCACTGCACTAGCCACCCCCCGTTACTCCAACTAATGCACACGTTCCCCCACACACGCTCTCATAAACATGCTTGATCAAAACAAGTAGACAAGAACGGGGTACATAATATGCATCTATACTCATAACTGAAACAAACATTGCAATCTCAAACATATATTAACTCATAAAGATCCACCACAAAGGTATTACAACGGTGACCGTAATCATGTTCAGCAGCTCATACGGTGCTAATTAGTGAAGCTCAAGAGAGGAGAGATACATAAGTTACTTCCACAAACCCATAGTCCAGAGGTGGACTACTCCCTCTTCATCATGGAGACGGTGGAGAAGTCGATGGAGAAGATGGAGACCACGCCGGCAGCGCCCCGCCGGAGTTTTCCCCCTCCAATCTGCAGCTCCTGATCTCCGTTTCGGTGTTTCTGTGTTTGTGCGGCGCTCCTTCCAGAGAACGTCGGGGGACCTTTTTTATAGGCGTTTTTAGGTCAAGACTATGTCGGTGGAGCGAAGATCGACGGCAACGGAGCCACGAGGGCCAAACGGTGGGCCCCACGCGGCCACAGTACCTGGCCGCGTGGGCCACCCCCGTTTGGCCTCGGCCTCCGTTTGTTCGCTTCCTTCGCCCACAGGTCTTCTTCCTTCCAAATATTGACGCCCGTAAATTTCCAGGTGATTTCGTTGACGTTTGGGTCCCTGAAACATTAAAATAAGAAAACGGGGTTTTCTGCCTGTGCAGGGTTAATTCCATAAAAATAGGAATAAATGAATATTCCCAAAAATCATTATAAAACATTGATATAACCCTTATATGATGCAAATATGATTGGAATATAAGCAATTAAAGTGCAAAGTTCATGTATGCATTTTACATGCATCAATCATTTTCAAACATCGTTCAAAAATTATTTACAATCATAGAATTTTTTTTTCGGTTCATTTTTTCAAATCGTTCAAAAATAGATTTAGTTCATTGGCCTTTTCTGCTCACTTTTTTAATCGTTCAAAAATAGTTTTCGTTCACCGTCATTTTCTGTTTATTTTTTACAATCGTTGAAAAATACTTTTTGTTTACCGTCCTTTTCCGTTTAATTTTAAAATCGTTCAAAAATAGTTTCCGTTCACCACCATTTTCTATTCATTTTTCAAAATCATTCAAATATAGTTTTCATCGCCATTTTCTGTTCACTTTTTAAAAACCGTTCAAATGAGGTAAATGTTCGAATTGAAAAAAGTTCAATTGAAATATATGTTCTTATTTTTGAAAACCAATCGAGTAACATAAATGTTCATATTTGAAAATTATTCAAATAATTTAAATGTTCATAGTTAAAAAATTGATAAAATGAAATAAGTGTTAATAGTGAAAAATCGTTCAAATAACATAAACATTTATATTTTAATAATCGTTCTAATAATATAAATGTTCATATTAAAAAATGTACAAGATTATCTCGTATATGACCGTCAAAAAAATTAGAACACGAAAGTTGTGCGAAACGTTGAGGTTAACCGTCCTCTTCAACTAGTATTTCAAACGGTCAACCGAGTACGACGAATTTGATAAAAAAATTGCTAAAAAGTTTCGAACATTTATTCAAAATTGAGAAGTTACAATGTGTGAAACTCGAAAGTGAGTATAGGAAAACATACTCGTGGACACGCATAATTTTCATGCATATATTGTTTTATTTTAAAATTCATTGCACTATAACTTTCTTGTTGACCCAGAACTTGCTAAGAAACATGAAAATGTGCGTGACACTAGAACTTCTATTGCCACTCTCTAAATGAAAGCAGCGAAACAGTGGCCAGTGTCCAAAGCCGGGACGCTCGGCAACGATATTGGCAGTACCACTAGGTCACTCTCTTCCCCTCGCGTCGCCCGCCCCCGTCTGGCCACCCCTCCCGCTGTTGTTGCTGGCCCCGGCCGCGGCGGTGGCGGCACCAATCCGCTACCAAAAGGTGGCTGGGGAGGCCCTCATTCGCTCAGGAGGTAGATCGACCCGTGGGGTCGCGGCGAACGGGCAGTGGAAGCCGAGCCGGTGAGCTCGGGAGGAGGCACCGACTAGAGCGCGAGTGACCGTTGGCGCTGGTGGCAGCGACGCCGTCCCAAGCGCCTGCGAGGAGGGGCGAGCGACCGATGGGCCTGTCGGGCCCGGATGGCGGGGTTGCGTTGGACCCGTCGTTGCCCGTGGCGAGCCCAAGCGGGAGCCGTCGTGAGCCCAAGCAGGTGCGGCGGCGACAGGTCACTCGTCGTGCGGGCGTGGACAGCGACGCCGTGGTGAGCGCCTCTGTGGGCCTTGTAGACCTCGGGCGCGGTGGCCCCGGGCTCTGGTGGTGGCGGCCGACAAGGTGGGAGGCGGCCCGACGCGGGCGGCGGCGGTCTGGCGCCCCAGCTACAGATCTGACGCGGCGGGCAACCCCTAGTCTCGGCGGCGGCTGGTGGTTGACCGCAGCGCCTGTGCAGATGGTCATGCCCTGCTGTCCGGGCCTCTTGTGGCCCGATGGAGGAGGTGAACTCCGAGTGGAAGGTTTGCACTCGCCAGTGGCGGTGCCGATGACGGCGGCACCTTCGGTGACGTTCTCCTTCTCGAAGGCGTTATCGTGGAGCTACACCTCCTGTCGTCGCCAGCATCAAGTGTATTCCGGGTGAAAACCTGAGCTCCTTTGGAGTGGGTGACGACGACATTCTGTTATGCCTTCTTGAAGGCGTCGCCTTGGAGTCCTTGACACTTGTGGCATAGCAGGTCTACGACAGCTACACATGTGCTTTGCGGTCGAGGGCAGTGGATGCCGGGGTGGCGGCTCCAGACGATGGATGGACGCCGAGGCGGTGGTGATAACCCACAAATATAGGGATCGCAACAGTTTTCGAGGGAAGTAAAACCCAAATTTATTGATTTGACACAAGGGGAGACAAAGAATACTTATAAGTCTTAGCAGCGGAGTTGTCAATTCCACCACACCTGAGAAAACACTAGTAACAAGAGTGACGTGAAAATAACAGTAATATGAGAACAATAGTTACAGTAGAGTAGCAGTAGTAACAGTAACAACGGAGGCAATGGCGCAGAAAATAGTTGGTGGCGTGTATATGGACCGGGGTTCCTAGCTTTGCTAGTGGTAACTCTCAAACAAAGAACATGTGTTGGGTGAACAAATTACAGTTGGGCAATTGATAAAATCGTGAGGGCATGAAAATGCATATTATGATAAGATAAAGTTCACTGTAGTATTTAATTGGGCATTACAACATAATACATAGACCGCTTGCTAGCTTCTTCTATGACTAATAATCCACTCACGAAATAACTTCCGTGTCTCTCGCGAGTATTAAGTTGCAAGCAACAGATTATCGTCTTAAGCAAAGTGTGTAATGTAAACAATGCAAATGACATATAAGCAACGCATATGGACAAAGCAAAGTTGTTTTCTCCCTAATGGCAACAACACATCCACAACCTTAGTCATTTCTGTCATTCGAGCCCAGGTTACTGGAGACATGAACACACTATCTAGCATAAATACTCCCTCTTAGAGATACAAGCAACTACTTGATCAAGCTAACCACATGTACCGGTGAGCATGTGATAACCCCCAAGAGCAAGGGATCACTGTAGCACCTCTCAATGTGGAAGTAAGGTATCGATCCGCAGGAGTAAGAAGGAAAAGTTATTTATTCCCTACAACTAAAGTGTCACAAGTTTTAGTTGATTATGCACTAAACAAGTTTGGAGAACAAGGTGGTTGATGGATGGAAGTTCGATGTAGCAAAACAAGAATGTAAAAGTGTACCAATCCTCTTCAAAGCAAGAGGACAAGACAAAGGTTTTCTCTTCTAGGAACAATGGACATGGGTTCATGGGTTCACTTAATCCTCTCTCTCTCATCTACGGTGATTATCATGTTATAGATAAAGTACACATAATTGTCATGTTTTAATGGTAGCTTTTATAACGGCTATATGTCCTAAAACACATAGTTGAAAGAAGTACTCATTTGTGTTGCTAGGTCACCCTCGTAAGGCTAGCGTGGTTGCTCTCACTCCCACATCATACTCTTTCTTTTTACCCCCAGATAAAGGATGTTGGGCGGTACTGTGTCACTCAATACCTATGCCGTGTCACATCGGCCATCCCGTACCCACATACATCATACTTCTTAATGGACAATATTCTAAACACTAGTGCAATGATTTATATTTCGTGTGTGTGACCACACCTCTCTCATCTGTCTACACTTGGCGGTGTCAATCACCTCATGATAAAGATAAACAAGGCATTATGCATAAATCAAACCATCACATGCATCATAGAATATCTCCAAAGTATGACAAGTCATAAAAGATCCAACACAACAGTAAATGCATAACAAATTTTATCTCACACCACAATATCCACCATGGGAATTACATAGATGACCGTAATCATGTTCAGCAGCTCATACGGTACTAATTAGTGAAGCTCAAAGAGAGGAGAGATACATAAGTTACCACCACAAACCCAAATCCAGGGGGTGGACTACTCCCCTTCATCATGGAGACGGTGGAGAAGTCGTTGGAGAAGGTGGAGACCACCCCGGCAGCGCCCCGCCGGAGTTTTCCCCCTCCAATCTGCAGCTCCTGATCTCCGTTTCGGTGTTTCTCTGTTTGTGCGGCGCTCTTTTGCGAAACGTCATGGGACCTTTTTTATAGCCGTTTTTAGGTCAAACGAAGGCGGTGGAGAAAGGATCGACGGCTGCGGAGCCACGAGGCCCAAACGGGTGGGTCCCACGCGGGCACAGTACCTGGCCGCGTGGGCCACCCCCTTTTTGCCTTGCGGGCTCCGTTGGCTTGATTCCTTCGCTCCTACGTCTTCTTCCTTCCAAAATAATGAGCTCTGTATTTTTCCAGAATTTTATGACGACGTTTGGGTCCCTGAAACATAAAAGGAAAGAAATAGGGTTTTCTGCCTGCGCAGGGTTAATTCCATAAAAATAGGAAACAATTATTTTATTTCCTAAAATCATTAAATAATAGTGGTATAACCCTTATATGATGCAAATATGATTAGAATATGAGTGAATAAAGTGCAAAGTTCATGTATGCATTTTACATGCATCAACATCCCCAAGCTTAACCCATGCTCGACCTCGAGTATGAAGGTGATAAAACTAACATGGACTTTGCAATTTAATACTAACAATGGATATCAAAGATGATTACAATTGCTACATAAAGTCAAATGATTCATTCTTCAAAGGAGTAGCAATATGCAAAATAGTTTATGAAGTGATATCAAGTATTCAAGACAAGGATGTTCATTGATAGTTCACAAAGTGTAACATAGTAGCAAGTAATATGGACATTCTTACTTTTGCATACATGTGGTCCATAGAGTGATGATGAAAATCTGAATATGTTTGGTGGACACTTTGGAAAGATGAATAAGTGAGTAGAGGTAAAGCATGCATAAGTTTCATCTAACCTCCAAACTCTCCTACTTAAGTTAATGATTGCAATGTGGTAATACTTGGTGTCAAGCTCTCATTCCCCTATCATAGCATCTTGAATGATTATAGTTTAATGTGAGAGCAAATATGAGTAGTGTGCTTGACAAAGTAAAGGTTAGGTGTCTCATGCCCCTTGAATACAAGTACCTACACCATGATTACTCAACTTAGGAAACAAAGCAAGTTCAAGTTATATATCATTGTAAGTAATAATAGTATCATCAAGAGCGTCAACTGGGGTACCTCTTGTCCCAGGATATGGAACAAGCCCATATCAAAATGACAAGACAAACAAACAAGATGAACAACCTCAACACCCTTTTTATTTACCATTGGAATAGCTATTTATTATAAGGTGTATCACAGACGGTTCACCATAGCATGTAAGTAAATTTCCACCATGAATGATGCATGGCTTAGATTAGCGGCCCAGGCGTCTCTCTAACCATTTATACAAACTCATTTCACCATGATAGGCATCCATAAACAAAAGTACATGATATCAACTAAATGAGATGAAGGAGCATGTTGAAAGCTTTGCATGTGACAGCACATATGGGCTAACTCCCAACCTCGAACATTTATCAAGCCACTAGCATCATAATCTTAATCACAATGGGTCATGTTTTATTTATTGCAATGATAGTAAAATGTGCATCAAGTTCGTGAGAGCTATATAACCAACTTTTCCCATGGCAATCAATAACATAATCATTTTCATTCAGAGGTATAGATAACACAAATATCATGATGAACATACTCGGAATAGCATATAGCTAGTAGGTAGATATGGTGGACTCACTGGAATAACTTTGGTTGAAGGTGTTGGAAACAAGTTTTGACTTGTTGGAATGTTTGGGCTAGCAAAAGGGAGAAAGTTGACCATCTAGATGCATGCATGAGTGTCCATAGAACTAACTAATCCATGTTAAACCAAGTAAAATAACAATCAGCACCAAAACATGAATAAGTGATAGCTCTTCAAAAAGGATTTGCAAACTATTACTCATAAACAAGCTCATGAATCATGCAACTATATGTATCATTAAAAATCAACTCAAACATCCCTTTTCCCAATCTTATAAAAGCATCCAACATATTTCAACCCATATTTCCAGTAGCTCTCCCATATATAAATGATAGTGTGGTGGTCTCTCAAAGAATCAAACCAAAACAAACAAAAAGACGCTCCAAGTTTATGCGATAAAGTGTTTCGATCGAAAAACAGAAGTTGGACGTGTGCAAACCGAGAGTGTGTAGGTCCAGTGGGGTTGTCTTCACATCCCCAAGCTTATGGTCTTCACCATCCTTGGATAGCTCTTGGTGCATCTCCTCCAATCCCTGTGAAAAAACTTCAAAACACCGTTTCTCCCATTTCTTTTCTGTGGGGTGCATTAATAGTGATAAACAAATATGTTTCTTGCTGCATATAATCCTTGAACAAAAATTCATATGAGATGTCCAGAAAGTGTATAATGTTGTATGCCTACTCATAAACTCAATTGGATCAAAAAGATTCAACTTAAAAGCTCAAAGCATGCATCAAACAAAATGGGACAGAATCTGTCCAGAAAAACAGCAGCAGCAAAACGTATTTTTCTACCCTACCAAACTTTCTCGAAAAATTCCGAAAAATTCATGCATACAGAGGATGAAAAGTTGCAACTACAGTTCAAATATGAGCTCATTCGGAGTTACAGAATAAGAATTAAAAATCATACCGTGCACTGATTCGTGCAGGAATAAAATCTCCGAACGCTATAAGCAACTTTTCAAACCAAAAAGGGTAAAACTTGGCACTTTATTAAAACTCCAGAAACTAACTAGACACAAAATCTCTTGTTACAGCAAGAGGACAAAAAGAAAAATTACACACAAAAATAACCGGGTTGCCTCCCGCAAAGCGCTTTCTTTATAGCCATATAGCTAGGCTTCTTACTTGTTGTTCGAAGATGAAGCTCATGAGGGGCTTGAATGTTGTTCCCCTCTTCCTTGGGAAGTGTTCCATGCATATACCAGGGTCCCATGTTGCTCTCAAACCGATCAAAATAATAGTCAAGTTGAAACCTGGTTGAGAGAAAAATAGAACACAAAAGTAATAACAACGAAGTCTAACTTTCTTTCTATGCATTGGCATTTTGTATATGAATGAAGTTTTCCAATGCATATTAACAAAAGTTACTTGCAGCCCATAATTATTAGTAGCATAAAGAGGGTTCTCATAACCTCCTCTCTCATAATAGTTGCAAGTAATAGAAGTGTATTCAACCATATAACCAATAGGATCTTCCAATTTAGATAATTTAGGCACATAAAGAGGATCATTAAATTTATTTTGGAATTCATTAGCATGCTTCCCTCTTTCAAAATAGTTATTAAGATCAATATCAAGTTTAATATCATGGTTGCAACAAAGATTTGGAACTAAAGATAATTGCAAACCACATAAGTATTTCTCAACATAAGCAAATTTCTCCTCTATGGTGTTATTAGGAGAATTCAGAACAAGTAGGACTCTTATTAGTAAGAGTATTTTCAAACAGCAAGTATATCATTTTTATCCTCACATAAAGTAGTAACAAGTTCTAAACATGGAGGATTATCAATAAGCATAGGACCATCATCTAAAGCATTATCATATAACATATTTAAGCAACACTCCTCATTATTATCAATAAGTTTACCAACAAAAGGTTTTTGAGTTTGAGTGTTACTATCATATGTTGATGGTGAAGTTGGGGATCCAACTCTTCATTCTCCAGTTGTTCTTTTCAGCATCTTCTTGAGATTGCATGGGCATCCCCAAGCTTAGGTTTTTGTCCTCTTCTTCCTGCAAAATATTAGTTCTTTCCATGGCAGCAAGAGTTAACTTTTTACGTTTAATAGCATCTGCTCGAGAAAAGAAATCATCAGCTTCTTGTAATATTTCAAGTTCCTCAAGTGTAAATGTTGCAAGTTCCTCAGGTGTATAATCAAACAGAAAACCCATAGCAAAAGTAATGAAGAACTTACACCCAGACAAGTTTAAAGGAACCTCCCCAAGCTTAGATGATTGCAAGATATAAAACAAGTTAAAGAAACCTCCCCAAGCTTAGTCTAGTGCACACAAGAATAGAAACTTAAGCGCTACGCTCCCCGGCAACGGCGCCAGAAAAGTACTTGATAACCCCCAAGAGCAAGGGATCACTGTAGCACCTCTCAATGTGGAAGTAAGGTATCGATCCGCAGGAGCAAGAAGGAAAAGTTATCTATTCCCTACAACTAAAGTGTCACAAGTTTTAGTTGATTATGCACTAAACAAGTTTGGAGAACAAGGTGGTTGATGGATGGAAGTTCGATGTAGCAAAACAAGAATGTAAAAGTGTCCCAATCCTCTTCAAAGCAAGAGGACAAGACAAATGTTTTCTCTTCTAGGAACAATGGACATGGGTTCATGGGTTCACTTAATCCTCTCCTCTCATCTACGGTGATTATCATGTTATAGATAAAGTACACATAATTGTCATGTTTTAATGGTAGCTTTTATAACGGCTATATGTCCTAAAACACATAGTTGAAAGAAGTACTCATTTGTGTTGCTAGGTCACCCTCGTAAGGCTAGCGTGGTTGCTCTCACTCCCACATCATACTCTTTCTTTTTACCCCCAGATAAAGGATGTTGGGCGGTACTGTGTCACTCAATACCTATGCCGTGTCACATCGGCCATCCCGTACCCACATACATCATACTTCTTAATGGACAATATTCTAAACACTAGTGCAATGATTTATATTTCGTGTGTGTGACCACACCTCTCTCATCTATCTACACTTGGTGGTGTCAATCACCTCATGATAAAGATAAACAAGGCATTATGCATAAATCAAACCATCACATGCATCATAGAATATCTCCAAAGTATGACAAGTCATAAAAGATCCAACACAACAGTAAATGCATAACAAATTTTATCTCACACCACAATATCCACCATGGGAATTACATAGATGACCGTAATCATGTTCAGCAGCTCATACGGTACTAATTAGTGAAGCTCAAAGAGAGGAGAGATACATAAGTTACCACCACAAACCCAAATCCAGGGGGTGGACTACTCCCCCTTCATCATGGAGACGGTGAGAAGTCGTTGGAGAAGGTGGAGACCACCCCGGCAGCGCCCCGCCGAGTTTTCCCCCTCCAATCTGCAGCTCCTGATCTCCGTTTCGGTGTTTCTGTGTTTGTGCGGCGCTCTTTCGCGAAACGTCATGGGACCTTTTTTATAGCGTTTTTAGGTCAAAACGAAGGCGGTGGAGAAAGGATCGACGGCTGCGGAGCCACGAGGCCCAAACGGGTGGGTCCCACGCGGGCACAGTACCTGGCCGCGTGGGCCACCCCCTTTTTGCCTTGCGGGCTCCGTTTGCTTGATTCCTTCGCTCCTACGTCTTCTTCCTTCCAAAATAATGACCTCTGTTTTTTCCAGAATTTTATGACGACGTTTGGGTCCCTGAAACATAAAAGGAAAGAAATAGGGTTTTATGCCTGCGCAGGTTAATTTCATAAAAATAGGAAACAATTATTTTATTTCCTAAAATCATTAAATAACAGTGGTATAACCCTTATATGATGCAAATATGATTAGAATATGAGTGAATAAAGTGCAAAGTTCATGTATGCATTTTACATGCATCAGCATGCAAGATTTTAAATAAAACATAAGTATGATAACATGATGAACAAACTGATCATAATTCCACAATTCATCGGATCCCAACAAACACAACACCAATTACATCAGATGAATCTCAATCATGTACGACAGCTCATGAGACTATTGTATTGAACAACATGGGAGAGAGAGTACCAACTAGCTACAGCTAGAACCCATAGTCCAGCGGGGAACTACTCACAAACCATCATGGAGGCGGCGTAGTCGAGATGGCTCCGGGGGTAGATCCCCGTCCTGGCAGGGTGCCAGAACAGGAACTTCTGACCCCCGAAAGTAGGTTTCGATGGCGGCGGAGCTCTGGTGTCTTTCGGGGTAAATCTTTCGGCGTGCGTGACTTTTAGGTCAGGGAGGTATTTATGGGCGAAGAGCCGACGCGAGGCGGTGGAGTAGTCCGCCAGACGCCACCTGGGCGCAGTCCCACTTTCTGCCGCGCCCAGGGGTCGTCTGGGCCCTACAGGCTCTGTTTTGGGAGATGTCCGAGTCCACAACGATCTGCGGAAAATTTCCAAAAACTTTCGCGACTAGACTTTTTCCATTTGACGTCATCTTCGGGTCGTTTCGGGACATCTTTAAAAACTGTCTGGTGGAGACAGATTTCAGGAGATCAAAGTCCAACTCCAACTCGGCTTCTTTTGTGTTCTTGTCAATTCCTACACATCAAAGTGTAAAACAAGAACAATGTGCACTTTTGCAACTATTAATAGGTTAGTTCAGAAAATGCATAAAAATGAATATATAATACAAATAAAACATGTAGCATCTGGTATAAAACAAACATGGAACATCAAAAATTATAGATACGTCTAAGACGTATCAGGTGGCCTTGGATGGCCTTGCGGCAATGGCTTATGGGGTTTGGGCTTGGCCATGGCATAGGAAGACTTGGGTGGCGACCTGGTGCTACAAGGGTAGCGAGTTTGTCGGCTCGGCCCGGTCGGCGACGTCGATCGGGTTGGCACGTCGGGGCGTCGGCCCCGGATCTTTCTGGCGCGGCGTTCGTGGTCTGCGGGTGGTCCTCTTGCGTAGTTTGGGCTATAATGCGTCTACCCCGCGCGGTGTTGCGGCTCGCGTCCGAGCAGGGGAAGTCGGAGCGGCGGCTCCGGTTTTGGTTGCGTGTGTTTGTGCGACGGTGGTCTGGCATCGTGTGGATGATGAGGCCCCATTGTTTGTGCGGTTTTCCTGACACGGTTTCCCTCATAAACTGTGTCGCTTTGTACGGTTTTTGGGCCCGGTTTCCTATAAACTGGGTCAGTGGTCATCTTGACCTTCTTTTGTCGCAATCAATATAGCAGCTGAACACGGACGATGTGCACCCAGGAGCACATGGTCCCGGTTTTTTCGAAAAAAATGTGAAAATTCAAAACATGTCGAAAAATTCCGAAAAAAAATCATGCACATACCTGAGCATGTCACGCACCATCGTGTCAAATTTGGCGACGAAACGACATCGCGGCCGCCCTGTGCAAAAATGACAAAATTCTGACATTTTCGTCGCCAAATTTGACACGATGGTGCGTGACATGCTCAGGTACGTGCATGATTTGTTTCAGAATTTTTCGACAAGTTTTGAATTTTCAAAAAAAATTCGAAAAAAAGGGAGCATGTGCACCCGGGTGCACATGTGAGTTTCCGCTCTCCTGCAGTTATTCAAAAAAAACAGTGGCCAGTGAGTTCCGCGTGGAAAGGAGATGATTCTCCCAGCGGCCGGAAATGGGCCGAGCCCACTTGCGTCAGGGGGTCCTCTGCCTAGCGCGTGGAGTATGAGGTACCCCAGAGAAGCCTCGCGCGCCTCAGTCGTCATCGTCGCTTCCGTGCAGCCTCCAGCTGGTCCAACAACCCAACTTTTTTTTTTGCGAGGGAATTTGCAGTTACATCCAGCCAAGCTTCTTACAGAAAAACCCAGGAAAACATAAAATTACAACGAGGTCCTTCCTGAGCCGAAGCATCGTCTTCATCGCGCACGCCGCCACGCCGGCTATGCCCGCCGCACCACCTCCGAACTCTTGGACTGGGAGGCCCCCCAGCGCGAACGGGAGTCGACGCTCCTCGGTGCCGAAGCACCTCCACCATGCTCGACGGCCGACGACACCACCTTGGCCACCAAGAACTGCATCTTCCAAGTCGTCAAACGCCGGATCCGCCCGCTCACGAACTCCGGCGAAGGGGGAGCCCTGTCGAGTACTCCGAAGAGCCGCGAACCAGGGCGAGGCGGTAGATCCGCGGCGAATCTCCCACGGAGCCGCACCGTCAGAGGGGAAGACCACCGCCGCCAAACTCCACCGACGCCACCGCTTCCACCCCAGCGCCGCCGGCAACACACCCCACGCACACCTAATCTACATATACGGCGGGATCCGTGGATTCCCCGTCCTCCCGCCGCCGAAGCGGCCGCCGGAGGGTGAGGAATCCGGCGAAGAGCCGGCGAAGAGCCGGAGCGCACGGGAGCCCAAGAAATCACCCACTCTCACTGTAGCAGGGAAAGTGGAGACGGTCCAACTCGTCCAACTACTCCCGCGCGGACCCGGCTCAGTAAATGCGGCTAACGAAGCTGGTCCGGCGCCCGCGCAGCGCAATGCGGCTAACGAAGCGGTAGCTCTCTCGCCGGGAGCCTCGGGGACCGACGAGCTCGTTGCCAGCTCTTCTTACTACTGATGGACAAACTGGAGTACGAAATGCAGGGGTATATTGACATGGTGCAGGGCATGCTCATCGAGCCGCCGCCAATGGCTGGGCCGTCGCCATGGATCGAGGAGGAGTACGACTGCGAGGTCAGCCTGTGGAGCTACTGACCGGAAGCGTCTGAGCCGGCCTGGCTCCGGCGGGCATGTACATACACCTTACTACTCCGACGAGCTGTACTTGCGATGTGCTTACCTGCTATTCCACTGAACATGTCGTGCGATCAGAATAGGCAGAGGAGTGTGGCAGTAGGATTTTAGAAGGCGTGTCTCTACTCTCTACTAGTACTCCGTACATGTTTTACTGGCAATGTGTGTCAAGAAACACTTGGCGACAGGGATAACATTTGGCAGATCCTTTGGCATTGCTCAAATATTTCTTGCACTGAGATGACTTGGTCGGACTAACGGGCTCTTATAGCATGGACGAAGTAGTTTTTCAGGTTTCATTCTCAGATGCAGAGACCTGAAGGAGGACCTTTTCTGGAGCAAACGTGGATGACTGAATGGGTCTGCACACTCGAGATGTTCACCTGGTTTATCGAGTCTGATTGTTTATCGGTGGGAAATGTAGGTTGTTGCTCTGCCTGTCACGCAGCAGCAAGCAGTTACAGAAGCTTCAGTTTTACGTAATTTCAGTATACAGGCACCATGCCAGGATCAAGGTTACATGCGAATTTGTTACGGACTGAGATCCCGTGCCTTGCCAAGAGGCGGGTCACAGCGTGCCTTGAGGGTCAGAATCGACCGTCCACCCCCATCCAACGGGCTGCAACGAGTCAACCAAAAGTCCAGCTCCTTCCTCACGGGAACGACGCGAGCGCTCGCTGCCGGTCAAGTCACCGCACCACAGGAAAACGGAGCGAGCTCCCGTCATGGCGCTACGGGAAAGGGAGAGGAGCCGATCCGGCTGCTCCTCCAGGGTGAGCTCCGGCGGCGTACACCAGAGGAAGCAGCGGCGCCGTCCGCCTCCCATCCGCCCACCTCCGGCTGCTACGTCCGCCTCCCATCCGGCGGCCGCCTCTGCCCGTTCCGACGGCCCCTCCGAGGACCTCCTATGCTTCCCTCCGCCGTCCTCTTAAGCTCCCTCGGACGGCCCGCTCCGACGGCGCCATGGAACTCGCAGCAGCGAGGAAGGAGAAGCGGACAGCAAATTCAGTTAACTGTAAAATTCAGAACTCTAAACAGACATCAAATTAAGTTAAATTCAGATCAGCAAACGAGCAGCAGAAAAGTGCTCAATGTACAGACTTTAGTACTGAAAAATGAAATGAAAATGAAGAAGAAGCTTCAGCCGTCACAGCGGAGCGGAGGAGCCCATCGAAGCGGCGCGGGGTGAAGGAGCCGTCGGAGTGGGGCGGGAGGAACAACCCGACGGAGTGGGAGCGGAGGGCTTGCCGGCGCCGTTTTCTCCGGTGACCGGAGCTGGAGCTTGCTCCCCCCTCTCTTTCGCCCGGCGGCCCCGGCGGCCGAGCCCCAAGCGAGAACGCCCGCGTAACTTTTCCCCTTCGCGCCTCGTTGCCTGGCTGGGTATTGCGAACTGGAAGAAAGAAAGGAACTAGTGCGAGCTGGACTTTTGGTTGACTCGTTGCAGCCCGTTGGATGGGGATGGACGGTCGATTCTGGCCCTCAAGGCACGCCGTGACCCGCCTCTGGCAAGGCACGGGATCTCAGTCCATTTGTTACTGATCAAACCCACTGGGCATGATAAAGTTACTTACTCCGTCTTCTGCCTCTCCAGTCACTACGCATGAGTACTCCTTGTACTCCCTCAGTTCCTAAATATAAGATGTTTAGCTTTTGTCCACATTCACATGTATCTAGATGTATGTGAACAAGTTTTAATGTGTATGTACACTCATTTGGATTTGCACCTACCCAACAGGTGAGTTAGGTAGAACATCTTACATTGTGGAACGGAGGGAGTACATAGCAACAACTAACAACATTTACTGACAATTTTGAGAAACAATTACTCAACACTAACACATTTGGAACTTCTTTTTTCCCGAGAAAAGACAATTTAATCGGATACAAATGAGATATAAATCGATGCAAGACCGATCAGTACAAAATAAAAATATAAAGAAACTCATACAAGTCGTCTTCTTTCTCTGATAGTTTGATGGCTGCCGGATCTTGAAACATGCACTGAACAAGCGGTAAAACAATGTGTCACCTACAAACGCCCTCGCCAATTAAGTTTTTAAAAACCGCAATAATCACTACTTGAACAACAAGATCTAATAAACGCATATGGAATATTGGATGGAGACACATCCCAAACAGTAGCACATGCAATTCTCCACCACCAATCTTCTGAGAGTTGGAGCAACTGATTTACCATAAACCCAAAGGAACAAAGAGATCGAATATGTCTCACTATGGACGAGCGATCAGCTTCCATTGAATGATACACCAACAACCAACATCTAATGGACACAAACAGATCTGACACCAACGCCATAAACATTGACGAGGTAAGGAAAGGCCAGAGAGACCCTATTCCAATGCATCATCGTCGCCACCACCTCGCCGATGCCGTTAGAGAGACCAAAACCAAACTCAAACTTTACATATCTTAAAACAGCGCCAACCGCATATCCGAGGTCCCCACTCCTCCCGCCGTCAAACAGAGGAAGCGGGGACCTATCAATTTTCGGACAAAAAAGACGGAGACGGTAAGCGACGGTGGCTAAGGTTAAACCCTAGAGCGGCACCTCTCTTTTGCGTGTTTGCTCTATAAGATTAGCACTTTTGGAACTTCTAGCATACCCAGAGCACATACCCCATCATAATATTAGATATTCAAAACGACCTACATATAGATGTAGATATACACTGTATTTTAGTGTGCAGATTGACTCATTTTGCTACGTGCGTAGTACATATTAAAATATGTAAAACATCATGGAACGAAAAGCGTATTTATTTTGCTAGATAAACGGATAACCCGGAGTGATAAATAGTCGATCGGGAGATAAATGTAACAACTTACAAGGCCTCTGCTAGACAAACTTCGTTAGGAACGACGCCAAACAAAGTAACACACACTGACACACCTACAGCCTGCTACTGCTAGGCTCGGCTGCTGTCGCTGGGATCGAATAAAAAGCTCTGGTGAGCGTTCCGATACAGTAAACATCGGATGCCTACCAACCACCGCCACGCGCCCATCCATGCCCCGCGCGCTGCTTCGGCCGCACGCGAGCGCCATGTTTGCCCAAGCGCGGCCGGCCACGCCGAGCGGTCGAGCGATCGGAGCGGACGATCGAGCCGGCGATATTTGAACCAGGCGGTCCTCCCGATGGACGCTAAAACTATTCGGCCGTCACATGAAACCAGCTCGGCCAGGCACGGAGCTCCACTCGCGCGCGCTCTGCGCTTTGCGTGCGACGAAGGTAGACGCCAGCCTGCCATGACCAGTTCAAATCTCACTTTGAATTTCCATGGATTAGACGGAGGTGGTCCCGTCGAGTAAAAGATCTGATCGAGATTTTGGAAGGCACGACACTTTCTGTCCGATTCATGCAAGATGCAGCACATCCAACCATCCATACTTAAACGGACAAGAAACATCCTACCTATACATAAGTTCAGTTGCTAAACTAGTTACAGTGGTGAGTAATTTCAAGTAGTAACATGCATTGTTACTTTCTTCATCATAATGCAAAGTAACATAAAGATAGTATCATAAATGGTCTTATTTATTTGCTTGTAGATTTATTTATTTTAGAAGGGCTATGTGATGGTAACTACAGTACTCACTCCAGACCGATGTGCATGGCTCGGTAGAAAAATCATCGTGTGACCAACGAACAAACGGATTGGCCAATTTTCTCCTATCAAGTCACTGAATTAATTAAGAAATAGTACTGAGACATAGGGTGAGGAGTTGACCCATGAGCTCTCGCGACGAGGTCCGCGACGCGGCGGCCGCCAATCCGGCGCCGTCGCCCACCCCCTGCCCCTTCCCCTCCCAGCCCCAGTCTCCCTCCATGCTACCGTTGGAGCTTGCTGCGCTCCCTGCAGGCTCGCCCCTCAAGCTCTCCACGGCCGCTCCGCTAAGCCTGCTCCCGTCGATCCAGATGTGGAGGGTGTGGCTCCGCCGGCGCCGCCTGCAGGGCGTCCCTCCCCGTCTGTGGAGGAGCAGGTGCGTGGGACCTCGCCCGATCTGCTGGGCCTCGCCGCTGGCGGGGCGCTCATGGAGGCTGAAGCTGCCGTTGTTGCTGCGGTTGGAGGAGTAGGAGCTGCGACTCATGCCTCCTCCATTGCTGCGGTTGGAGGAGTTGGAGCCTCCGAGGTCCTCCTGCCGCCTCCCCCTGCCCGGCTCCCTCCTGATTTCATGCCCGTGCACATCTCTGAGGTCCTGCCGGCGCCGGCGGAGCAGGGATGGGAGCAGGTGGGGGGTCGCCATAGACCAAGGATGCAGAAGGCGCCACTGCCCAGGAAGGAGACGGGGATCTCCCCTGCCTTCAAGCGGAGGACCTTCGGCCTCTGCTTCCGCTGCTTGTCGCCAGACCATTTTGTCGCTGACTGTCATGGCCCTGTCCGGTGCCTACATTGTCGCTGCTCTGGCCATCGCGAGCGGGACTGCGAGGCACGCCACCATGCCCCCTTGCCTGCTGCCTCTGCTCGAGGAGATGGAGCTCCTCCAGCGCCTCTAGGTCGCTCGAGGGACATGCCGGTTGGCGATGCACCTCGTCCTTGCGGCCACTCGCCTGCAGCCCCTCCTACTCAACGTTCTTGGGCTTCGGTTGTCGCTGAGCAGGATACTGGCATTCCAGCCGTCGCTCCGGGGATGCTGCAGTCTCTGCTTGCATCTCAGGCGGAGGCGTTGGGCGTTGAGCTGCAGACCATTTTCGCCGCTCGTTTGCAGGAGGTGTTCCAACCCCTTCGTGATCTAGTTGCCGCTGTGCAGGGTTGGAGTGAGCAGGTCGCTGGCCTGTGGGAGCTAATGGAGGCTATTGGCGGAAGCCTTGCTCATGCTAGTGAAGCAGCTGGGGCTGGCTGCTTGTCTGAGCTGGATGGTGATGTGATGGGCAGACAACAGATGATCCTCCTGACTTGCACATTGTTACGGTGCCTCAGGCCGTGGAGGAGCAAGAGCAAAGTGATCAAGTCGTGGCTACATTCAAGGGCTTGGAGCTAGCTGAGGAGGCTTTGCCGGTTAGTTCGGTGGGGAGGTGCTTGCGGAGTTGACGGTGACAGGACCCGACGTTTTGCCGGGTTGCTATGGCTCGCCGTTTGGCCCGACCTCGCCCACTTTACTCGACGCTCTTGAACAACTTCAGTTGCACGGCGCCGCTTTCCTTGCTCGATGCCCCGATTCAATTGCAGGTTGAAGGGGATTCCACCTTTGCCAACAGGCGAAGTGGACGGTTGGAGGCGAAGAACAAGGATTGCAACATCCCGATTGCCAAGCGTGCTGAATATCGGTTGGCAGAATCGGTTGGAGAGTTACCAAAGGAAAAGATCTCAAAGAAAGTCAGCGAGGAAGATGTGCAGGAGAAGATGAAGCCTTACATGCAGATGTGCAACAAGCCTTTCTCGCCGATGGCGATCCAGGCTGTTCGGGAGTTGGTATTGGCTAATGTGTAACTTCTTTTCCCTGAAGGCTAGGCGTGAGTTCTACCGTTGTTGTGTGAGTGTTGTTGTGGTTGCGGAGTTCGTTTGGCTGAGAACAAGGGGTGTAAGTTCGTCTTGGGCTTAGGGACTCTTGTGTCAGGCTCCGACGATGTGCCTTGATTACAAGTAGTGTGCTTATGGTTTTCGCCGGTTTTCCTTAATTAACCACGTGTTGTATGGTTTTTGGATCCGGTTTCCCTTATTAACTGGATCATTTATTCTTCTTATATACAATGCGGGAGCTCCCCGCCATAGGTTTAAAAAAAAAAAAAAAAAGTCACTGAATTAATTACAGGAGACAGATGAAACGTGTATGCATTGGTCAAATCGTTTTTTTGGGGGGGGGGGGGGGGGGGGGGGGGGGGGGGGGGGGGGGGGGGGGGGGGGG